>CM052886.1:59471741-59628977 GCA_028534135.1 Potos flavus | reverse complement strand
GCTCACTTTCCTTTGTAGCTCTTTGGTTTTTCAGTATTTTTACTCCGTTTATCAGGAAAAATATTCTGTGGGTAGAACATGATGGAATTCGCTCTAATATTCAGGTATCTCTAGAAAGTCTGCTTAAAGGCCAGATAAAAAAGATGCATGAAGCTCACTGGTGTATGCCAGCAGACTCTATTAAAGAGTAAACATCTCTCTGATGGTTTTTCTCCAGGACAGCTGCAAAGGCCATACATAATTGATCGTAGATGTGTCACCTGCCAGGTGAAGTTGGGACAGTAAGAGCAGGTGATCATTGGTAAGTGCCTTCATGGCCTTGAGTGCAATCACTGCTCCTCCCAGGACCAGCTGGAGAATGAATTCCGACTCCACTTATGGGGAAAAGGTCAATGCCAAAGTCTAAGGGGCCTCCAGACACGTATGGTCAGAGCAAGTGGCGAGTGTCTTCATGAACTGAATTGGTAGTTTTGAAGAACTGTAGAAACTGAACACCTCAGAAAGAGGCCATGCCAAGGAGAATGCATGGCTCAGAGAAGGGGTCTTGTAGAGAGGTTTATGGCCTGAAGAATTGTGTGGAAGCTCAGAGCTCAGCTCCAGAAGAGGTCATAATGACACAGTTTCCCAGTCTCAGCTGTGGATCTGGATGTACTAGTTCCAAACTTCTGGAAAGATAGGAGTGGATGGAACCAGAGTGAAAGGGGTTGAAGGATCCTGTCAGATGCAAAGGTGCTGCAACTAAACTAGTAATCGCTGGCAGAAAAGTCTGACTTTTCTGAGTTTGATAAATCAGCAGAGAGCTTCCTGGAGATCCCCTGTAGAAAAGTTTAAGAACCCCAGGGACAACCCCAGGGACCATACAGGTACTGAAAATGAGGGAAGGGGGCCAAGAGTAAGTGGTGGTGCCTAAGATGAGCCAGAGAGCTCATGCCTGTCTGGAAATGGCAGCCTCTTTTCCGGTCCAGCAGATTTTTGTCCACGATTGACAGATTTTCTTTTTCTCAAGAGAAGAAGAAATCTGAATCTGGATGTGAAAGTTTTTTTTTTTTTTTAATTGGTTATTTATGTGGTTTTGAAAGCAAATACGCAAATACAATTATTTCTCCAACACTGGGCAGGAGAAATAAATCGCCTCCCCAAGATGAGCATTGAGTAAGGGTCACCATTTTGCTGTCCCATTCCTATTTAGAAAGGGTGTTATTTTTGCCCAGGAGAGTGAGTGGGGTCTGGATCGGTGAGCACCTGGCAGGAAATTACCAGAACATCAGCCATGCCCTCAGCAATCTCAATTCTGGCTCTGTTTTTGTTGTCCGGTGCCCTCTGCTGAGACCCAGCAGTGCATTCGTCGGTTTTGTCTGCATCCCTATTTCTTTTTGGGTACTGCTTAATCCACACTGTGTGCAAATAGTTTTGGTGGAGAATAAATCAAACCACCTTGGCCTCATCTTATGAAAAGCCAAAAGCTTCTTCCACCAGATCCTATCACTCACCCTCTCATTACCCGGGAATAAGTAAAGGGTGAACATCTTACCTCAATCTGGCCAGTTCAACTTTCTGTCCTGAAATTTGGCAATTCAGTAATGTAAGGATAATAAACAAACAAAACCAATAAATAAATAAATGTTGAACCCTAGTGAATCTATTAAGTGATCTCTTCTGTGAAGACCTTTGGTATCTATCTGCCCTCTGCCTTTCTCATGGTTCTTCAGCCTTGTCTTCCAGCCATACTCAAAAAAAGAAGGAGAAAAGAAAAATCTGTTTGATCCAGGTCCCCAGTTCCCCCAGAGTTTATTTCAGTTGCTTGCAACCAAAGAGTCCTAACCGCTATACTCCCAGTGGAATCAACAGAACAGTAGAGAAAAGGAGGACACTCCACTCAGAATTCTATTGACCCTTTGGTAGCTGTGTGCTTTTGTGCTTATAACCATGGTCTTCAGCCCCTTTTCAAAGGACGCTGCTGCGCAATTTCCACCTGTATTGTCAACAAAGATGTTTTCCCTGAGAACTGTCAAACTCCACTCTGATATACCAAAGCACTCTAAGTGGAGCTTCTCCAGCCAGACTTGTAGAGAAATGAAAGAAATGTAGGAGGATTAAGAAGGTGACAAGAGGCAGGAAAACATCTTATATCCCGCCCATCTCTGTTTTTCCCTCTGGCCTCTGAGAGACTCAGCATTAACTAGTTAGTGAGCCTCATAGGGAGGATTCCCAAGTCATTATAACCATGGGCTTTGCAGAGTTCAAATTCTAGGTTTGCCACTTACTAGCTTCAAATCCCAGGGTAAGTTACTTCATATCTGAAGCCATTTTTTTTTCATCCACGAAGGAGAAAAAATACTTCCTATTCCATCTCACTCAGATATTCTGAAAATTGGATGGCATGAGGTTTGTAAGTGTTTACCATAGGGTCCAGAACACCATAAGGAATAATAGATGAACGTTTAGTGGCATGTAAGCTCCATGATATTGACAGCTTCTATAAAGTTGTTAAGTACAGAGTTAAAAGCTAAAGGTTTGGAGAAAATTATAGTCCCTTTTATGAGCTCAGTCTAGTAGGATCATTCCCACATTCATTAATGTGATGGAGAAAGAGGCTAACAAAAACAAAGTTTTCCTGAAGCAAGAACAGAACTGACTTGGTAGTTAAGGACTTAGTTCTCAGAACCTATTCACAGAGTATTATTTTATTGTGTTGTTTTCACATTATATTTTTTAAATAAATCACTTTAAAAATTAAAATGTTAATAGCTATCGTTGATGAATTTGCCTGAAGAGAATATACGAAGTTGTTTCTAGAATTTAGCTACATATTATTACCTAGGAGCCTCTTAAAATGACTGATGCCCAGGCCCCACCCTAGAGCAATCAAATCAAAGTCTTTGGGGTGGGACTCAGGCATTAGGATTTTTATTTCTATTTTTTTTCTTAAGATTTATTTATTTGAGGAGGGAAAGGGCAGAGGGAGAGAATCTTAAGCAGACTCCCCACTGATCATGGAGCCCGGCTTGGGGCTAGATCCACCGCCCATGAGATCATGACCTGAGCCAAAACCAAGAGCTGGTCACTTAACCATCTGAGCCATCTAGGCACCCCCCAGTATTAAGATTTTTAAAAGCTCCCCAGGTGATTCCAGTATAGATCCTAAGCTGAGAACCCCTATACTGAGGTGAGAAAATAAAAGGGAAAATATTTTCACCCTTATATAGGAAGTAGGAAATTTCAGAAATCAATGAGAAGTGAAAGTAATTTCAAAACCAAAGTAACCTGATTTTGAATGACAGACTTAAGATGGTTCTAAAACCAGTGGACAAGCCACAGAAAAGTTATGATAAATGGAAAGCATTCTTATCATATGAGAGTATAGATATTCTATAAACATCTGTGTTAGACAGGTTGTAATGGTAAATACAAAGCTGAGAGGCAATTAAACTTGTCTAAAAAACACAAGTATGACTTTGATTCAATAATTTGTAGTTTTGTCTCTATTTGAAAATCAAATCTAACTAAATATTCCTAATGGCAGTCTTTCCCCTTCACTTAAAATCAGGGTTTCTCAACTCTAGCACTATGGACATTTGGGGCCAGATAATTCTTCTGGTGGGGTCTGTCCTGTGCACTGTAGGATCCCTGCCTTCTGCCAGTTAGTTGCCAGCATTACCACTATCCCCAGTTCTGACAGCCAAAATGTCTCCAGACGTTACCTTGTGTTCCCTGAGGGCAAAAATCATGCTGGTTAAGAACCAGTGTGTTAAGCGGACTACCACACATATGCGACTTCAATCAATATTTGCCTTAACTGGTTCCATTTAAACACATTTCCTGGATTCAAAATGAGAAATAAGGAAACAAAGACTGATTTCAATTTAAACAATGTTTACTTCAAAAAATTATAGAGGAATTGAGAGAAAATGTTAGAACCAAGCCCTTCTAAGGAGGAAGACTGCAGGCTGTGTAAAATGTTTGGCGTGTAGTATCTCTGAGAGAAACAATATGGATTGTAAGGGGAAGAAAAATGGCTTGGTATGTGGTCTAGATCCGAATGGCTGTGAGAGCAGAGGTAGGGGAGATGCTTCGCTCAATTCTTTTCACCTCAGACGAGCTCTTCAGTGATCAGGGCATCCAGATGCCTACATTACAGCCGTAATATCATCTTTTGGACACCGTAGTTGTGTCAAATTTTAGTTATATCTGCTGTGGATTATTGACCTCATTTCAATAAACAAGCAATGAGTATCTATTAAGTGCCAAAAATTATACTAAGTGCTAGGAATGCCAACATGAATACAAAATATTTCTGAACTTTAAAGACTTCACATTCTACCAGAGTAAGACCATAATTTACAACTTAAAATCTCTACCATTGTGTAATTTTTAAAATATGAAATGTAAAGGTTATTAAAAAGACATGAGGATTTAATCAATCTTGTAGAAACTGGATTTAGCGATGATATTTATCTGGGAGATGAGTTTGGACTCTGAGGGAAGGGCTAACCTTTGCTGATCACCTATTTGTTATGTTCCAAATAGCGATTCATTTTGCTCTCATGATAATAGTGCAAAGTGATATGATTATCTCTATTTTTAAAAGAGAACATTGAGATGCAGAGAAGCCAACTAGCTTATCTAAGATTACTCAGGATTTCAACCTGCATCTTTCTGATGTCAAAACCCACAATTTTTTAAAAGATTTTATTTATTTATTTGTCAGAGAGAGAGAGAGAGAGAGCACAAGCAGGGAGAGATGCAGGCAGAGGGAGAAACAGGCTCCCCGCTGAGCAAGGAACCCAGTGGGGCGGCGAGGAGGGGGCGGCCAGAGGACTTAATCCCAGGACCTTGGGAGCATGACTTGAGCCAAAGGCAGTTGCTTGACTGACTGAGCCACTCAGGTGTCCCAAAGTCCAGGATTTTTAAAAAATTTATTTGAAATTACCTGCAAACATACAGAAAGTGGCAAAAATAAGAAAACATATAAATACCCATTACCAAAATCAGTACCCTACCTGGATTCACCTCTTATCAAGAGTTTGCCCCATTTGCTTTACCATGCTCTCTCACTCTTTATATATATTGTATACTATAAATATATAAATATGGAGCATTAATAATATATAAATTAGTATGTAAATATTAAATAATACATTATATCTATGTATCATATATTAAAATATATATCTATATATATAAAATAGAGCATTATATAATATAATATATAATATAGATATCTATAATATTTTCCCTGAACATTTGAGAGTAAGTTGCTTACAAAGTGGTCATTTACCCTAAATTCCTCAATATGTCTTTCCTACAAATAAGGATATTCTCTTACATAACCACATACAGATATCTACTTCAGTAAATGTTAACTTTAATATAGTACTTTTATGTAATGTCACAACTATATTCTAATTTTTCAAAATAGACTCCATAGTGATCTTTATAGTAAAATTTCCCTTTAGGATCCAGTTTAGAATCAGGTATTATATTTAGTTGTCATGCCTATATTTTTCTCTTTTGATATGAAACATTTCCACAACCTTCCTTTGTTTTTTGCTTTTGTTTGTCATGACAATGGTATTTTTGAGGAAGATAGCCTCTTCCTCACTTCCCATAACATTCCTCATTTGGGGTTTGTCTGAGGTTTCTTATGAGTAGATTCAGGGGCATTGCTGCTGCAATGCTGTAATAGTGAGGGGTGTCCTTCCCAGAGAATTACATGGCAGATACATAATACCCTTCTTTAGGAAATGTCCGTTTCCTAATTTATAAATTAGGGTTATTGAAAATATAAAAGAAAAAAGTGTATATTTCTCTTATGTTTGTACTAATGTGCTTATGTATCTATTAGACATTCATTCGTGCTATTTCCTTCCTTCTCATAATCATCTTTAATCTCTTTTGGCTTAATTTCTAGGCCAAAAATATAAAAAAAAAAATCACATGCTTTTAGGCCAAACCTTGGTAAATCTTTCTCTGTAGGTAAGTAGTTACCTTTATTATGTCCCAGAATTGTACAATATGGACAACTTACATAATCACTACAACATTTAATTTCTAGAAATCATATAATTAAGACTAAGAAAATCTCACCTAGTTTCCTCCTTGGGACTTCCAAGTCCCATGATGATCAACTGTGGGGACATCATTTTCCTTCAGGGCCATTTGCAAGTTCTATCAAGAAAGATGTGGCCTATTCCCCAAGTGCTGTCTGAAATTAATACAACACTTCTCAAAAATGGTGTTATTTTCTTTCCTGACACTCATCTGATAAACTCTAAATGGGCTACTCACTCAGGCTGCTGATACTGGGTCAGACCTGACTGGCACTATAATCCCAACTCTAGCAGGTCACACACAAAACAGAATCAAGTGGATTCCAGAATCCCGAGGTGGAGACGTGCCAAACAGAAGCACCTGGACAACATAATCTCAAAACTGAGCACCATGCACACACAGCAGACCATCTCCAGCTAACTCACAGCTCAGATATGGTTGGCTCCTCGGCCACATTCAGAGACCTTGCTTTCCTAATATGAGACAGAGGGTAGTTGCAATCTTCTCCTTTGAAAAGACCCACTCCATTTCTCCTATCCCAGTCATCATTTTCAAGAGCCTTCCTAAACTCCATGGTAGATTACGTTCTCTGTTTGGCAGTAAAACTTTTTATTTCCACTCAGTGTTCAATCTTTGGTCGCTGTAGTCTTTATTTTTTTTCTTTAATATACATCTATATAACAAAGCCTTTTTACCGCGAAAACTGTGATTCTCTTGGCCTGAAGGCTTTTCCTTGAACATGAGAGCATGGTCAGCTCGCACACAGGGCAAGCTGTAAGTGCCAAAGAATTAATATTCCCCAGATCTGCCTTCGACCAGTAATGGACAAGGTATTAGTGACAAATACCTTAACTTCTATCTTCTTGAGTAATTCTGAGGCATGTTCTCTATCATCTATCAGATTCTGGCCAAAGGAATGAGCTCTAACTGCCATCTGTGGTGTCATTGGTTTCCTCACACTCTCTCTATTGGCTTTTTTCTCTTTCATGCCTTATGTGTTACTATCCTACTGGTGTTTTCTCTGACTTAGTTTCACTTTCCAAATCAACTATTTGCAGACAACCTTGTCTCAGAGTCTGCTTCTAGGGAGACTCAAACTAAGACAAGTGTCCTTTTTCTTTTTTTTTCTTTTTTTTCTTTTTTTCCTCAATGAGACGTTCTTTATTATTCTTACAGATTGTGAAAAAGGAGAAAACAAAGTATCAAAAATCAAGACAATTGTCTTTTTATTTTTTTTTAAAGATTTTATTTGTTTATTTGACAGAAAGAGAGAGTGAGGGAGAGAGCATGAGCCAGGAGAGAGGGAAAAGGAGAGACAGAGAAGGAGAAGCAGACTTATCGCTGAGCAAGGAGACTGACTTGGGCTCAATCCAGGAACCCTATGATCGTGACCTGAGCCAAAAGCAACCACTTAACAACTGAGCCACCCAGGTGCCCCTTTCTGGGCTTTTCTAAAGAATGAAATAAAAAGAAGTTTAATTTTCACTAGCATTACTGGTTTTAGTTTCCAATCTTTGTCACAACTGATGACAAAAAGTTAAAGGCCTATTCTAAGAATAATAATTTTCAAGCACTGAGAAGTCTAATTCCAAATATAAGAAAGGAAAATCATTCTGAATCTTCAGAAGAACTCAGTTTGCCTTAAGAGATTGAGTATATGACTTATTTTTCACCATCTGCATTTGGGAAGAACTCCAGGAAAAGTGAGTAGTATTTTCTCTAGAGCTATATGAATAAAATGGCTCCACAGTTTTGTTGAAAGACCTCTGTCTCAAAGGTAAATACCAATCTTCCACTTCTAGAGACAGAAAATTGCTGTAGCTTTTGTTTTGTTTTTAAAGTTTTTATTTAAGTACTCTCTACACCCAACATGGGGCTTGAACTCAACACACAGAGATCAAGAGTTGCATGCTTTTCTGACTGAGCCAGTCAGGCACCCTGAAAATTGCTATAGCTTTTAAATAATGGTCCTGTAGTATCATACTTTCCTTTTAACACTACTGTTTTAAATATGATGGGGCACTTGGGTGGCTCTGTCTCTTAAGCGTCCAACTCTTGATTTTGGCTCAGGTCATGATCTCGTGGTGGTGGGATGGACCATGTCAGTCTCATGCAGCTTGCTTGAGATTCTCTCTCCGTCCTCTCCCTCTGCCCCTCCCCCCCACTCAAGCTCCCTCTCTCTCTCTAAAATAAATAAATGTATCTTTTAAAAAATATGTTTATAGACAGGGTTAATACTCATCCATCTTTATTCACCTAACATCTTGCAGGTGAAATTTAACTTAATTGAAATGGCTTCTCTAGAAAGTCTGCAGTTATAATTTACCACACTCACCAGTGCAGCTCTGGGGTCCTTAAGGTAAAATAACCACTGAGTTTTGTTCAACTAATTGTGAAGCCAGTCAACAATTAATGAATGGATTTCAGATATAAGGTAAAATAGATTTAAAATCAAATATAAAGGTTAATAATGCAATTGAACATTGCAGTGACCTGTGAAACAATATAAATAAAGGTTGTATATAGTTTTCAAAATCACATCCTGGTGGTGTGCAAAGATGATTTTACCAGATCTCAGCTGAATTATTTGGTTAGTAAGTTTAAATATGTAGTGTTGACAGTAATTCCAATAAATGGAAATGTAGTAAAGAGTTTTGCATAAATACACAATTAATGCACATTTGCAAATCATTATTAAGTAGATTATGCTTTATTTATAAAACCTAAATGAACTTGTTATAAACTCATAATACTATGTGTATGTATGTGTGCATGCGTGTGTGTGTGTGTGTATCACACTAATCTATTTTGGGGCAAGAAATCTTGTGATATGCTAAGTGTTTGGATATATTGCAAATATTACTGATACTGAGGTTTCTAGTAATAGGGTATTAGTATGTGACACAACCATGCTATTTAAAACCATAAGTATAATTTACCTAATTATATCTCAGCCTTGCTTTAGCTACTTTCCCAGAAACACATACTTTGTTCTTTATACTCAGACTTCCACAGTGTTTATGTTTTAACTCCATTACTTTCCCTGGTTTATTAATTTTTATCAGATAAGAGAATGTTTGATTGCATAGCTACAATTCGTTGACCTGTCTGTTACTATGGCTATAATCTAGAGTAGTTCATTTCACTTGATATTGCACACGTCATTAATGTTAATACTTTAAGAATATATGGAAATTACAGAAAAACTACATTCCCATGAAAGCCTAAAAGCTACCTAGTATGAGTCTCATTCAGCCATTTAAAAAGACTCCTCCTTGTCTAAGACATTATCAGTAGTGCATTCAAAAAATATACACCTTTTCCTTGAAAAGTATAAATCAAGATCAAACTGAAATGAATTCATAGGAAATGTGTCAACACTATAAGACTATTAAATTGAAATATACTTTAATTGGGCATCTGTAAAGAGTAGTATAGACTTTCCAAGAGAAAAGGGGGAAAAAATCATGAACCAGTGGCAAATTATTAGAAAAGATAAGATACATAGATATTGAAATGAAAATATTTTTACATACAAGGTTATTTACCTGTTAGGAAGTTGGAAAAGGGGTAGAGCACATCGCAAGAACATTCAGAGCTGTACTATAGATAAATAAAGATATTTATTTTTATTTTATTTTTTTAAGATTTTTATTTATTTATTTGACAGAGAGAGAGACACACCGAGAGAGGGACACAAGCGGGGGAGTGGGAGAAGGAGAAGCACACTCCCGGCTGAGCAGGGAGCCCAATGCGGGCTTGATCCCAGGATCCTGGGATCACGACCTGAGCAGAAGGCAGACACTTAAGGACTGAGCGACTGAGCCACTCAGGCACCCCGATAAATAAAGACATTTAAAGACAAGGGGGCAAGGGTCTCTCTCTCTCTCTCTCTTCCTCTGCTCCCCCAACACGATGCTCACAGGTCTTGCCCAGCTCTCATCATTATTAATTGCTCTAGAGAAGAGCCCTATCACTATCCTGGGAGCCCTTGCAGGACAGCACTAAAACAGGCATTTGTTTGTCTCTATCCTTGGAACACAGGCTGTTCTCAGGCTTTCTCGAAGGCTTAAAGCTGGGTTGCGATTATTTTTCCCAAAACTTTTAAAATTCATGCTTTCATAATTCTCTATTTGCACTCTAATATTGAGATATCACAAAGTAGATGCATACTGCTATCTTATTAGCATAAAAAACTCACTGAAATTAATTTTGAAAAGAAAACAGCAACAATTCTACATTTGCAAACCATAATATACTAAAACTCACTAATAACATTACCTTAAAGTCTGTTTTCTCCTTTTAATTTCAGTCTAATACATGAACCTACTTCCTGCTCTGCCGTTTTTATTCCTTTGAGGTCCATTCAGTGGCACAGGTCCATTCAGTGGCACTAATGGGAGTGAGTGGTGGGAAGTAGAAAATGTATGACTATATACTGAGCCCATGTGATTTGTAACAGTGTAAAACTTGGAGCTTTCCTTCAGTAAGTCCCACCTTTCTTTTTTTTTTTTAAAGATTTTATTTATATTACAGAGAGAGAGAGAGAGATCACAAGTAGGCAGAGAGGCAGGCAGAGAGAGAGGGAGAAGCAGGATCCCTGCTGAGCAGAGAGCCTGATACGGGGCTCAATCCCAGGACCCTGAGATCATGACCCGAAGGAAGAGGCTTAACTCACTGAGCCACCCAGGCGCCCCAAGTCCCACCTTTCTCTTATGCCCTCTAAGTGGGCCACCAGCAGAAGAACAATTCCTGCGTGGTTCCTAACAGAGCTATCTCATCGACCATTAACCAACAAAAGGACGTTCTTATTTTGTTCCCATATCACTTTCATTTTCTTAATTGTCATTTTTGAGAATTATTAATTCCATATTTTTCATTACTTATTCAAGAACATGCAAGTAAAGCACTTATTCTAATGACTATAGCCTTCCTGAAATCTAGCTCTCTTTCAAAAGGAGGAAATACAGATTTCCATTATAAGTTTGATTTCTTGACCTCTTTTAAAGTCATAGCATAGAATGAATATGAATTAATCATGATTTTAATTATGACTCCAGCTTCTATCTTCAAGAGAATGTAAGTGTGGGCTTGGCAAGTTTGGAAAGCTGATGTTTCCCATACATGCCATGTGGGCTTACTCCTTCCTGGATAACTTAGCATTGGTGATTTGGTATGAAATACAGCTTTCTGTATTTTGACTGAATTTCCCATTCTCAGTATGGAAGCCACATCAATCATTCCATTAGTAAAAGGGGTTATATTTCAGAACATCAAATTTGTTTTGAAGACACCATAAAGAGAATTAAGTGTATTGTTAAGTATTCTTTCTTCGGTGTTATAAGTGTAAATTGTTGACACGTGGAGGGAAGAGATGCCACATTGCCGATCATTCTTGTTGGATGAAGCACGAACTGAAGTATCACTTTCTAACAATTAAGAAATTAGCACTAACAATTATGTGTCATTTCTTCTCTAGAGCTCACAGCATGATTAGTTTATGCCTAATTAAGGGCCTAAATCAGCAAAGAAAGTCTGGCGCCAGCCTGAGGGGAAATTCCTATAGGCTACTTTCTAAATTTTCTCAACCTAAATTAGAATGTAATTCAATTTTCAGTGACGATTTGAAAGGACTCTTTATTATTTCACAATTCTCTTATTTCAAACAAACCTTAGATTTCTATCTCCTATCTTTTTTTACGTTGTCCTTTTAACTTGTTAAAATAAAATAAAATAAAATTAGCTGAAAAAGAGAGACAAAAGAAAAGAAAGATAACACAAAGTTGAAGAAACGCTCCTGGAAGTTTGTACAATCTACCTTCTCTTTTCCAACAGGCCATCATCTTGAAAACTTCAAACTCCCCAGGAAACCTTTTAAAACTGAAACCTCTAACTCAGGAACAAAAGCCACACAACTTTCCCCCAAGACAGGGGAAGTAAACATTTAGTTTGACATATTTAAAGTGTCTCATTGATTCTTCAGTTGGATCTAGATTTTTTTCAAACACCCTATTCAAAAATAGCAACATGAAGAAATGATTAGAGACAAGATTCCCAGAAAAATGAACGAAATAAACAATATATATGTATGCATGTGTATATATAAATGCATATGCACACCTATACCCTATGTATATACATACACACATATATACATGTATATAAAGCACTTGCACACACATCCATGGAATTTATCATGCTTTATATTCTTACATGTATCATATAATATTATCTCTGTTGTACAGCTTAGGAAACTGGAAACCAAAGCTTAGAAGTGTTTATTAACTTTCACGCTGTCGTACAGCTAGTAAAATGGCGAAGGCCAAAAGTAAAGAAAACAGGACAGACTAATACAAAATAAAGGTCAAAAGAGTGCAAATAAAATTCCTAATTTAATGTTGCCTTTATGATTAGTTACACCCTTTCAAAACTAATTTAACCCTAAAGGAAAGTCTTATTCAAAAATATAAAACAAATGGCTCTCACAGTTTATCAAAAGTAAGAAAGAGGCTTTTAATGCAATTTTTCTTTTTCTTTTGACATTTCTTTGCATGGCAAATTTAGAAAATATGACCAAAGGGAAAGCTATTTTCCCTAAAAAAGAGAAATGACAAACTCTTGTGATATCAATAGGGTAAAAGAAACCAAGAAACCTCGAGCCTGTGGACATATAAACAGCAATGCCTATACATTAGAGACTACCTACAAGAAATTTTCCATGTTTAACTGAAACTGGTTTCATCCTTCTCCAATTTCCAGAGTGGAAATCAACGACTTCTGAGGAATAAAAACAAAAGAAAACTAGAAGAGGAAACCAAAAAGAAACAAATTATATTTCTTTAATTAGAAGACAAACTTGGAAGATGAAAAATGTCTTTCTATGCACCACATGGTAATCCTGGTTGCTCCCCTTCACTTGAAATTCAGTGATTTGGTTTACCAGACTGCTTGGGTTAAAGGCCTCCCCACCCGTGTGCATAACTAAGCAAGAAAGCACTTTGTTTCTTTTTCTTTGAGAAAGCAGAAAACTAAAATGAACCCAGTTAAAATCTGAAGATGTGCTTGTCTCCATCAGATGCACAATTTACCTTCAAAATGCTTTTCGAAAACCTTTGAAAGACTGACTACTGTTGCTGGAAGGGGGTCACAGAAACACAACATTACTGATGACAACTGAATTGTTTTAATTTTGCTCAGTATTTCAAATATATTTATTATTGCGGGAACATTCTTAGAAATTGTCAAATTAAAAAAAAGAAATTGTCAAATTCTTTGACGATTAATGTGTTGAAGCACGTGAATGTATACGTACATATACACATATTTATTTTTATAAAAATATTTACACACCTACATACACACCTATATGTATATAATCTAAAATACATACACAACTGGTAGTAGGACTTTGTCATCAGCAATGCTTTGATCCTGGGTTCCCTGAATGGGAATGGCACACAAGGCAAAACATACCTATATAGAGCCGTTAACAACTATTCAAATAATTAGAGTAAAAAAAAGAAAAAAATCAGACTGGAGCTAAAGAAATCAAGGATTCGACCTAAAACAACTTCTCTGCCATTATATTTTATTTATCCCCCTTGAAGTGTAATTTTACCTGGAGAATATAAAGTCTGGATTAGTTTTTATGGGCATCACCACCATACATGCAGAAAATACAAGCCTCAAAAACTTATTGCAACATATATTTTATCAGCCTCAAACTATTTCCTGCTGAGTTAGAAATAGGTTCTCTCCTCCAACTTCATATATGCAATAGATCAACATAACAGAACATTCCATTATCATTTTTAAAATAATTTGATTAATAACAATGCTTATGAAAATGCTGATTTCTTGGCATTCATTTTAAAGGACTTATAGGGCAATTTCCACTTAATAGTGATAACCATAAAATAAATAAATTTTTACATCTGAGAAACAGACCAAAAAAATCATCTATCAGCTTATTTCATACTTAGAAATCATCTGGTTAGAAAACATTTCTACAATGTTTTGCCATTTTTAGATCGTCTTCAGGAAACATCTTGTATTTTTAAATCAGTACAACAAAGCTTATCTTTGTTCTTCACAAGGCCTGCAATTTTAAACTCCTTTGTTTCCCCTTTCACAATACCTGTATTTCCATCATTTTGAAGAAGGGGGACTGGTAGGGGGAACAATGGCTTATTTATTTTACCCAGAGCTTTCGCCTATTAAAAAGTCCCATAGAATTGACCCTGAGGATTAGGTTATAGCAAAATTCCAATGGACACTTTTTTTTAAACAGGAGTTTTGCAATGCAAATGATCACTAAAACTTTTATATATATTGTAACTGAACTATACTACTTGGGTCACAGTATTATTGAAAGAAAGGGAGGAAGAAAAGAAGGGAGGAAAAACAGTTATTTTGGGAATATGGGACTGAAAGGCACTGTAAATAACTACCTCTGCTAGCATTTTTAATGTTATTTTTGTCCTACATTTCTCAGTCTGACTTAGAAAGCAGTTTATAATAAGACATTGACCATTGCAGTCATCCAAATAGAAGGCCTTTTAATGACAAGTTTCTACTCCTTAGCAGTATTCAATATTCATTTGATTTAAGAGCATTATGTAGTGAGCACAACTACTTTATAATGGGTGAATCAATGATTTATGTTGGACTAAAATATTCATCAATTAATAATAAAGAATACTGTCTGCTCTTTCAGAAACAAAATGAACAACAAATAAACACACATAGACATACACGCAAACATAAACCATCAAAATCTGGTCCTTCTCATTTGTCTCTGATGGGGGCAACCTCTGAGATATTAAAGAGGAATATTAATCCTTAATGAGGAAAATAATATGTTTGTGAAATATGAAAATAGGGGAAATAGTCCCTGGTCTGAGCTACTGATCTGGTTATGCTACTGGAAAAGATGGTTGCCTCTTAAATATTATTCTAAATAACATTATAGTTGTCCAAATAAATGGTTAATCATTTTTCTCAAACTGCTTGTTAATAATTTATAGAACAACTGGGGTGCCTGGGTGGCTCAGCGGTTTAAGCCTCTGCCTTTGGCTCAGGTTGTGATCTCAGGGTCCTGGGATCAAGCCCCGCATAGGGCTCTCTGCTCAGCAGGGAGCCTGCTTCCCCCTCTCTCTCTGCCTGCCTCTCTGCCTACTTGTGATCTCTTTCTCCCTGTCAAATAAATAAATAAAATCTTTAAAAAAAATAATTTATAGAACAACAAGTGTGAACAGAAATAGGATACAAAGATTTCTATAGTCACTGCCAATTATTAGAATTTGAGAATATATTTGGGTAAATTTTTTATTTTATGGACTATATATCTTTAGGAAAAATGATTTAGAAAGCTTGGGAAATTTCATGAAATACACAATAATTTCATTAACTACCAATAAATAAACAACTTCTGTGAAGTAAATTATGGCTGTTTCAAGGGCCACATGCTGGGACTCAGCTATGCTATAGGTCTAGAAGAATATCAAGGTAACATGAGCATCTGCTTGTCTGATTTTGGCCTTGAGGTTGGAAGGAATTGAATTGAGCAGGTGCAATGACCTCCACTTGGGTCATGAATTGAAGTTCCATAGAGATCAAGAAACTTCTAGTACATCTGTTGTTTCCACAGTACCTAGCACAATATCTAGCACATGACTCATAGACTACAAAGGTGTCTGTGGTCATTTATAAGGTCCTTGAATTAAGAATTAAGCATCCCAGTACACACTGGACTGCGTGGGTAAGACCTCCACTAATGACATAAAGGAGGTTAGAGAAGAGAATCTCACAAAGAGTTTTGAAGTCTCACTAAATACCTAGTGAGGTTCCAGAACACATCAGTTTGCAATGTCAAACTGATATCAATTCAATGTCAGTAGGTAGACATGGCTGGATATGACTATGTAGGTGATGCAAATAAATGTTTTCTTTTAAATTATAGGGCCAGGCAATAATTCCCAACAAATCTTTGCGTCTATTCCCAGAAAGTCCTAAGCCAAAAACACCCTTAGGTGTTGTTATTGGTGAAAGTAGGGCCATCCAAAGGGAAATATCAAAATTTTTGTCTTTGGGTAATTAACTTGTCTGAACCTCAGTACCTCATCAGTAAAAAAAAAAGCAAGCATAGAGCTTATTGGTAATGGTGTGGGAATTAAATTCATTAATAAACTTCAGCTTAAATTTGAGAAAAATGACCACCATATATTAAGTGAGTGTTAGGTATCTATTATCTAGGGTTTGCGACATGGGACTAAAACTCCAGAGATAGCTCAAGAATGAGCATACAGGTTTAAGATTCCAAGATTTAAGATACTATGACATTGGGTGAAGCCATGAGAATAAATGGTTTATGTGAGAAATACAATGAGAGAAGCACACAGGTCAAGTCTGTCAAGTGGGGTAAGTCTGTCAAGTCATTTATTTATTTACTTATTTTTAAAGACTTATTTATTTGAGAAAGACAGAGTGGGAGTGTGTGGGTGGGCAGAGATATATATAGAGAGAGAATCTCAAGCAGACTCCTGAATCAGGGCTCGATCTCAGGACCCTGAGATCATGACGAGCCAAAATCAAGAGTTGGGCACTTAAGTGGCTGAGCCACCCAGGTGCCCCTAGATGCATATTTAATAAGGGAGAAGAAAGCTGTCGAAGGAGTGAGAGTGTGGTCATGGACAGAATACTGGCAATTGGGTTGCATAGCATCTGAATTAAACATTTTGCTCTTATTTACTAGCATAACCCTGGCATGTTATCCATTCTCTCTGATTCTCACCTCTCCAATCTATAAGCTGAGGGTGATACCAAAATGTCAGGTTTGATGAAAACATGAAATTGCATTAAATATTTAAAAGCACATAGCATAAAAACATTAGTTACTAATATATGGTAGTTATTATATATAGTTAATAAAAATAGACAAAGAAAAGTCAAGATGGAAGGAAGGGAGGGAGGGAGGAAGGGAGGGAAGGAAAAAAGAGAAGAAATGGAGGGAAAAAATCAGAGGGGGGAAGAAAGAAGGTAGGAAGAAAGGGAAAAAAGGGGAAACAAAAAGAGAAAGAAGGAAAAAAGAGAAAAGAATAGAGAAAGAAGGAAGAAAGGAAGGGCAAAAGAGGAAGAAAAAAGAGAAAGAAACAAGAAAGAAAAGAAAAGAAAAAATACACATAGCCAAGGAATTTTAATTTTGAAGAAACTATGGCATGGTGTTTCAAAAATGTTGTTGGGGCATCTGGGTGGCTCCGTTGGTTAAGTGTCTGCCTTTGGCTCTGGACATGATCCCAGAGTCCTGGGATCTAGCCCAACCTTGGGCTCCCTGCTGAGCAGGGAGGTGGGCTTCTCCCTCTACCTCTGCTCCTCCCCTCGACTCATACGAATGAGCTCATGCACGCGAGCATGTGCTCTCTCTCTCAAATACATAAATAAAATCTAAAAATTAAAAAAAAATGTAGTTAATATTCACGGGGGAGGTGAGAGGTAAAGTAGTCCCAAAGATAATTTTACTGCGTTGACAATTTCCTGTCATTTCATCATAACTCTGAAAATGTGTTCTGAAATAAAGTTTGCTATATGTTTATATAAATACACACACATGAATAGTAAGTTTTTGTGACATTTACAGTTTTTTTTTTAAGATTTTATTTATTTATTTGACACAGAGAGAGAGATCACAAGTAGGCAGAAAAGCAGGCAGAGAGAGAGGGGGAAGCAGGCTCCCCGCTGAGCAGAGAGCCTGATGCGGTGCTTGATCCTGAGACCCTGAGATCATGACCTGAGCCGAAGGCAGAGGCTTTAACCACTGAGCCACCCAGGCGTGCCCCCATTCACAGTTTTTTTTAAGTTTTTATTCAAATTCCAGTTAGTTAACATCCAGTGTAATATCAGTTTCAGGTGATGCAACACTTCTATACCACACGGTGCCCATCACAGCAAGTGCACTCTTTAATTCCCATCATCTATTTCACCCATCATCCCCCCTCCCACCTCCCCTCTGGTAACCATCAGTTTGTTCTCTATAGTTAAGAACAGTTGTTCTATTTTTTGTTGTTTGTTTACCAAAGTAAGGTTTTTCATTACAAAATGTAAAAAAGATTACAAAAATTACCGTATCTCAGACATAAAAAATTACCACTTTATGCTTTAACTTTTCATATTTTTCTAAGCATAGGTACAGGTGCTTTTGTATGGCTTCATATGATACATATTTTATGTGCTGTGCTAATTTCCATTTAACAATATACTGATTGGTATATTTTCACATGTCATTCTAAATGATTGTATATCATGTATCATGTATCATGTATATCATGTGCTATGCTTTCCAAGCTAGGTACTTATCGTTGAATAATTAGGTTATTTCCCTTACTTTACTAACTGAAAATAAGATTGCAAGAGAAGGCCTATATGTAACTCATTTCCATAGAGTATGTTTTAGAAATGAAATATTTGCATCCAAGCATTTAAAAAAGTCCTTGTAAATCATAAGTAATTAATTAAATTGAATCAATTTAAAGTGAATCATAAAGAAAATTAACACTGATCAAGTAATGTGTACCAATATAAAATACTGCAAACTAGGAAAAAAAACCTTTGAGGAGTGCTGTTAAATGGGCAGTTCAACATGCGGACCTAATGATGGAAGAGCAATTGATCTCACCTTCTTCAACAGACTCTCAGGACAGCAAGGAAACAGGCAACATAAAGTCATTTGTTACTTTTTTTTTTTTCCTAATTGTTTTGCCATATTCCTTCTGGCCATAAGTAGAGAAGAAAAAGTGTAATTGGCTCCAGGTGATGATGCCTGTTCCCTCTTGCCTTAGTCTACTGTGAGGTCTGGCTCTGGAGCCAAGTGGAGAAAGCTTGAATTGTGAAGGGCAGAAAAAGAAATGCGACAGTTCGGCAAACAAGAGGAGAATCCAAAAAGAGGCCGGGAATGGAAGCGGGGAGAGGGACTCTGAAGTGGCTTGCACCTGTTCGGAAGTGGAAGAGCAGAATGAAGGCTGCTGAGAGCTCCATCTCTGAAGCTTTCAACAGGAGTCTTTCAAAAGCTTAGGCAAGTGCCTTCCTGTACACACTTTGTTCCTTCTTGATTAAAGAGAAATCTATTTACCTGTTTGAGAAGCCTTTTTAGAGCATTTCTAATCCCTTTTGAGATTATCAGCACTCTAGTTCCTAGGAGGCAAAATAGTTTCTTTGCTGAGTAAAAAATATTCTTAAAAAGAGATAAAATTCTAGTTATGAATTTTACGGATTTTTATAATTTGTGTTTGTATATAAATTCTACATACATAGAAAAATGAAAGTACAATGAATATTCATTATTATTGTATTACAATAGCAGAATTTCTAGATAGAGCTGCTTTGACAGTTGGGTCCCAGCATGATGATGAGGACAACAAAGGCAGAGCCCCAGTCAACCCACCAGGACAAGTAGCAGGAATTTTAAAAAAGAAAAAAAAAGAAAAGAAAAGAAAATCCTTTGTGGTTGAAAACTACTGCAACAAAATCTAGGTTAGCCTGAGTGATGATGCACGTCTGATGAAGAAAACAAAGAGAAGAACCAGGAAATTCACACAAGATAAAGTATAAATGAAACATAGATGAAATATGGACAGATGAAAGAGCTTTAGCTTCATAAGTAATAAGGTTAAATCAATGATTGTGTATATGTTTGCATTACATATATTTTTAAATAGGAATCAACACAATGCTGGTAAGGATGTGGGAAGCTAGCCACTGACTTACCTTTCTAATAAGTAATCAAGAGCTTTAAAGAAACTATCAGAGCTGCCTTTAACTGTTTATACACAAGGACTTCTTCATAACAATATTTATTACTGTCAGACAAAAAAAAAAACCTACATAAAAAATCTTTTGCTATTCCCAAGTACAAGAGAATGGTTAAATATATTTTTGTACATTCCTACTGTGATTATATAGACAATAAAAGCATGTGTCTGAAGATAAGAAGGTAGAAACGTGGATTTTTATATGAAGCATAAACATTTGTATAATTTCCCATACTTTGTAAGCCTCTGGTATATAGACTAAATGTGTGTGTTTGTGAAATCATTCTGTAGCAATGGTTTGTGACCTCTGAGTCTCAGATGTCAAGACAATCGTGCAATAGGAAATGCGGGAAACAATTTTGGTAGAGGACATCCACTGTGAATGTACTGAGCAAAATGCTATGCTCTGTGTAATGGGATTCATTCCTGCAAGGCCATCAATCTTTAGTTAATTGTAAAGATTCTTATGGAAGAGTCTTCTGCATATTCTCTTAAAATTTTCATTGTAAACATACATTCCCTAGGATTTGGATTTGTGGGGTATTTTTGAAAGTATTGAATTTGGATCAAAATTGGGGGCGGTCTGAAAAGTCAGCCACCATGTTATTGGAAATTGTAGATAATGTAGATGTTCATAAAGCTGTGACTCAGGAAGAAAAATGGCAGGAAGTGAATATATCTAAATGTTAACAGTGATATCTTTAGGTGGTACAATTTTAGAGTTATTTTTCTTCCTAATTTTTTATCATAGCATTCAAATATTCTAGAGCAGGCCTACATCAGTTTATGATCAGAAAAAAGGATGTAACTTTTTTCTTTTTGCATTTTTTTATTATGTTCAATTCATCAACATTTAGTACATCATTAGTTTTTGATGCAGTGTTCAATGATTCATTAGTTGTGCGTAACACCCAGTGCTCATCACAACACATACCCTCCTTAATACCCATCACCCGGTTACCCCATACTCTATCCCTCCTTCCCCCTATGGTCTTCCACGCTAGTCTTTATGTTCCACATGAGTGAAACCATATGAAAATTGTCTTCCTCTGATTGGCTTATTTCACTTAGCATAATCCTTTCCAGTTTCATCCATGTCGATGCAAATGGCAGATATTTGTCCCTTCTGATGGCAGAAGGATATAACTTTTTAAAGGAAGTTTGTTTTTTTTTTAAAGTATGCTATTGACAAGTTTTCAACATACTCTAAAATTTTTAATTGTAGATGTAGACTATTATATTAAACAAAGATGAACGAAGATTCATGTCATAAATTCTTTAAATTTATATTAGTGAAAAGCTAGACTCTTTTAATGAATTAATTGTATTATGTTAAAGATTTTGTCTCCTTCTTTGAAAATTAATTTTTTTATTTTTTCTGCCAGAAAACTCGGAGCTAAGTGTAATGCTTGTTTACAGCAAATTCCTTTTTCCTGGATTTTCTGTGTCCGTCTCTTATTTAAATCACATCTTTACATTCTTTTATTCTTATTTTTATAGTTTCATTGTACATTTGTCACGCTGTAAGCTGCATCGCTTTTTTTGAAATTGTGTACTCCCGCCATGCTCCTCTTTGCATCATAGAAACTGAGCACAAATGGAACGCATTTCTTTGTCTATGTGTATATCATTCTCTCTGCCTCGTCTACTTTCCTTTGTGGCCAGACTGGTGAGATCCTGATTCTACAAAGTTCAGACTGATTATTAGCTCTTCTGGGTCCAACAACAATTTATATATTACTTTCAAACAGTTTTTGTATCAAGTTGTAATGATCACTAACTAGTCTTTCTCCAAGCTTTGAGTTTCTCATGATCCGCTGGAGTTACCGTATTCATTTTTGTCAGCCCAATGGCACATCACATGGTGGAGGCTCAATAATAATTAAATAATATTAAAATATAAGACAAACGAATGACATTAATGGGCTCAATCAACTACTCAAACAATTGCATTCAATTTCTATTTTAGGAATTTATTTGCAATTTCTTTGGAATTGTGGATTATAAAAACCATGTTGCCTTTTATGAAAATCTGGCTTCCATTTACGTAGTCTGATAGCCTGTTCTGTTCCATCGTGCCATTTGTCCATTTGCCAAGTGTTTAGTGGGCATCTACGTTGTGCCTCATATCGAGCTAGAAGCAGGGAATCAGTGGACAAGAACACAGACATGATCAATGCTCCCATGCGGTTTTATTAGAGCAGCAGAGGTGGATATTAAACAATCATTACTAATTTAAAAATGGCAGGAAACCTGCAGTAAGCTCTGGGAGTTCATAATGGAGGTGAGGATGTTACATTCTGAACAATGAGCAGGAAGTGAGTTTATAAAGACGGTGAAAGTTGGAGGGTGGAAAAGTAGAGGGCTTTAAGGGCCACGGAACATCAATGTGAGTCCCTGACACTTTCTAAGTCTTGACATAAACTGGTGGCCAAGAGATAAATACTACATTTTGGAGCCATTATTACTGTGAAAAAAGATAACTCTAAGACCTGAACTAATAGAAAGATTAGTTTCACAGTATAATTCCTCTCCACTAGACACCTTCAAGAAAAGAGATGCTTTTCCATCTTAGTGTGCTTGAGAACTTGCACAGTGCTGGGCACGTCACAGAAAACTAAATATTTCTTGAAGTGTTTAATCCTTATCAGTGAAAAAATAATTCTTATTTTCTAGAGGAAGCTAGGAATTTTTTATTCATTTTTCTTGAGGAAAGTGAGAAACTGTTAACATTGTACCCTTTAATATAGCACTATGATGAGCAGTGGGAAACGAACACTTAAAAGCAAAGGTCTAACTCAAAAAAAAAAAAAAAAAAAAACGTGCAGAATCACAGTCATTTAAGGAATGAAAGGGCCAAATCATACTAATGACATATGAGAAGGAAACTAAGTTTCGAAAAAACACGCATTTTTTTCCCTAATATAAAATGTCTCATATTTATATGTAGTTTCTATTCAAAGTTCTTTAGCATAAATATCTCTTTTGATAGTTACAGTAATCCTTCCTATAAAATATTTTCAAGCTCTTCTTATAAACTCCCAGCAGAATATGATTTACATTAAATCAAGTTTGTCAGCACTGAGCTAGGAACACATATATTTTATTATATTACAACCTGACTATTTTTGGTGCTTTCTATTTTGTCTCTAGTTCTAGAAACGGTACCTAATAGTGAGTAACAACACTCCTGTGCACAGAATTATCAATCAATAAAAATTTGCTGATTGATTTACTGATCTTGGTTATATTTCATTTCTGTTGCCATCTTGATCTTATGCAACTCAATTAATATATTTCACATTTTAAATCCACTTTGACAGAAAGGTGGGTTTTTTTTACCTTTTTTTACAAATCTGCATAATCTAATGACAAGGTCAGGTTTCGATAAATATATTAATGTTTACCAAATTAAATAGAATTAAAGCATATTTCTAGCCATTTAGATATATGTGATTTTGCATATCATGCCTATTTTTAAATGCATTAATTATCCAGTAGACCATGACGATTCTTCAAAGTCACTTTGGTCTATCGTCTAAATACATATGCTTATGTAAGAATTAATTTTGACAACAAATTATTTATCCATTAGCCTGAAAAAGCTCAACAGCAGCTGTTACTCTCTAATTGTGGAGTCTCATATTTTGGCACTTTTTAATAAGAAAGCTTTTGACCCAAAATACTACAATGGCTTTTTTTTTTTTGTCTTTAGATAGTGAAATATTGACATAATTCTTCCATGATTAGTGTGAAGGTTTACAATATGTTCACTAACAACAACAATGAGCAATCTGCTTTCTGCTTCAGTGGGAAAAAATTCTCTAGAGAAAAGTCTGATCCAATGGAAAATAATCTTTTGGGAAGTAAATTTCTACTCGGTAAAAGATCAGATTTAATTGCAAAAAAAATGTAAACTTCAAGCTTTATATACACATACACAATTCTTATTTAGAAGTTTGAAGATAAATAACTGCAAATAAATTTGGGAAATACAAATTTATTAAAAGTTATTTTATGTTATGGAAAATTGAATTTACACTGGCACCCAAACCCTTTATTCTGAAAATTCTGTTGCAATCAACACTGATTAAACATTCTGCCTCCCAACAAGGACTTTCTGATTCAATGTCTTTTGGATTTCTGTGAGAATTTTTTAGTAAATTATTCATATTACCTCATGGCATTTATTAATAATACTAATAAAATTATAGCCACTCAGTAGAGGAAAGGAGCCTAAACCAGATTGTGCACTAGATCTTAGTATGCCAGGGCATCCTGTGGAAATCATTCAATCATTCAGTGACTCTTATCAATTTGCATAGCTTCATCTGAACATCTCAGTTACCACTGAAATAACCTCCACACTCTTCTCCTTCCCACTTGCTGGCCTCCCGTCTGTCTTCCAGATTGCCTTTAGGGTAACTTTTTCAAGATACAAACACTGTCATGTCACTACCCCATTCAAAATCCATCACCTTCTAATATATCAGCTCAAATATCCCTTTCTGTGTACCCTGTAACAGCCACCTTGGTGTTGTCTCTTGCCTATATCACAAAGCTCCCATGTACCTTTTCTTCATTACACTTATCACATTTATCCTTTTTTATTTCACTTTAACTCCCTACCTCCTTACTCGATTCATGAGCATAGGAGTAGAGTCTGGCTTTGCCAAGCATTTGTTTAGCGTGTTGCATAGTACATTTCCTGGCACACAGTTACTGCTCATTAACCCATGCTATCTTTGAATGAGGACTAAGCCAGGAATTGAAATCTGTGCACTCAGCGTTTACTTGGTTACTTCCTAGCAGTCTGAACTTTGACCAGTGTGTGTGCTAAGCTTACCCTTAGACCAGAGACGGGGCACTTCTATAGACTCTCAGCTTCATGGGCAATTATACATGAATAGTACATTCTTCATGTTCATTGACATGTCTAAGAGTCACAGATTTTTTTACCATAATTAGAATCAAAAGACTTTATTTAAATGGTAGTAGCCTGTGGTTATATGGAGTCCATCAAAGCCCAGTTTGGAACCATGACAAGGAAAATAAATATAGCAGGAAGCCAAAGTCATTGCACAATAGCAACCAAGAGAAAGCAGAGAATTGTTCTAAGAGAGAAGAAATAGATGGAATAAGAGAAGCAGGGATAAGAGGACAAGTACCTAGAGAGTGAGAGAGACAGAGGGAGATACAGAGGGACAGAGAGAGCTCTCTAGTGACTTTCCAATTGCATGAGTCCTGACTCTATTTCCAGCCCCATTTTTCCATATTTCCTTGTGTCCTTGGAAAAACTCCCATTTCTTCCTGAGCTAGACTGAGGGAGGTTTTTGTTCATTTCACCCAACATTTCCTGACTAAAACATCGAGTTCCTTAAACTCTCTCTCAGTTGTCTCATTGCTAAATGGATTTAATAACAAGTCTACTGCCTATCTTACAGTTCTACTGTTAGAATAAAATTAAATAATGCATATGAAAGTACATACATTTATACAATTTTTAATTGATTTGTTAGTATATTCATTCAATAAACATTAAATACATACTAACTACAGGCCAGATATTGGGCTTATTCAGAGATTCAACAATGAGTGAAGTCTCTATAACACCTTTAAGAAGCTCATCATGTAATGAAAAAACTAAACACAATTATCCATTATTATGATTTGAATCTATCAGCAATGTTTTATTTTCCACTTTTTCTGCAGAAAATTATCTAAAATTTCTTGTGTCATTTATTATCTAATCAGTCAAGGACAAGATACGAATTACCTCGTTAAAATCTGTTTTGTCCAAACTATGAAGCTTATTGTCATTGTTATTATACATTACTTAATGTAAATAAATAGTTAATTATTCAAAAAGATCCAATTAATCACTAATGCAGGTTGAATGGTTGTAATTTCTTTTTCTACATAAAGCACATATGGGAAATATTACCTTTACTCAGAAAGAATATAGACTTAATCCTTCACAAGGGATGATAGTCATGTCCATTGTCTGAGTATTCTAACATAACACACACTTAGAGATTCAACTCAGTGCTGTTTAAATTATACTACAAAGACCCCGGTATTCTATAAGATTTTAAAGGGTATTATGTGAAAAATAATTCTGAGATAAACAAACAACTAGACCTCATTCTCTCCTCCTCCCAATTACCTATTTCCTCTCCCTCCTAGCTCCTATTTCAGAATATTGCATACCCAGAAAATATGTTGGGTGCCAGCAATCAGCACTGGTAAGGTAATCATTCTCCCAAATACTTAAGGCCTGCGCTAGGCACTGGGGACAGATATTCTGGAAAATAAAACAAGCATTGCTCCTTCTCTGTTCCTCAGAAGGCAAAGAAATAGGTAATAAATAAGAAATGTAAATAAATAGTAACAAAGTGTGGTAAGAATTGTAAACAGAAATAATAGATTACCATGTGAGAATATTTCTGTGGGGAGAGGTTGGAATATATGTGAGAATGGACAAATAGGAAAGTGCTGTCATTGGAAAGAGCATTAAGCTGAGACCTGAAAAATGAGGTTAAGCCAGTGTCACAGAGCACATTCCTGGAAAGCAGATTGCGATGGAGATGAGCATCCAGAAGCTCAGCGTTGTACAGTGAAAAGGAGGGTGCAAGATTGGCAGAAGGAGAAATTGGGCTGATGTTCTCTCAATGAATGTCTCCCACAGAGACCTCTGAAATTGTAGTGACCCTTTGGAGTTGTCAGCTATTGGGAGAAAAAGAGAAGATAAGAAGGATGGTGAGGGAAAATGTCCATTGGATTTAGTGGCGTGGAGGTCATTTAGATGCTCAGAAAAGAAATGAAAAGTTGGACTGCTGGGTAAAGTGTTAAGGCCCATTCAAAGTTAGAGATCATGAAATGATGGTCATATGTGTTATTTTCTTCAGTAGTGCTGACCATACCCATAGAAGGTAGATATTGAAAAGATAAAAAGTTGGGATTTTTCTCCCCAAGTCTAATAGACGAAAATAGAGATCAGAGAGATGAATGTATTTTCCATAGTATAATTGCAATGATGAAACATAGAATCTAAGAGTAATGAGAGAATTAAAGGCAGGAGGAGCTGAAGAATAGAAAGGAAATAGAGCTAATTGATTAAAAGACTCAATGATGAAGTCTAAGAGTATAGCAGTCAGCCTTAAACTGAAGAGATAGAAAGATGTGGCTGAAGAGTCAAATATGTAGGATAGTTCCACTTGCTGTTCTAGTAGTATATGATTAGTAAAATGATGACTATCATAACCTTTTATTCTCAAAATTTTCCGAGTTTGAATAAGTTATATGAGTACTTTGAAAATATTAAATTTATGAACTCTGATGTAGTATATATTCTGGTGTTGACAATCACTGAATGAGACCATAGAAATGTGTTCATAATTTGGTTGAAGGAAAGAATCATTGACAATGAGATAATAAGGAGCTGGAAAGCCAAGATATCATCTATATAAATGCGAGTCATCAAGAATGGTGAGTAAAAGAAAGTTGCTCAGACCTCCACGAATAAGAGAATTTTAAAACTGAATGAATTCGATTCTTTTTTTTTTAAAGAGAAATTTATTCAAAATAAATTTCCAGATGTTCTTTGTAATCATCACTCATCTCTGTTATTTGGAAGTATATAAGTTATAGAATAGAATCACAGGGAAAAGTTTTTTTTTTTTTTTTTCCTAAATTATCCCATTACTGCGTTGGTGGTATAGTGGTGAGCATAGTTGCCTTCCTAAATTATCCCATTACTAATTATCAGTAGTAATGATTGGCTTCTATTAATAGATAGATGGTCAAGTTTCTCAACTTATTATCCTTCCCCATATAAATAATGAGACTCACATGGAAAAATGGTTTAAAGATATGATAAATGTTGGGGAGCAAAGGAGCAAAAAACATCTTGTCCAAGTAAGGTAGAGGCATTTATCACTTAACAAATACCTATATGCTGCCCAACATTTCCCTGTCCCTTTCAGTTAGGTGGAGTCATGTGATCTTTACTGTGTAGAGAAATAATGTGTGTCGCTTATGAGTTCAGACATTTAAAAGAAGTGAGGAGTCTATACTGACCCTTTGCTCCTGCTGTGGTGACCTGGAAGCCACACACTAAAATCATGGAGCCGAAGATAAAGGTAAACTGGATTCCTGATTCATCACGGGGGAGTCACCTGGGAAACCTTTGGATATACAGCAGAATTTACATTGAGTCGTTGTGTGCTAATTCTCTGAGATTTCAGTTATACAGCATAACCTGGACTATTGTGACTCACATAACAAGTGAACAATATGTTTACAAGAAAAAATATTAATAACAAGCAAGAAAAGTGAGTCATCATAATTCCTGTAAGTACTTTAAACCTGTGGCATATCTTAGAACATTCAAATCAAAATTATAAATGATGTGAAAAGAAATGTTTTAAGGAGGTTGGACCAACAGATATTTATTCCTAGGTCCATTGTATCACTCTTCTTTAGAAAGGGAAGTCCTTGATACATTCTTCCTTCTAGACAAGGAGAGATGGTGAACAACACATGTGAAGTCATCCAAGAGGCCTATTTTAAATACTTATCAAACACACACTGATATTTTTCTTCAAAACATTCATTATGCCACATTCTCCTGCCCTTACCAAATAAGTCTCCCTTTGTAAACAGAGAAATGTCCTGGTTTTAGTCTGAAGAGATTATGGGAACAATGATTTATTGTCCTCCTGGGTCTTGTGCTCCTTGGATAAATTGTGCAATCTCACCTTCCTAGCACTTCCCTATATCCACGACCTATTTGAGAAGTGCTGCTTGGGTAGAAGGTAACTGTTCACAGCTTTCTTTTGTTTCAAAAACCCAGAAAATAATGGTCTTTTTGCCCCAGTTCTCACACATTATTGATTTGGGGAATGACTGCAGTGCATACTTAGCAAAGTCTGTGACAGTGGTGGGGGGAGAACAAGGGAGGCAGGACCCCAGCCCAGAGAAAGCCTATGGGGACCTACCCAAATCAGGAATTAGATCTGCAATGTTACCCTCTGAGCCCTCTGACTGCCCTTCACAAGACTCCATGGAATGGTGGCAGAGCCATGACAACTGGGGCAGAAACCGATGAATGACCCTTCAAGGAGGCCACATGGCCAATCTGACAGCATCTGGAATTGCTTTGCCTGCAGTTAACCACATATTTTATCTCTGCTGCATGGTATCCTTTCTAATAAATCTAATAAATCCCTTGTTTTAGGGCTAAGAGTGAGGTTGTTCCTTTTGGTTTAGCGAACTCTAAAGGGGTAAATAAACCCATGTGTTTTGAAAGAGGATAAAAGGTCAAAAATCAGGATGGGATCTTCTAATCCCTTGGTGACCAGGCAGAAGTAAGGAAAGGAGACCCATGTATGAGCCCTACATGGACTCGGCCTCTGAAACAATTCAGTAAAGTCATTACGAATTGAGTAAAATCTGTATTCAATACAATCCTTGCATCCATCATAGGGCCACGCTGTATCTCCTTTGTTCATTTCATTACAGATTTTCAGCTTTTTTTCCTCCAGAATTTAATGCCTTCAGGCTTCCCTAGGTCTCCACTGACATAAGGAAAGATAATTAAATGGCAAATCAATTAGCATTAACCTGTGATTACTATATGTCTCAGCATTTCACTAAATATTTACATTTTATAAATGTGAGCATACAATGGCGAAGCTTAACGCAACAGGATGAGTTTACAGTATTGATAAAACATAAATATTTGGTGAATATCTATGTATAGTATGGGATAATATTTTAGGGAAGGGAGTATTTCCAGTATCCCTCATATGATACTGGATAGCTGATCACATACTATTTATAGGAATAACGGAAAACTTGGAATCTACTTTTTATCTTTTCCAAACAGTATCTTAATTAAATCAAGAACACACACTCATATGCCACCCTTCCAGGATTCAGAACAGTGTCTGGAACATAATAGTCATTCACTAAATATTTGCTGAATGACTCTAATATCTAGAAACTAGCTTTTATAAATTGACAACCAGGTTTTGACAGGTAATTAAATAGCTATTCTTTTTGTTTTTTTCAATAATCCAGTCACAAAAGTTAAAGAATTAAGCTCTTTTGTCCATATAATAACAGATATATCTATGAGTTTAATAAACTTAAATTCATAAGAGCAGAGCTGTTCCTACTCACCAAACTGAGAGAGACCACTTTCTTATATAGATTATGCTATTTTTGTCTACCTAATGTATGGTGGCTAACACTGAGCACCAAATATGGTTTATGCATTGTTGTGGATATAACATTTATTAATACCTTTTCATGTTTACACCAAATATTGACTAATTACTACCATAATCACATTTTGCCAGTAAGAAAACAGGCCCAGGAAAGTTAAATAACTTGCTCAAATTCTTAGAGCTGGAAATATAGAGAGAATTAGGATTTAGGATTCATACTTATTTTCAATTCTAAAACCCAGAGACTGTCTACCTACTGTACTGTATAATAAATTCTGCTTTAACACTAGATTATAGTACAAAACTATATCTCAAAGTATGTTTGTATTCTGATTCATTAAATTATCTTCAATGGATATTTTGACTAAATACATACAAATTAAGTTAATTTTTATTATAAAGATAATAGAAGTTTTCAATAAACATGCCCAAGTAGCCATGGACTCTCTTGGAATTACAAAAACCCAGAACACCCACTATCAGTTCCTGCCACCACAAACATGTCTGTGTTTCCTCTCCAGTCAAGGTAAATTCCTCTAATTATAACCGGCATCCAAAGACAGGCAAAACGTCTTTTACAATAAACTACTAGCGGACAACCAAGCATCAGAAAACATTTAAGGAAAGCCAGCATAATGACAAAGAGATGTAAAACTGAAAAGTATTTTTTGAAGAGAGAAATTTTAAAAGGAAAAAAAAGGCTATCCTTAGAGATATTGCATCTATAATACATACAGATATATTATAAAAGAAATAATTTGTAATGCTGGAAATGAAATTGTTTGATTAGCAAAATGAGTATGAAAAAGAGACAAGTTTAAAAATAGAATGGTCAAACAAAAGAGCTAGTTAATGAGGTAAAGATGATCTTCCTCAATAAACCATAAAAAGATAAAGGCTTGAAAAATATATGAAAATGCAAGAGATTCAGAAGATAATTTTAGAAGATTTGACATCCATACAGTAAGATTTCTGGAAGGAAAGCATATAGACAATGCAGGGAAGAAAGTAAAAAGTGAACTAATAGAAAAAATGAATATTGTCAAAAAATTTCCTAGAGTTGAAAAGATAACAAAGATCAAAAGGGCTCACCAACTTGTATGGAAAAAAAATGACCAATACTAAAATATATGAGTGGAATTTTAAAATAATAGAAAAAGAATGTGCTAATAGCTTAGCATTGATATAAAAAATGTAAAGACTATTTACTAAAGATTAATAATCAGATAATATTTGGTTTCTCACTGACTAGAGGCTATAAAACAAAGGCTATATATAAGAAGCCATAGGGAACAATGACTACTGGAGAAAATGATTTTCAATCTCAAGTCCCATGTAAAGTCAAATCATTGTTCAAGTGCAAGGATAAAATGCAGACATTTTTTGAAATGAAAGAATTTATGTTCTTATAAATAAACAATTCTGAAAGAGTAACAAAACAAAACAAATTAAAATTTATGAATATGAATTCAAAGAAAATAAAAACATGGATTACAAGAAACAATGGTATGGAAAACAACAAAATAAATGAAACAAAGAAGATAAACTGACACAGTTAGTATAAAGTTTGTGGATTCACTATATAAAAAGTATATAATAAATTGGAATTAAAATTTCAGATGGCCTAAGCATGAGATTTAGTCAACTGACAGAAGAGCAGGAAAATAATATATTATATTCACATTAGAAAATAAGAAAGATGAGTGGTGCCTGGGTGGCTCAGTGGGTTAAAGCCTCTGCCTTCGGCTCAGGTCATGATCTCAGGGTCCTGGGATCGAACCCCGCATCGGGCTCTCTGCTCAGCAGGGAGACTACTTCCCCCTCTCTCTCTGCCTGCCTCTCTGACTGCTTGTGATCTCTCTCTGTCAAATAAATAAATAAAATATTCACAAAAAAAATAGAAGAAAAAGTAATAACCTAAGTATATAATTCAAGAAACTAGGGGAAAAAATGAAAGCCTCAAATTAATTAGATTAATTACATACATAAATTCATAAAATAGAAAAATTTTTAAAAGCTGATCTTTTTCCTTCTTGCTAATCAGACCACATAATTAAAAAACAAATAGGCATAACATTAAGAAGAGGAATAGGGACAAAGTTGGAGATAAATGTATTAAAAGATTCTGTGACCAATCAGGATACTTTTATTTCAATATATTTGAAAAATAAATGAATTAGAAAATTTTCCATGAAAATGTAAATGATCAAAGTTGGTCCAAGAAAATAAAAACACTAAACTTAAATATTAAAATAGACCAATAAACACAGAAGAAATGTAAAAATGTAGCCAAGGGTCTACTAAAAAGGCATCAGATCAAGGTAGATTTATAGGTGAAGTCTATCAAAACTTCATGGAATAGTTAATTATTATCATCTCAGTTATTCCATATCATAAAAAATCATTTAATCTTTCAACTTGTTCTAACATTACTCTGCTGTGAAAATGTACCAAAGAGAGTGAATACATCACACGTGCACACACACACACTCACACACAACCTTCATCCCAAACTTGTATGGGAATAAATATGGGGAAAAAAAATAAGTGAGGAGCATCTGGGTGCCTCAGTGGGTTAAGGGACTGGGATCTGGCCCTGCATTGGGCTCTCTGCTCAGCAAGGAGTCTGCTTCTCCCTCTGCCTGCCCCTCCCCTTGCTTGTGCTTATTCTCTCTCTCTCTCTAATAAATAAAATCTTTAAAAAAAATTTTAGGGGCACCTGGGTGGCTCAGTGGGTTTAGCCTTTGCCTTTGGCTCAGGTCATGATCTCAGGGTCCTGGGATGGAGGCCCTCATCGGGCTCTCTACTCAGCAGGGAACCTGCTTCCTCCTCTCCCTCTGCCTGCCTCTCTGCCTACTTGTGATCTTTCTGTCAAATAAATAAATAAAATCTTTAAAAAAAAATTTTTTTTAAATAAGTGAAATATTAACAGTTTGAATCCAGGAAAAGACTAAAAGTTTATTACATCACGGCCAGGGTTGGTTCACCGCAAAAATAGCATATTAAATAACCTTCAGGTATTATGAGATTTAAAGTGAAAGAATGATTATCTTAATAGATGTTTATAATATATTAGATAATATTCGACCCCCATTTCTAATTTTAAAGAAAGAGAAATGCTCTCTTAGGAAGCTGGAAATAAAAATTAGAAATAAGTCAAGGATACCTGCTCTCACCATTACTAGTAACCATTGCCCTGGAAGGTCTAGCTAATGTTATATGAAAATAATACAATTCTGAACAATGGAAATAATGAAACAAAGAAAACAAAAATGCTATTATTTTTAGACTTTGCTACAATTGCACAGAAACACTAAAATAATCCACTGTAGTCATTTAGTTATTTTTCCATGAGAATGTATGGATAAATTGTATATTTTTTAATTAAAACCTCAAGAAAAAGAACTTGATCCCAGAGTTCTCATACGACCACCTCCTAAATTTAAAGCAAAACTCTCTTATCAGCTGACTCTATAATTGAATATTTTAAGTAGAGAGCAATTACAGAAAGGAAAAGAAAACTCACTGATAATAATAGGAGAAATGTTTTCATACCTATAGTACAGTCTTACAGGATTAAGACAATTAAAAATCATTTCTAAAGGGCCATCATTCCTTTATCTTTGAGGAGATTAAGTTCACTGACCCTAGGGGTGTGCGGAGATCTATGGAATTCAAAGAGATTGAATTGCAGCCTGAGAAAATTGCTTAATTGTTATGATACTGAAATTGCCCTACACTCATAACAGGCCCAAAGCAGTTGTCATATTGTTGTTGTCCATCTCTCTGCATGCCTAAACTTTACATATTTCTTCTCTGACGACAAAACTTCTAAACTTCTTAAATGTTTATCTTGTTATCCTCAAGCTTCTTAATCTTTAATCTCATCTAAATTCCAGTGTTTAATCCAGTTTAGCAGATACAAGAATTCTGGGGATAGAACTGGAAGATTATAAAGCTGAAAAAGAAATTACACTTAAAAGAGAAACCTCATAAGAATTGAAACTCTGCAATTAAAAACGGAAGGATGCAGCAACAGTAGACTACCTAGAAAAGGTTAATGAGATTCAATCCTTAGCAGACTGGGAGGCAAAATAGCCTTGTGAATAAAAACATAGACCGGGCTGCCAGATTTGTCCTTCTTGGGTCCTCTTGGATGCTAACTAGTTGTGTGACATTGCTCATTTTACGTAACCTCTCTGGGGTAAAATTTCTATTTTCTATAAATTGAGGTAAATAAGACATACCTCAAAATGTTTTTGGGAATTTTTGATGACAACTAGTTTCTCACTTACGATTAGCAATATAGGCACTAAATAGAATATCACCCCTAAACACTGCACAAAATGAAATATGTGTCACCACCTATCATAACAGATTTTTTTAAAATCATCTTAGATTCAAAATCAAAATGTCTTGTGTTCTCTATCAGGTGACAAATCTAAATCAAAATTAACTGTATACACTTAGCAGAGGCATTGAGCTTAAGTGATGTATGCTGAATTGTGTTATTAAAAGGAAACATTTTTAAGAGTGGAAAGCATTTAGTGGTATTCTATAATGCATTATAAACTGCATTTTTCATGTAAACCATTAGTCTGCATATGATGAGCAAATGCATCTTCAAGAAAGAATGAAACATATGAAGTTAAATTTTTAATGTAAGCCCTAGACTTCTATTAAATTTGGTTGTGGAACAAATGGGAGAGATCCCCAACTGCCTGTGTTATGCCGATTTTCCCTGATTTTATTTTACTTTCTTTATAATAATCTTAGGAAAAAGTTTGTTTTGTATAATCGCTTCTATTTTGGGGGGGCAATATTCTTGTATAATCATTTTACACAGTTATATCCTTGTGAACAGATCTTGTGTTGAACTTATCAAGACAATTGTCTTGGATTTATTTTAGAAAAGAGATAGAGAAGGTATAAACTCTCACAGACTGCCACTCTGTTTTCTTCCAGCTTTAAAAAAATAACATCCATGAGATAGAATTTGTGGTACCTTAACCTTCATGAGGCAAGAAGAAATGAGACTTGAGATATAATGTGGTTATTTATACTTTTATCAAAAGAGGCAGAACTCCCTCTGCAGTAACGTATTATGCAGATGATATTATTTTTTAATTGAGAAAATAACATCACAGTGTGGTGCAAGAAATCTCAGCTGTAGCCATTGCACCCATTAATTTCATTGGTAACAGAATCCAAAAGTCAGCATCATATCTGGGCTTTCAATTCAGGCAAACCTGGTTTTGAATTTTGGTTCTGTCAGTTACTGCATTTGTGACTACAGACAATTTATTTAACCTTTCAAAGCCTCAGGTGTCTCATCTGAAAAACAAATGGTACCTACTTGAAGAATTGTGATAATTAGTGAGATGATGGGAATATGAGAACTTAGCATGCTGTCCTGAATGTGGTCAGAACACAATAGGCATTAGCTAATATTAATACTTGGGGCGGAGGGGTTTGTGTGCAGGGAGAGTCAGGGGAAGAAATAGAATGGGGGAGGAGGGTGTCAGTAATAGTGCCAAAATATTCCATTAAGTTTTCTGCTTTTTAGCCTTTCTTTGAAAAAACTAAACCTAGGGAACCAATTTCTTAATCTCTTTTTCATATATTGGAAAGAAAGCCATTAAATGAAATATGATCTGAGGAAGGCATTCAGCTTCTCTTGCTGCTAATAATGTTGCCATTTTATTTCCAATTACTAAGTAGTCTTCCTCTCTTTGTAACAGATAAATTTCTAAATTTGGCATTGTTCCATTTCATAGATTTGGCAGGCGAAACCATAAATTAATGTATAAACCCAAGAAACAGGCTTTCTACCTTAACTTTGTTACTGAATGTGCATGTAAGATTTGTAACATTTTCAATATGACATATATAATGTTGAAGGTTTGGGGATCCCAATAATAGCGCTCCTATTCTCCACCTGGACTCAAAGCAAATTGAGAAATAAAGCAAGAAAATAAGGAAGATGCAGAAAAAAAATTCTCCATTAGTGGTAAGGCTGAGATTAGAGAATGTGACATACATGCAGCATCATTGAGCCTCCTAAAACTGACCATCAGAGTTAGGCTTGCTTCCCCAGTCCTCCCTGATCCTTGAATGCCCACAGCCCCCTGCGTTGCCCCCTCTGAAGAGGCCCAGTGTGTGGTATAGTAGAGCAAGTGCTTTATGACCAGCTCACTCCTGAAGAAAGGAGAGGAGAGATCTGAGTACCTTCCCTCCCTGAGTTTACCACCCAGATCTAGTAGATCTTTCCTTCCCAGGGAGAGAATGAGAGAGGGCATGGAAAAACAAGGAGCATTATGTTAATATATGTCTCTGGGTGTAAAGAACTGTTAGGAAGGGGAATTAAATGTAACCCTCACTAAAATTGCCCAATTTAACCCATTGATTTGGCTATTGTCTCACTTCGTCTATTAACTATGAGATAGGCCTACTGCCCCGGCAGATCAAATGGAGAAGAAGGTATCAAGACAGGTTTCAGAGCATCTTCCTGGGTCCATGTAAACCACTGTTTTTCTGGGTATTTTCTTGGGGTATATGTAGTAAAAAAAAAAAAAAAAAATTAAGATTTTGCCCAAAAAAGGGTTATTGTTTTAAACACTACATTAAATCAACTAGAAGACTACTCTGCACCCAAGGAAACAATGTACTCTGTACATTGTCTCCTTGATTTCCTATCCCAAATTATGTCTCTTTACATTTTCCATTAGATCTCACCAGAAATTCTACAATATAAAGTTTAATAATATCATAGAAATATTTTAATAATTATGTGAATAAACACATTCTAATATTATAATATCAGGAAGAAGCCCCACATGTCAATGAAAGACCTTTCTTTATCACATTCTCAGGTTAAGTTTAAAAACCACTTGTGAGACCAAGTTCAAAGACCAGAAGAAATTAATATACAAAATATTTTTCTTTTCTGAGCTAAAAGTCCATGATATCTATCCCCCACCCCACTCACAGAAACACACTTTATTATTATCATGTTTCAACCATAGGGATTCTCTTTTTTTTTTTTAACATTTTATTTACTTATTTGAGAGAGAGGGCATGCATGCACAAGTTGGGGGAGGGGCACAGAGAGAGGGAGATAATCTCAAGCAGATTCCGCACTAAGCGCAGAGCCCGAAGTGGGGCTCGATCTCACAATACTGAGATCATGGACTGAGGTGAAACCAAGAGTTGGACACTTAATGGATTGACCCACCCAGGTGCCCCTCAACCATAGGGATTCTTGATGCTTAGGGGGAGCTAAAGTTGCTTTAGCCAACTATACACCATCTTCCATGGGAATGAATGTGTTTTCTTAAAGATTTCAGTAGTTGAATTAGCTCAATGCCAAATCTAATATGCCACACTTTTTAGAAACTCTAATAAGTTAATGTAATTTACAAGATAATCATAGCACTGGCCTCACAGGAAGCCATTCTGGCCTCTGCAGTGATTATCCAAGATGCAATTATATTCCTAGAAGACAGTAAATATGCTCCCAAAGATGTGGCAATGACTCAGAAGTGTTTAAGTGAAGTAGGACAAATATAAACCATCCTGGTTACAGCCTCACGAGGATGCCAGTCAGTCTTTGCTAATTGCCTGTGAATTTATTTAACTGGGAAAATTCTCTGAGCAAGATGTGAATTTTTGCACTATGGCTGTTGCCTTGTCTGGGGAAAATTCTATCTGAGCATGTCTCCATTATCTCAAATACCACTCTCAGTGAGTGTATCTCAATATCTCAATATTGAGACATTGAAAATATCTTGCAATGTTTATAAATTTGCAACAATGACTGGTTCTTTCTGAGGTGCCTTTCTTTCTCCACCAGTATATCAAAAAGCCCTTGTTTCCATTTCTCCTTTTTCTGCCTGCCTATGTTTGATATTAGCAACTTCATTCTAGAACCTCATCTGTGCTGTGCTTCAATATAGAACTTAGCATCTGCGTGGTTTCAAATTAATAAACCTGTACCATCCACCAAGGCATAAAGACCTGTTGAGAAAAGGGCTCTTTCACCTATAGATCATTGCCTCAAGTTTTATTGGAATATCTGTAGCATACCTGGCCTTAAAGATTCCCGAAGAGCCTGTGCACATATTTGAGGATGTCAGCATCCCTTAAGTTCAAGATCAAGCCATAGAATCATGTATGATCAAGTCCTCCGTGTGGATGTTAGCTCTTTTGCTTAGACCATGTAATTCAATCCAAGTGTCTCAGTCCCACAATACTCTGCCTACCTTTCACAGGTAAGTAATAGGGAGGTGAGGCACTGTGAGTATTTTACTAACCGATGACCCTCTTTGTGAAAGGACCAGATAAGGCTCCTTCCCTTCTCCTACCTGAAAATGTGTATATATATTTTAAAATAGACTCACAGAAATCACTTTAGTTGTAAATTGGCCAATAGGGTGTACTAACACACGAAACACTTAATTCAGAAGTGAAATTAGTATTATTGTTATAGTGAAAAATTAAATTTTTATTAAAATTCAGCACCATAATTATGATATTTAGAAACTAAATTGTTTTAAGTTTACTAAGCTAAACACCCAATTTAAAATTTTTTAACTCATTAACTTAAGAAAGTTTTATTAACTTTTATTTTAACTCAGACATTTGAACTTCACGATAACAGGATTTCCTTTTCATACCTGCAATTGATGTTTCAATCCTGCAGCAATCTTACAATGGACATGATCCTACCAGTGATGGGGTCAGTAAAAATCCTGGAGGCTAATGCTACAGTGGAAAGTTTTATAGATGGCTAAAATTAATAAGTGACAAAAAGCATATACCTTCTTTTTTAAATTATAAATGATCAGACGGTCATTTGTAGAAAGAAATCCACGTTCAGTCATAACAACTAAAAAATACCTTTGTAGACAAAATATGACAAATGTTTCCCCCATTCCTCATAACTTTGATGGAGCAGGTAGCACTGTGGTTGCTGTACTTACCATTTATCCGGGGCTGGCCATGCTTATCTTGCTTATCTCACTCACTTCTTTGAAGCTGAACATTAAGGGTCCTTGAGACTTTGACTTGGGTACCTACTAATGACTTAAGCACATTTAGTTTTTCTTCAGCTAATGTGCCACCCTTTTTTTTTTTTTTAATCAAAACCACTTTATCCCACAACCCAAAAATGTGGTGGAGGAGGTAGCTAAGGAAATGTTTAAGAGTGTGTTATTATACTTATCATCATCATTGTTAACACTCATTAGGGCTTTTCATCTCTTAAGTGCTTTGCAGGCATTAGTAACCTCCTCCTGCCCACCTTGCCTGTCTCAAGAACTCTGATGGATCTTTAACTTCGAATGACCTTTGGATTTTTATAAAGTGCAGTCACTGATGACGACTACCCTTTGGGGTCAGTCTTATCTGGTGGTAAGGAAGAACATGTGCCTTGAGGCTCAAAATTAATAAGAAATAAAATGCATTCCAAGTGGAATTCAAGAATGCCTTTGAAACACATCTTGCTTTAGTCACCTCTCCATCCTCCCCCGCTTCAAGTGTTTAAAGTAAAGCAAACATGCCCACGCTGTTGGAACACGTGGGGCTGTAGATAAGTGAGTAACTATGCCTGGCCCTAAACTTCTCTTTGCCAGGAGATAACTGGAAAGCCAATGTAAGTTTTTAAGACGAGGAAGAAAAGAATTCAACCAACTAGTCAATAGGATGTAGAATAGGTTAATACCAGAAAACATTATTTGTGAGGACGTGTTTAAAAGAAATAAGGCATATACTCTGTATACTCTGTATATATCTGTAGAAGGACTGCCTGTTGTTCTTCATCACTGTCTTCCTTTAAAGGACTATTCATGAGGCAGAATTCATTCCCAATGGCCACCCAGGAATGATCAGCTTCGAACATAGATACTCAGATCAACTAACTAGCTGAATAGGAAGAAGAGGAAACCAGGCGTGGCTATGCGGAAATGCTGAAGCAGCATTCCTGAAATCCAAGCAGGTTTTGGTTTTGTTATGAAAAGTCACAATTACAGATTTTCATCTGTTAAATACTAAAGAAGGGATAACAACCCTGTCAGCAAAGGGGAGCCTTCTTCCAGGGGCCAACGGAGAAGACAATGAGAAAGGAACGGCGGAGTTTGTGTACACGGGATGCTTTTGCACAAATGATGACGCGGTTAGACTGAAGGGCCTCTGCTACGTACAGGTGCGACTGGGGCTCCTTTAATGTTTGCAGCCAGGACTATGATTGCAAGGGCCTGAAGAAAGGAAAATTTCTGAGGTTCCATCTGAAGTTATCCATTTTTGTATTTTCTTGGCGCTCTTCCCTTAATTCTGAGAGGAACGCTTAGCAGTAATAAAAGAATGTGGTTCTCCTTTTTGAAAAAGAAGGATGGGCCTGTGTTTTCTTTTTTAACTGTTTTAATCTGGGATAGGTTAGCCTGGGATATAAAGTACTTGCCTTGGGCAAAAAAAACAAATATTCAACATTCACATTGTTTGTAAAACTCTTCAGCAATGATTTAATGTTTAGCAAATGGCAGTCCTAACAAAAGTTAACTTTTGATGAAGTATTACAGGGTTTCAAAGAACACTCACAATTATAGATTTCTGTATCCTTTGTTTTGTTTCCAGTGTCTTTTTTTAAAAAATTTTTCCATACAAGAGAAAGTATTCAGCCTTTGTTAAAGTCACTTTGATAAAAAAAAAAAAAAACTGATTGCAAGTTAATCAGTTCCACATTTCTAATTGTTTTCTCAAAGAAGCTCGGGATTATTAATTTGGTGAAAGTTGTAAATGTTTGGCACTGGAGTTTCTGGGGAATACTTTGGTAAGATTTGTTGGAACCACGTGTTATAAACTATGCTCTACACCCTGCATTGATAGAATAACAGGATCCAATGTTTTTCAGCCTAATTGCTCTGTAGGGATCAAAGACATGTTGCTTACTCATCTTACGCTAGGTTTTGGGATCAGAAAGAAAAGTAGCTTGATCCAAAAAAAAAAGCTGTTATGAGGCAAAATGGAGTGCAATAATCCATATTTGAGCCAGGAGAAAGGGGGACCATAGATTCCTAGTCAGTTTTATATAATGGGTGATATAGGAAATATATGATCAGTAGGAAAAAAAATGATTGTAACTCATAGTTAACTTGGCAATTACAGTCAGTGGGTATATAAAGACATGCTGGGAAGTACTTTTCTTAAGTATTTTTTTTTCTTAAGTATTTTTAAAATCACACGTATTGGCAGAGTTTTAGATTAACCTTCTTTCCCCAAACTTAACCATTAAAGAAGAAAGGCTTTTTTTGGATTAGAGTTTTGCACAGATCTGGACTTCTAAAATCACTAATTTACCCATTTGCTTGTATATAAAAAGTGAAATTGGAAAAAAAAAAAGAAAAAAGAAAAAAAAAGAAAACCACCTGATGAAAAAACATGATGTGAAAAGAGTTCTTAAGATATCAAGAGAAATGGAATAAGTTATTTCCTAAAACTTAACAAATGGAGTAAACAGAATTTCTTCATATCTAACTTAAAAGCATATACCCACTCTCTATGTATATTTGAAGAAGACTCTAAGAACTTTCCACTGAATTCGCTCAAATGATTGCCTCCCACTCTTCCAATGCATTTCCTATTCAACTCATGATTTTCAACCCTAAACTGAGAAATTTACATGGTATATTTAGCCCAAGAAGATCTAGATAATAGTAATAGTTGACATTTCTCAGGTAGTTGGTAAGTTGTTGACACTGACTTAAGTACTTTGTGTTCCTAATCTCCCTCTACACTCAGAACGGGTCTAAAAAGTAGAATTATAATTATCCTCACATGACAGATGAGGAAACTGAGTCACAGACAGTTTAAATGACTTGCTCAATATGCACCAAGATGGTAGACTTCAGAGTCCATGTTTTTGACTCTAATCCCCAGTTTTGTAAATTCAGACACATCATTTCTTGTGTGTGTGTGTATTATGGATCACTTGTGGATCCAACTTCACCTAAATTGTTTCTCCTTTCACTCAGTTTTCCATTTGCATGTCTGATCTTCTTCCCTGACTCTACCTTAACATCTATGAAGCATTAGTTCATATCTCGGTACCCTCGTGGAACACAAAATACTTTCTTGTTCAAATCGGATAGTGTATGTGAAAATTATACTGAAAAGCAATATAAAAATGACTCCAGGGGTGCTTGGTGGCTCAGTTGGTAAGCATCTGACTTAGGCTCAGGTTGTGATCTCTGGGTCCTGGGATCAATCCCTGCAGACTCTGTACTCAGCAGAGAGTCTGCTTCTCCCTCTGTCCATCCCCACACTCCTGCACCTGTGTGCTCTCTCTCTCTCCCTCTCAAATAAATGAATACAATCTTTAAAACAAAGTAACTCCATTAAAAGGAAACTCTGATATTCCAAATAGATTAAAAAAAAAAAAAAGAAAAAAAAAAACTCCTTTCATAAGTGATTTACTTTTCTTATTATTCAAAACATGCCACTTTCATGGTTTTCTTCCTTTTCTTCTTTTCTTTTTTTTCTTCCTTCCTCCCTCCCTCCCTCCCTCTCTTTCTTTCTTTTTCTTTCTTTCTTATCTCTATTCACTAAATTCATTTGCCAGAAAAAACAGTCATTGTCCAACCTTTCTTTTTTTTATTTTTAAGATTTTATTTATTTGACAGACACAGTGAGAGAGGGAACACAAGCAGAGGGAGTGGGGTGGGAGAAACAGGCTTCCCTCTGAGCAGGGAGCCAGATGTGGGGCTCCATCCCAGGACCTTGGAATCAGGATCCGAGCTGAAGGCAGAGCTCAATGATTGAGCCACCCAGGTGCCCCTCATTGTCCAACTTTTACAGTCATCTAGAAGTGGACTAGTCTGACCTATAGGCCAGTTAACTGAAATAATAACTTAGGAAATAAGTGATATAAACAATCTTTCCCTGAAAAATGCTTAGCACACTAAAAGAAAACAAATGTTTGTCTAATGTACAAATCCACACATGAGCATAGAGGCAATTATAGCATAGTTCTAAAGTAACCAAGCTAAAGTGACTTCCAACAGACCATTACCGTAGATTTGTTAACAGAGTTGGAGTTTCAGATTCAAATTTGAAATAAAACTCATTTCTGTTAAAAATTCAGAATCTTAATTAATTCCGACTGGCAGTTTGACCCCATATAATTAGACTGTTTTAGTCGTGTTTCACTATCCTATCGGTTAATTTTCTTTAGTAATTTTCCATTTCTGTTCATATCCTTAACATATTTACCAAATCAACTTAACATCTGTTAAACAGTAAATATTCAAGATAGAGTCTTCCATTTTACTTGTTAGACTAGCATCAGGTACGCCTGAATGTTTAATACGATACTTGATGTGAAGATTATAAGGATGACAAAAATGACAGTGATAATCTAAGTCTGAAGTTTTAAATCCCTGGATTTATTTTTTAACTTAAAGAGGAGATTGAAGATTTAAATGGGGAACAAAAATGTAAAACAACACAACAACAACAAAAAAACCATTTTCTGTCACCTTTGCCTTTCTAATTTAGGATTATTTATTTTTGAAGTATTTTGATTATAGATGTCATCCTTGCTTTTCAAATCCCCTATTTCTCGGTTTGTTGTTGTTGTTGTTTTAACTTAAAATAATTGTCTCCTTCCATGGTTTAAAAATAGAGCACATGTTTTCTGCATCTCCTTCAGCCAGGAACCACTTCACCACTAACAGTATGACCACTGGAACTATCCCTATTCAAGTCTTGGGATCTCTAACACAATATCTACCCTGCATTTACATCGTTTGCAATAGGCAGCATATGTTTGGGAAGCATTAATGATTGTAAAAGGCTCTGGCTCTTAGAATTTTTCTTAAGATCCTTTGCATTTTTCTTTTCAAAGGGCTTCAATATGGGGACCTGGTAAAGAAGGATTAATGTAGTTTAACAAAGTGAAAAACTAATTGAATCATTAACTCACTATTCAGATTCAAATATCTTCATTCCAAACCTTATTCACTATTTACACTTCTGCTTTGCTCCTCTGCCTGACTCTTTTCTTCTCCCTTATTGGTAAAACTTCTTAGTCTTAGTTCTAACCCTGAAAAGGTCATGTGAAAATGCACATCAGGCATGCCAGAGAAAGTCAGGGCTTGCTCCGGAGAAGCTCAGAAGGCTTTTGCTTTAGACATTTGAAATCTTACATGTCAATGCTTTGAATAGCTTATAACCCTGTGAATTCATTTAAATTGATACAAAAAACATAACTATTACTTCTTTTTTAATAATTAGTATTTGATAGTTGTGAGTTCTTTTGTATACCTTGTTGAACTAACTTGTTCCTAATTAAAACAGAATTTGGATTCAAAGTTACAATTCAGTTTCTCTGAAATTTTGCAATTGACGGTAGTTTCTTCAGATCGCACTCCTGTAGGTTTACTATCAGCTTAAAAAAAAACATGTATGATCATTTTAAGTGCATATAGGGTTCAGTGCAGACAAGTAATCATTTCATACAAAGAGAGAGAGAGAGAAATCTATGGTGGGGGAGGGGTGCGTTTGTAGGAGGCGATTTGACAGGCCAATCACTAATGAGACCTTCCCAATAGTTACTTTCTATATATAACCTCCCAGATTTTATTGGACCACAGGAAAATTTTAATCTTACATACCAAACCAGTGATAATAACATAACCATCTTAAGTGATATGTTCAATGTATTATGAAAATTATGATATTTCTGTTACTCTGATCTATTTTAAGCTCAAAGATTTTTTCTAGATAGACATATGCTAATGTATATTGATGACACAATACAACACTGAGTTGACTAAAAATAATGTCTAACGAAGAGAGCCGTTCATGGGCTTTTACAAATAAGCAGTTTTCTCCTTCACCACTGGTAGTCTCAAGTCCATTTTAGTTCATTCATCTTCACAATAGGTAATTATAAAACAAACACGAGCAATTATTCAGATTTGTTTTAATCTCCTAAATGGAAATAGTTAGTCCTGAACTTAGATTTAAAGCAAAACTTACTCTCAACAATGTTTAATCATTTGAAGAAAAAAATCACTGCTTTCTTAAATAAGATCATGGCAGATAAAAATTAAGTCTTAATTAAATGCAATTCCATTTGTGTAGCACCTCACAGGAGTGCCTTGGATATAGTAGGTGCTCATTTGGTGATAATTATAGTTATTAGCGGAATTGGAATTAGACCAAATGTTCCAGGGCTCCCAGACCCTTTCCCCATATTCTATTTCCCCTTATAAGCCCCCAGCACCTTGTCCTATGCAATTTATCATGCTTGCACTAATCATATTCAAATTGCTATTTCCAAGAACAGGAAAGGGATGAACAAATCAGGAGGGCTTGTGTGCAGTATTATCATAGACTTCCCTGAAAAGGCCCTGGTCTCAAATTTTTTCGTATCGGCTACAAATAACCATTATTTTTCTTCTTTTCCTGACTTATTGCCAGAGGCCAAATTGTACCTGAATATCAGCACCCTCATAAGAATTTAAAAAGTTAAAGTACTCTTGTGTTTGATGCAGTAAAGCTCCCAATCAGTCTAATCAGATAGATTGGGGCCATCTATCATCATCACCAAAGATAACAAAATGCATTGTGTCTTCTACATGTGGGACTGAAAGACAAACATGATCCAGACCTTCAATGATTCTCTTCTTGATACATCTCAAACCAATTGAGAAGAGAGATGAGAGTTAAGATTTAAAAAATGGGGATAAATTCAAGGATAAAATAGGAGATTTCCCAACAGTTTTTAAAATAGCATGATATTTTTTTCTCTAAACCCTCTTTGGCCATTTGGTACCCTTCACTAAGCAAAAACAAATGGAGGAGATTTGGACATAGAACCAAACCCTCCAAGGGGACTTCTGCTGCTTCCCCCACACTGCTGGAGGTGCTCTGTGCCCAGAGCTGGCGCTGAAATCTACAGGAGGCCAGGCCAGGAAGGGGCCCCTGGGTCCCATGAAAAGTTTGACAATTTTCTTCTCTCTGCAATCAAGCTTATCCCTTCTGAGGGTGGGCATCTGAGGCATAGATTTCATACTAACGCTGTCCGAAGAAAATGAAATAAGCTGCTCCCTGTGCTTTTTTAAGCAGTTGCCTGGTCTAAACAAAAGGAGGACGCGATTTGGATTTACCTCATTCTCACCCTCCTTGCCAAGGCAGATGTCTTAAGCACTCTATTTTAAGGATTCAAAGCCCATAATATTACTAATAACTCCACATACTTGTTTGCATTTCCCATGTTACATATAAACGTCAGAGGCAATGACTTGCAGCCCCCTTTAATCTCGTGACAGCTTTATTATCATTGGTTGGCTGAACTTCAAGAAAAGTTATGACAGTGGCGAAGTTCTGCAAACTGCAGCACATATTTCGGTAATTAGGTAAAGGAGGGAGAGCTACATTTAGAATGCACAGCTGAAATTATTTGCTAAACACTTAAGATGCTGAGGTATATCACATTCCTCCCAGGACAGCTTTTGAAGGATGATTTACAAAGCATTTCTTTTACCGTTTTACCATTTTTTTTCCAGTTAGACTGTTTTAGCAGCAGCTCTTACTTGAAAATGGATCTTCTGATAATGGAAATATTGTATTTGCAATATGAGAAGGTGGAAGGAGGGAGTGGTCTGAGAGGCTGTGTTTTTCATTTTCTCCTGTTTTGAACTCAACTTAATCGAATGACTGCATCTCTTTCATGAATGCTTTAGCATTGAACACTGAAGTTGATTCTTTTTTCATAGTTTTGGAATCAGGCCAAGGTTTTCCAATCTTGGGGGAAAAATAATATAAACTGCATGAAATGCATTTGATCCCACCCAAACAAAACCATTTGTCTTTTTTCAAAACTTAGTTATCAATAAGGTTCATGCTAACAATTACCTAATAAAGTCGCTGGTTTTAGATCTTGTTAAAAGGTCATATATCTCAACAATTTCTTAAAGGAATTTTTTCCAATATGATACTGGGTTTCAATGAAAAACCCAAAATCGTAGCCAGGAAGAGAGGGTAGAATCTGTTACTGAAAATAATCGGATATTGTTTAAGTGCGTAAACTTAGTCTAATTAACACCTAATTTTAATTCCTAAAGTTAGTCTGTCCAGATTCATAATTAATAAAACCTATTCGTTGACCACTAAACCCTCCAAGTTTTGTTTTGATCTGAAACTAAACAATTTTGACCCAATTCCATAGCTTTCTTGAAAGTTCATCTGAGTATCATTTAACAAATCGACAGAAATTCTTAGTTTCCATAGGAAAAAAAAATGTGCTTATTGTACAGTGGAGGGGAAACTACCGATTCTATTTCTACTATCCCTTCTGTTTCAAGGTACCATGCCTCATGCGAGGAGAAGTACAAAACAACGTTCTCTCAGTCTCCTCTTCTCTTTTCTTAAACTGTACATCTGGATCTTGATCCAAAATAGATTTAAAGAAACTTAAAATATATACAAAATAAGGAAAAATAAATTACAAGTACATAACAAGATTAAGCCAAGGAAAAGAACAAAAGCTAGAAATGAGAATCTCATAAAATGTATGCCATTATCCAGTACAATTTCTAAAAGTTGGCTGTGAATGGACGTCAAACAGGATGAAAAGAGGTTGACTGGTTATGATTAGATTCACAATATTTTTAAGAAAGTGTGAAACTAAACACTGAGGGAAGCGCAAACATCCTTAATCATAGAATGAGAAAGAAATTTCTTTGAAGGATACTTACAAGAAGGACACTGTAATATTAGGGAATAAACAGTGGCATTTACCACTTGATAAGCAGCAGTAAGAACTACATGGATTTATTTGTCATACTTTTCTTCCCATGGCTTCCTACCAAGACCCAATTCAGAAAATGCCATTCTACAAGTGGGCTAGCATGTTTTGGAATGTCCTTGATTAACTTAGGGGTATATCGTTTACTAAGTAAAACAATGGATGTACTATATATCTTTAGAATGATCCTTCATCAGTATTCTTTCTTTTAGCTGAGTTTTGTTAGATACTGGAAAGCACTAAATATACTTTAGAAATAATTTAGACTATAGCTAATCTGTGTTGTAATATGGTATAGTTTCTTACAATTTATCAAGATTTGATCCTATCTTTGTTTTATTGAAGGTAGATACAGTCTAGAAAACAAAGGGTTTCCCTATTGCCCATCTTCAAGTTTACCATTTACAGGATTACCAATAAATACAAAGAGACAGAGACAAAGAGGGAAAGAAAACATAATATGCTTTTCATAGAAAACAGATTAGGGCTGCCTGGCTGGCCCAGTCAGTAGAGTGTGCAACTCTTGATCTCAGGATTGTGAGTTTGAGCCCCACACTGGCTGTAGAGATTACTTAAAAATAAACTCTTAAAAAAAAAAAAAGAAGAGAGATCAGAAGAACCTTTAATATCTGTGCTACTTTAGCACATGAATAACAAGTATTTGAATAAAAATTTTTGTGATATTTGCATGTTTCTAACAAAGCTTGTGCTATAAAATATATATATGAAAAACCATATATTTGCCTTTCATTTTCTGAAGTATGTTTAAAACAATTTTTTACCCACCACACTTTATTTAAATAAAATGAGCTTTTGTCAGCTATTTTTATTTTTTCGGCTTTCAAAATAAAGATTAGCATAACTTAAATGCAATAAATATTGATTTAAAATTTATATCAAAAGTAAATATGGTACAAGCTCTCCACAGATAAGTATTTGATTTCTCTGAAAACCATTTATCTAAAGCTTAATCCAGTATTTGTTTAGTTATTAGAACTCATTAGTTATCCAATATTTTAAATTAGAAGTCAGAACTAATACAAAAACCCTCCTTGGAAGTTACAGAGTCCTGGAAAATTATAAGAATGAGTGTGGTAAATAATGTAAATGCTCACATATAACCTTGAAAAGAGAGTACTTGCTAGGTAGCAGCACTACCGAGATGGCAACATAGGTTGTTTGTGACTTAGCTCCCCTTCGCAAGAAGAACAACTAGCTACTACTCAAGAACAAGACACCATTGAGACTTCAGTTCCTCCATGGGAAAAGGAGAATACAGGGAGGACGACACTCTTCTCCCCATCCCCCCTCCCCCCACCCTGAAGCAGCAGTGTGGTTCCCTTTGCAGGAGCCACTACTCTGATTTCCACCACAGGGATTTCAGTGGAATCTGTATGACCCAGCCACTAAGATTCTGACTATGATGGAGAAGTGGGGAGGAGCTTGCAATAACCGGTACCTGGATCTTGGCAGACCACGTTCATACATGCAGCATCCAAACAGTAATACCAACTGGTGAGTTTTTGCTTATCTGCAAAACTCAAGTCAGTGATGCACTCAGATCAGGGAACTTGGCAGGGTACAGATCTGCTTGATTCTAAACCTTAAACAAAGAGGTTTTCTCCTGCTAGAGACTAGTCTACCTGCACCCAAGCAAGAAACTGAGTCCCAGCCTCACTTGCTATGGATGGTATCTCCCTGCCACATCTGACCAGAGGTGCTGGAGGGAATTCCAGGAGGCTGTGCAGCCCAGTGGTGCTTGAGTAGAGAGTCAGGGTGGCAAAGCTGATTACCCCCAGAGCAAAGCCTGTACCAGGGGTAGAGAATTCCCATGGTATGCACAAGCAGGGGAATTAATTCATAGCCAAGTCTAAGGGTAGTTTCCAGACCTTCCTAACCAGAGAGCCTGTTTGGAAAATTGAGAGTTGCCTGGAGTAGACCCTCCCCTTCCTGCCCGAGCAAGGGAACAGAAACATAGCTCCACCTACCTGCTGTGGCTCCCAGACCCATCTAAACAGAAGGATGAGTGAGGACACCTGGAAGCTGTGTGACACAGTGACATTTGAACCCCAAGAAGGGCAAACAGAACTGATAGTTTGCAGGGCAAAGCCAGTGGACCTCTTCAGCCAGGGAACTTGGGGCAAGGCTTGAGTTAAGATGACAAAGAGCTTTATTGGCCTTAGAGCTGCTTCTCTCACTGTGCTCAGGCAAGGAAACTAATTCATAGCCCCACTCATTCCTGAATACAGCCTCCAACTGCCTGACCAGAGAACCTAACCAGAGCATATGAAAAACAGCACAGCCTATCCAACAGCTCTGCTTATAGCAGCATTTGAAAAGAAAGCCTAGCTCGTATCTTTCCCTCTCTGCAGAGTAGAATGTTGGCCTCGTCTGACCAGGAAATTTCATGCTCACTCTTGTCTAATTCAGGTCCTCAAACAACAAGCCATACAGGCCCTGGGTTCCCTCTTGCTTCTCTGCCCTGAAACTAATTCATAACTCCATCTATAATTTATTACTCATTCCTGATCATCTGGGTAGCTAACCAGGGAATCTAGGCAACAACACAGCCCATCCTGTGGCCTTACTTGAGTAGGGAACCAAATCCAGAGTCATTTAACTGTTCTCAGCCAGTAGCACGACCCTCCATCCCTAATCTCAGAGCTCGAACAGTTGTCTTCTCCAAAAATAGACAATCATAGTAGTTCCCACATGCCTAACGACATTATCAGCAGACACACTCAGAAACCCAAACTGAGCTGACTGTTGTAGATCTGTCTCTACCAAAGTAAATCTGTAAAGTCTAGAGGAGGAACCCTATTACTTAGATTTGCAGATACCAACCTAAGGAATGAGGGATCATGAAAAATCAGGTAAATGTGACATTACCAAAGGAAACAAATAAAGCTCTAATAACTGATCTTAAAGAAATGGAGATCTATGAGCTGTCAGATAAAGAATTCAGAATAACCCTCTTAAAGAAATTTAATGAACTACCAAACACACAGACAACAAAACAAAATTAGGAAAAAATACATGAAAAATATAAAAAGATCAACAAAGCAATAGAGAACATTAAAAAAAAAAAAATAAAGAAGAATCCTAGAGTTGAAAAATACAATTAACTGAGTCAAAGGGCTCAATAAAGAGTTTCAAAAGCAGACTTGACCAGGGAGAGGAAGGAATCAGTGATCTGGAGGATAATGTGTTAGAAATTAGTCAGAGCAAAGAGAAAGAAAAAAAAGAATAAGAAAGAATTTAAAAAGCTTACAGAAAATATAGGAAACAATGAAAAGGAAAAATATAGGAATTCCAGAGTGGAAGAGAAAGAGAAAGGAGTGGAAAGTATTTTTAAAACAATAATGACTGAAGACTTTCTAAGCCTGGAGAGAGAAATGGACATCTAGATCCATGAGGCCCAAAAGATCCCAAATAGGTTGAATTTGAACAAGGCTACACCAAGACACATTAAAATTAAATTGTCAAAAGTTAAAAGACAAAAAAAAAAAAAAAAAGAATTTTGAAAGCAGCAAGAGAAAAGAGAGAAGTTGCATACAACAGTAACCTCTCCCCCTGCCTTTAGACTATAGGCAGATTTCTAAACAGAAATATTTTAGGCCAGGAGAGAATGAGGTGATAAATTCAAATTTTTGAAAGAAAAACTATCAACCAAGAATACTATATCCAGTACAGCTGTCCTTCAGAAATAAAGGAGAGCTAAAGATTTTCCCAAATTAAACCAGAGGAACTTTATTACCACTAGATCTGCCTGACAAGAAATGCTAAAGGGAGTCTTTGAGTGGAAGTAAAAGACATAAATTAACATCATAAAAACAGAAAAAGGTAGCATAAAACTACTATTAATTGTAAATATATGTTTAAGTTAGATTCTGTACCTCTTAATGGATTAATGATGGTGCATAACACACCTATAACTCTAGCTTAAAAGTTAAAAAAAGAACATAGTAAAATAGCCATAGCTACAATAATCTGTTATTAGTTACACAATATAAAAAATATGTAAATTGTAACAAAAACCTAAAAGATACAGGGGAAAAATAAAAGTGTAGTTTCTTTTTAAATTTTTTCTTCTTTCTTTTCTTTATATTATATCTATATGAGATGATGAATGTTAGCTAAACTTATTTTGATAATTATTTCACAATATATGTAAACTAAACCATTATGCTATACACCTTAAGCATATATGGTGGTGTATGTCTATTGTCTATCAATAAAGCCGAGAGGAAAAAAAGAATACTTGTTAATGTAATCCTGTTTCTTTAATTTTTCACAAAATGGAGAGAACCTGGGGAGGGGGCGATCTAAGGAAAAAGGTAAATGTAGGTCTGTGAATTTGTGCAAGAAAAGAGAAGTAAAAAAAAAAAATTGAACTTATTTATTTTCTTTCTCTTAAGTCACTGAGAGCAAGTAAATAAATATTGGCAACAACACTGTAACTTTACATCAGAAATTGTTTGTATTTAAAAGTGCTAAATAAATAAATAAATAAATAAATAAAATAAAAATGCTATGATCCAGTTTATAAAAGAGACTATTGCATTACATGTGATATCATTAGCTTTTTAATAGATCACCTAAAAATTTAGCTTTGTGACTTGCAATCCTCTCTATAGTGAAGACCAATTAAAGGTCAACCTTCCTACTATCTTCAAGTAACTAATGAATCAGTCATGCAGCCAAGCATAACCTCATTAAGAATCTACAGAAACCATGGCACATCCACTTCTCTGCATTTTTAGTGAATGTACTGGTGAGCAAGCTGCCAAACACCTGAGAATCACTTTGTTTCACAATGGAGTAAAAGAAAAATGGTATATAGCAAATTGTTGAGTATCCTATAATTCACTTACATTCTGTTCTTTAAGTGCTAAACGCAAGGGCTGAGAAAAAGAACAAACCCAGGGCTGTTATCGGGGGTTTTCAGTTTAGTAGGAAGACAGTCATTCAAGCAAACCAGCTTCAGTGAAATATATATACTAAAACTTTGGCAGCCAATGTTGATAAGCCTATTCTCTGGACGTTGTATCTTACTGTGGTATAATAAGAAATATATTTGGTCTTTGCCCCAGTTGCTGGCACAGATATCCTTAAACCCTTAGAATTTCCTAAATGATGGGAATGTCTTCTGTTAATCATAAGGGGCCCCTTGGAGTACACTGAAGTTTATTCTAATGAGGTAACTTAATGTGGGGCCCTTAGAAAACTTCAGAATGGGGCTGGTCTCCAGAAAGTCCAAGTGATTAGTAGGTTGAAACTTTCATCTCCACCCACCAACTTCAGGGACAGGGAGAGAAAGCTAGAAATTAAGCTCCATAAAAACTCTGGAACAATGAGATTTGATGAACTTCCGGGCTAGTGAATGCATCTACAGGATGGCAGGATGACACATCCAGTTTCATAGGGACAGAAACTCCTGTAGTCGCCGACCCTTTGAGACTTTGCCCTATGTACCTCTTCATCTGGCTATTTATTTGTATCCCATATAATATCTTTATAATAAACTGGTAAACATAAGTAAAAGTTTCCCTGACATTCGTTAGCCTTTCAGCAAATTATCAAATTGGAGAAGAGAGTCCTGGGAACCCAACTTATGGCTGATAGATCAGAAGTACAAGGGACAACCTAGATTTGGTGATTAGTTTCAGAAATGGGGGCGGTCTTGTAGGGCTGAGCCCTTAACCTGTCAAATCTGTTGCCATCTCCAGGTAATTAGTGTCACAATTCAGTTAAATTTATAAGAGGCCCAGTTGGTGTCCACTGAGAATTGGAGAATTGCATGGTGGTATTGGAAAACACTCCAGATTTTTATTGCATTGTTTCTTTTGAAGGACTCTGATTTTGTTCAGATACTGGGCAGTTATCTTTTTCAGGAGCTCCTCCCCAACTCCAGGGGGAGGATGTTAATCAACCTAAGCCAATTAGGAAAATTCCACTCCACTTGACAATTCTAGTTTAGTATTGGGTGTGGGATACAAACCAGACCAATGAGATGTTAGGAGCATGTGCTGGGAAAATTTTTCTTCTAAAAGGATATGCCAACTGAGTATTCATCCTATTTTGGAAGTCCTCTTGTGAGTTGGAGATGCCTGAATCTGCTTCAACGACCTGTGCTTCTAGGACTGACCTCCCAGGAACACCTCATTTTGAAGATACTCTCTCGGTCTCACTTACCTCACATGACAAATCGCTGTGATAAAGATAGATTTCTCTTAATGACTTTATTCACAGATTTGCATGTATAGATTCACAGAGTCACTAGAATTATTCTTATTGTGGAAAATTAAGAAACTATGACAAACAGTGGATGAGGTATTTAAGTGATTCTATAATACCAGCATGCAAATGGCCTGCTGATGGGCTGGAGCCTAAGTTTTTTTTTTTTTTTTTAATAATTTCACCTAAGTTCTCTTCATTTCCTTTTTTGCATTGCCTTTTTCTATACTCTGGATTGTATCCTTTCCTGTCTTTCTCCATGCTCATACGAGGACATTATTTGCACATAGAAAGAGATTATGGATGTAAGGTTGTTTTTTTAAAAATCATTTTATTTATCAAAATGGGATTATATATTTTATTCCTTACAACTGCCTTTTCTAAATTATCAACTTGTACCTACTGTAAGTCCTTAGATATTGATATTGCAATATATTTTGTACTGGGTATACAGTAATTTGTTCAGCAATTTTCCTATTGAAGAATATTGAGAACGTACCCTTCCCCCCACTTAAAATGCCACTATAGTGAAATTCTTTGTTTCCATATCCTTATGTGTCATATACGTTTATAGGATAGTTTCCCGAAGGTGGGATTGCTGTGTAAAAGATACAGGATGCTTTTCCCCTCATTTTTAAATAAAGATTTCCATTTATTGGGGGAAAAAAAATATATATATATATATTTTTTTCAATCCCAAATATTTTCCTCTTATAGAGAATAGAATAAAATATATTCTAAATATATTCTAATGTATTTAGTTAGGTTTAATTGACCATAGAATATATGTTCTGAGACTACTTACCAAAGGGACTGCTATCTTCCTGAGATTACCCTATTGAATTTCATTTTACTTATTCACTTGCAGAGTTAAATAAGAGATAGAAAGAGAATCTGAGTTTATAATACTGTACTTCAAGTTCTCCCATTGTGGGATTGCATCATGTAACATATCTCAATACTAAATTATTTTGCAACCTCTACTTTGCTATAGTGAGCCCACAACTCATAGTTCAAGTTCTTAATTGTTATTTCATTCAAAAACAAGCTGACCTCAGATCTCTTGGAATTTAATCATTTCTTCCAGTTTACAAAGAGACAAAATAAAAAAGTACTCACTGGTAACAAGTAGTGTGGTTTCTTTTTTCATCTCTTCAGCTTAAAAGTCAGCACTCAGAACCAGCACTGTACTCTTATGAGGTATGTCTTCTGAAGAGACAGGTGTGAAACAGCAGCCAGACCAGCTGTGGAATTGGCAATGTTTCTGAAAAAGGTTGCTTTGGTAAAACGGGATGACATAAAGATAGTTCGATGGGAGTCCAGGGAAACCTTTTGTTTATTAGTTTATTCCTTCTGCATCAGTCCTGGAGCTTGAGACTAGCAGACATATAATTACAGTTGGCATTTGCCATGATACGGTTGGCAAAGAAGCTACAATAGAGCATCTCTCCTTTCTGGCCAGAAGCAGCCATGTTGGCAAGCTACCATATAGAGGGTTCCTGCCTCTTCTCTCCACTCTTGCGACAAAGAGATCAGTGTCATCTGTCAGTCTGGCACCTTTCACAAGCACAAAATCCACACAAAAATCAGAGATTGAGAAGGATCTTCATTAGAAAGCGATTGTGTGTAACAGTAATCTGGAGAGATGAGACTTCTAAAGATACAGGATGCAGCACAGTGTGGAAAATTGAAGTGACATGGCTGTTGAGAGGGCTCATTCCTAATACTGGAGTGACTTATGATACTTTAAAATGAAATATATGACCCAGCACATAAACAAAATTAACGATAAAAACAGACTACGTACTTCACTGCTCACACCATGCAGTCCCATGTGTGGTTATCTTTAAAACTGATAAATATTAATGAAATGATGGCTAAAATTGAACTTGCGTGATAACAGACTATCTTGAAGTATGAAAGCAGAATCATTTACTACATAATGCCCTGTTGAGTATAACAGGCAAAGGAATATTAACCCTAATATTTTTAATATTGACTTAGCTGTCAGAGAGCCCTGAATTATAAGAGAAACTTTGCAGTTATCTAATCAAAACTGAGGAAATTGACACCCTTTGTCTTTGTTTTTTTTTAAGATGTGAAATTGAAATACTCTTTAAAATTACAAAGATAAAATATAATGATTTGAATAATATCTAATAGGTATTTATTGGTGATCCAAATTCATTCTGACATTTCTATGCAATACAGTATATAGAATATTAAAAACCAGTTTTTAACTGGAGATCCAGGTCAAAGTAAAATTGTATGGTATATGTAGAAAACACTAGAGGACAGTAATTCAGATATCAGACTTCAGCATGAGTCAATGTCAGTTAAAATTCCACTTTCATCCTTAACTGTCTGTGGAACTTTAAACAAGTGCCCTTTCTGTGCCCTGATTTACTCATCTGCAGAATGGTTGAGAATAGTTATAACACCTGCATTAGAGATTGTTACGAAGCAATAAGCCTTAGCCAATGTCAAATCTTAAAACAAAATCTGAGGCGTAACAGGTGCCCAATAAATACTAGCAAATACTACCATTTGCCTTCACCAGGCCCAGCCTCCATCTTATCTTCCATTCTCCATTGCTTAAATGCTTGGTTATCCTGTGTCACCATCAGCACTTGTAAGGAAGAAAGGTCAAGAAAGACCCTATTCTTCTCTTGAAATTTAAATCGGTGTGTTACCTTCTCAATGCTATTTAACTCTCGAGAGTTTTTTTTTCCCCCTCTAATTGGGCAATTAAACACTTGCCATCTGTCACAGATATGGCAGCAGCTCTGAATGACTTGGAAAGGTATTTCAGGCCCACAGGTGTGATTTCATATCACAGAGAAGATACTCCTACTTTACTAATTCCACCTACACAGACAGCCTGCCCGGTCCAAACATTCCCAGGAATGTAAAGCAGACATCAAAGCATTAAAAATGAGGACTGGTATTTTTTTTTTTAATTCAATGTTTGACAATAGAAGATTTTTAATTTGTGTGCTCCTTTATTTAAATTTTTCACATCTAGTTTTATTCTATAGAGAGGTTTTCAGTTAAACTCTACCTCCCTTTTTCTCTGGCTTTCTAAGAGATAAAGAGAAAATAAAAACCAAAAAGTTAGTTCACTGAAATATCACCCAAAGTGACAACTTCCTTTCAAAATACAATTAACCTACTTTTTAATCCCCCATTGTTGATTAAATCCATTTATTCTTGCCTGTCTAGATCTGCATGGTCATATGCAGCACCCATTTAACCATATGTGGCTATAAGAGCTTGAAATATGGCTAGTACAAATTGAGATCCAAGAGTAAAATATACACTATATTTCACAGACTTAGTTTGAAAGTAAGAATGTAAAATATATCATTAGTAGTTTTTAAATTGCTATGTTGACAATATTTTGTTTGGGTTAAATAAAACATATCATAAAATTAATTTCATCTGTTTTTCTTTTTTTTTTAAATATGACCACTAGAAAATTGAAAAGTACATATGTGTTTTGCATTTGTGGTTTTCATTTATTTCTATTGAATAGTGCTGCTCCAAACTGATAAAAGGGAAACACTGAAGGTATTAAAAAACACACATTAACTAGAATTTTAAAATAAAAATTTAGAAGAAATATTTAATTTCAAAATTCTATTTCTATATGTCATGGAGTATTTCTCTTGTTAAGAACAATTATGGAAACCAGATTTATTACTTGCCCCCACTCCCAAAATTGTTTGAAAACATCAGAGAACTACTAAGGCAATCCATACCTGAGAGCAGACTCCTAGGAGGAAGGCCATTGCAGGCATGTGAGCTGAAATAAGAGTTAGAGAATCCACTGACCTCTCCTGGGAGACAGGGAAGCCAACAAAGTTTCTGACTGTCTTCAGGAGGTTGAAAGACAAAGGTTGGGGTTTAGGACTTTCAAACAGCTAGGATTTGAGGTCAAAGATTTTGGACAGGAAGAAACAACAAAGAAGTGAACCCATAACTAGTGAATTTCCACTTCAGATATTTGCCAAATTTTTAAACTGTTCCAGGCTAAAGACTAAGAAGTTAAGCAAACAGTGCCTAAAAAGTAGAATGAAGTTGTTGGCTCTTTTGTGATTCCAAGGAATTAAAGATTGGGCTTTTAGGAGATGGCAAGGAGGAAGTGCCATAATAAAGACTCCAGAGTCCCAATTGGGACCCTCGGAGGACCAAACCCTATTGAGAAGAACCAGAGTGTGACAGAGTCTTATGAAAACTTAACCCAGTCTTGGTAGGTAGAGCCCCCATTCTGTAAATCTGCCAGATGGATGTGAATTCTCAGGAGATAGCACCACTTAGAACCCTCTATTTTTTTATATACAAAGTTAGCTATTTGATTAAAAATTACTAAGCACTTGAAGAAACAGAACCCAAAGTGGGGAAAAATAGATAATCAACAGATAATCAACAGACCTACAGATGACCCATGCTATGGTCGGAATGTGTTACCCCAAAATTCATATGTTGAAATCTAACCCCTAAGTGATGGTGTTACAAGGTGGGATTTTTTGAAGATGATTGGTTCATGAGGGCAGAACCCTCAGGAATGGGATTAGTGATTTATCTATCTATCTGTCTATCTTAAAAAAAAAAAAAAAAAAAGCTCAAGAGAATTCCCTTGTCTCTTCCGCAATGTGAAGACACAGTGAGAAGGTGCCCTTTAGGAAGTAGCCCTCACCAAACACCTGATGGTGTCCTGATCTGGGTCTTTCTCACCTCCAGAACTGTGAGAAATACATTTTTGCTATTTACAAGGTACCTAGTCAGTGGTATTTTCTTCTAGCAGCCCAAATGGACTGAGAAAACCCACTTAGTAAAGTTAACAGATATGGTCTCTAATTAAGAGACTTAAGAAAATAGATGACAGATATAGAAATTAAGAATCAAATGGAAACTCTAGAACTAAAAATGCAATTACAGAAATTAAAAAAACCTCAGTAGATAGATTTAATAGCAGGAGATAGGCTTTGTGAGCTCTAAAATAGGTCAATGGAAAATATCAAGCTTACTGAGAGAACAAAAATGATGGAAAACATGCAAAAGAAGGTAAAAGACATTGAGTCTCGATAAAATGTTCTAATAAGAAGTACCAGTGGAGTCCTGGAAGAGGAAGAGAAAGACAAAAGGCAGTAATCATATTTGAATGTCACTGGCTGAGAATTTTCCAAAACTGTCAAAAGATATCAGGCCTCAAAGGCAAGAATCCTACCCACCAGACTAGGATAAATATAAGGAAAATCACATTAGGTACATCACAGTCAAACTTTGGAAAAACAAAGACCAAGGGATAATCTTAAAAGCATGGGGGTTCAGGGCTGAGGGGCAAGAGCTAGTAGACTATTCACTTGCTTCAAGAAGAAAATAATATGACTTGGCAAATTGTGAGACTGGATGAAATTAGGCATCAAAAGAGTTCTGCAAAGCTCATAATTCAACGTACTTGGAAAGGCTGCTGCAGATTAACATCTGCCACATGCAACTCTCAAACTAATCCACACAGGGAAATGGTCAGTTAGCTGTAACAAATTACAGTAATTACATGGGTGCACAAGATTCTCGGTTCTCTATTAACTATGGGGACAATATCAACCAGAAGGAAAGAGCAATGATGAATGAAAATTAAGAAAGATGATCCATTTTAAAACCATTTCATTAGTTTTTAAAATTGCCCTAATTTTAGGCATATGTTACCAGTGAGCATTGGAAAATTCCTTTGCAAGGTGTAGATGTGGAACAGCTATTGCGATATAATTCTACTTCCTCTTTAAATAAGGGTGGTAGACCACTTAGACCAGACTTACAAACAACATCATAACCTAAATCCTCTACAAACGTCAAAAAGTTTTACTAAATTTACTTTCTCTATTCATATTTGTTCATAACCTCCTCCAACAATAAATTATATGAGTGCCTATTTGCTGCAGTAAGTAAATATGAACAAAACCAGATCTGAGCAGGAAGTTTTCTTCATCAAATACCACTAAGAAACACCAATAATAGGGGAAGACAAAGAAAAGGCAGGATGCATATGGTCATACCCACGTATGTCTATCACCGTCCACTGTAAGTATATCCATTCCATCACCGTGCAATGAGCTGTGACACCTGAACCATGTGGTCCATTGTGAGGTGAATTCATTGTTCTAGTGGCCTGACCCCTTCTGATTTTAATAGTCCTCAATTCCTCTCCCTCAGCTGTTTGTTCATTTTTTCACCCACTTATTTTGCAAACATTAATTGAGCACCCCCTGTGTGGTAGGAGCTAGTAGACACAGAACCTATATAGAAAAAACAAGATCATTTAAGAAAAAGGCATGGCACATTAGATACCAGTGAATGCCGTGAAGAAAAATTAGGTAAAGAAGAGGTCAGAGACTGATGAGATGCAATTTTAGAAAGGATAGCCAAGGAATACATGGGTAAGAAAGTAAAGACTCGGCAGAAGTGAAGGAGTGGAGAAATTGGGGGCAAGCATTCCAGTCGGAGAGTCCAGTAAATGCAAAGGCCAGGGGGCAGGCACAGAGCTGTATTGTTCAAGAACAAGGAGGCCCTCGGACTGGAGGAGAGACAGCTTAGGGAACATAATAGGAGATGCGATCAGAAAGGTACCTGAAAGCAAGTTCCTAAAAGGCCTTGCTAGGTGACTGAAGACCTTTGGCTTTTATTCTGAAGGAGATGGGATGCCACTGGAGAGTCTTGTACAGAAGAGTTAGGCAACTGAAGTTGGATTTTAAAGGTTCATTCTGGCTACTGTGTGGAGGACACAGATTGAAGGGGGCCATGAAAAGGAGCAAGGGGACTAGTTAAGAGGTTTTTACAATGATCCAGACATAAACTAATGACACCTTAGTTTAGAGTGGTACTGGTACAGATGGTGAGAGATCACTGGATTCTGGATATATTTCACCCATAGAGACAATAGATTCTGCTGATGTGAAAGAAAAAAAAAAGGAGTTGAGGATGACCGTAAGGTTTTTGGTCTAAATAGCTGAGGAAACTGTAGTAGGCATCTGCTAAAATGGAGATTGCAGGAGGGATAGATTTGGGAGATCTCAGTTTAGGCCGTGTTAGGTTTGGAATGCTAAATATATATCTTATTTTGCATGTCCTATGGCAAATAATTCAGAAGGGGAAGTAATTTAAAAGTAAATATTCTTTGTAATTTTCTACAATTAATTATTTAGATTCATAATATCAGTTATTAGAAGACACTGTCTTGGATTCGGCTGCCCAGAATACTGTTTTCCCCATCTTCTCACTGTGTTAAAACTATCTTTCTACACCAGAGGAGAGGTCCACATGATCCAACCTTATTTAGTAGTAGAACCTTATGCTTTTTGATCAAGTGATGTGAACCAATTGAATGTCTTTCTGCTACTGATATTTTGATACCTTGAGTTGAAAGGAATCAATTATCTTTATCCGAAGTTGCCAATTTTGCATTTTGTAAGCCTGCGGCTGCCAGTCTCCATCTTCCCTGATTGCAAATCACGTTATAATAGGAGACCATGAAGACAGTACACAGCAGAAGGACTGCTGAAAGGTGGAAGGCAGGCTCTGAGGTCCTGTACCAGCCTCTACTAAAACAAACTTCAGCCCAGAACTTCACAGCTACTTGAGTTGATAAATTCCTTTTCTTTTCCCCTGACTTTCTCTTCTTTTCTCTTTCCTCCTCTTTCCCTTCCTTTTCCTCCTTCCTCTTTTTTGATTAAACGACTTTGAATTGAACTTTTCTCATATGCAACCAATACAAATAGAATTTTTTCAAGAACAAAAAAAGAGTCTTTTAGAGATTTATTCATTTCTACATGTAAAACCTGAGGCATGCCAAACTAATGACATTTCTTTTGCTTTATTTTTTTTCCCCATAACTTCTTTGAGAAAGAACAACAAAGATTTTGCATTACAAAAATAGGTACTATTTTGGGGCACCTGGGTGGCTCAGTAGTTAAGCGTCTGCCTTTGGCTCAGGTCATGTTCCCAGGGTCCTGGGATTGAGCCCCACATCAGGCTCCCTGCTCCGTAGGAAGCTTGTTTCTCCCTCGCCCTCTCCCACTCCCCCTGCTTGTGTTCCCTCTCTTGCTGTGTCTCTCTCTGTCAAATAAAAAAAAAAAAATATTTTTTAAAAATAGGCACTATTTTAGAAATCAAAATTTATTAATGGCTTATTCTGATTCTTCTCACAGCTAACTTTCAACCATCCATGTAAGTGGAAGACAAAATTATTAAAATAAATTTATATCCACCAGAAAATTCCTAATCTACATTAAAATCAACTACTTTCATTCTCTATCCTAAATATTTTTATAGAAATTCCGAAGTTTAGATGTTAAATATATATCTAAGTGGTGGACTTTATCCTGCCTACCTCATATGTAAGTTATATATTTATAATTTACCAAACCTATAGAGTCATTCTGTCTTTGCTGAAAGACCAAACCTTGGTATGACCACAGAAAGAAGACCTACCCAGGGTTCACTGAGTCCATAGATTTTATAATTTGTTTGGGATGATTAAGAATTTATCATATTAACAATCAAGAGCCCAGAAAACATTTTAAAAGAAACTGAGTTAAAATTAAGTCAGTAGTAGATTTTTAGCAGAACTTTGGATTGCTATTATTATTCTCAATCTTCAGTTTACTACTATTTATAATTATTTATTATTTATTGTATCATCTGGTACATAGCTTACCTTCTCAGTTCAACTATTCAGCACATACTTGAAATTCTTTTTACATATGGGTTATTTTATAAATGTAACAATGGCTTGGAGGTTGGTCTAAAAAGCTGCAATTTTTGTTTCATGTTCCTCACAAACCACCAAAATGTGTGAATTTATTCCTCTGCGTAAATTCAGTGTCCATTAAGCAAAATTTTAAAAATCAAATATATAATAAGAGCTTTCTTGAAAATGTCATCTCATGTTTTGCTGGAGCAAAACTCTACTTTTTTTAGTTCTAAAAGTAAATTTTCTTTGCCCCCAAAGGGGACTGTTGCCAAATGAGGGTAAATTAAAAAATAAAACCTTTTAGAGAATATCCAGCAGATTAAGTATGACTCTAAAGGAGGGTGATTACTTTCCAGCTTTGCTCCCGAGATTTAGAATGAAGATCATTCCCACTGTCCCTATTGAAAATGCTTAACACAAATATAGTTAGTGTCCGGAGGGGAAAAAACAAAGGTACCTTTATCTTAGGATTCCATGACTTGGAGACATCAACATTTTCTTCTAATTTAGTTTAATTCTTGAGTAACTCTGTAAGTCTAAGGATTAAAATGCCAAAAAGAAAATGAGAGGAGGCCTAAGATAGAGTGAGCTATAGTTTAAACAAGAAGAGAGGCCCTGTGCATTATCTTCATGTGAATGGAGATCCCTCGGATAATGCCTACAGATTGGATAGGAGAAAAGACTTTGCACACAGCCACCCATTGTTCAGTCTTTGTTAGGACCCAAATAAGTGGAGACTTGCTTTTCAGGCCCACTCTGTGAGGACTGAAGAGAGGAATGCCATTGGATCCCAACCAGTGTTTGATGTCTTCATTTTCCAAGACTCCTCTGAGAGAGACCTGGCAAACAGGGGAAGAGAAGTCTACATAGAGAAAAGGCGACTCCTAAACCAAGTCACTTTCCCTGGTAATGAGCACTGGAGCACTTCTATTATGATAATGTGTTTTTCTTGTCCTGGTAGAGTTAAGAGAGCTGTGATGATGTCACACATTCTGTAATGAAAACCAGTGCAAGGAGGGGAAAGGAAAAAAGTCCCAGAAACCGTGAAATTCCCCAGAAGGCCGAAAGTGCAGCGGACAGATATGTGACATATGACATTTGGCAAGAATGGAGAAATTACCTAAACTTTTAAGCCATCATCTCCAACTTCCGTCCAATTGGCCCATCCCCCCAGAAGGGTGGGAAGTGGGAAATCAAGAGATGCAGATAATTAACTATTACAAGTTTTCTGGGTTGGCTACCTGTGAGGATTCGGCAGTTTTCTTAGATGTAGGATTTTGGCCTGCTTTATCCTTTAGATGACTATTTGTGTATATCCAGATATTTTTAGTTTTAGAAATATGATCATAATGTCATTTCAAATATATTCTAAAGATGCACTTCTCAAAGCCCCAAATTGTGTCAGACAGCGATTTCACAGCTCTCTAGATTTCCACTACTCAGCAAAAATTACTGGCCTTAGAAAAAGCCAAGTTCATTGTCTTGTAAAATACTGTGGGTATTTATATCACAGTGTGATAAATCTCAGAGAGGAGAGAAAGAGGGTATGAGATTTTTAGATCTATTACACCATTTAACTCAAAGAATGTTTATATGACCCACTGCACAAAGTTTAAATACATGAGGCAGTTTTGATTGTTAACTCCCTGAACTTGCTGGCGGAGCAAAGTGAGACAAGACATTTCTAAACAATGTGCTCTGGTATTGTTATCTGCTAAAAGGCACTTTCTGTCTTGTCAGCTGCTTCAGACATCTGCTCAGCTCCATAAAACCTGCACACAGCATGGGTCATTTTTGTTTGTTTGGAGCCGAGGAGCATTAAGTATTGGTTGACTATCAGTTAGCTGTTACTCAAAATTAGATAAGACAAGAGAATTTTAGTGATAAAGTCAGTTCTCAAGAAGAAAGTTTGCGTAACTCAGTCTCTTTCCTAGATATATTTCCATTTTAAAAAAAGTTTATGTTAGAGCATGTACTTTTATGTTACATTGATTTGAATAGTAAAGAAAAGAAAATGCTTCATCCTAATTTTCTACATAACTAATAGATCATGTTACAGTATTTTCATACGACGACTTGTACATTATTTAAAGATAAAGCAATGTGAAATGTTACACTGGATCATTTTCCCTTAATATGTGATTTCTTATGTTGCCTTTTCCTTCCTAGAGCAGCATTTCAAATTGCTGCATCATGTGCAGATAAGAAAATTCACTTACTCGTTATCCTATTGTTGATTATTTCAGTTGTACTGTGTTTCCGTGGGGTCCAGTTGTGAGGCTAATCCTATGCTCGCTTCTTATGTTTTCAGGGGTCCTTTCCCATGTTACACAACACGAGCAAATTTCTCTTCGTTTTGTTTAAAACCAAAGCCAAAACCATAAAACGCCTAAGTTACATATTAGTATTTGGCAAATCGCTGTATTTTTTATTAGCCTTTAAAACATACACATGATAAAATGCGCCCAAGATATGTGTTAGTATTCCAGTGCTATGACTGTGGTACAATTCTGTCCTGGGGCTCACAAATACAGCCAGACCCACTTGGTATGTTCATTTATCAGCAGGATTCCTGCTAAGCTGGTGAATTGATTGTGCTTGGGAAGAATTGGATAGGATTATGACAACCAGAGTCTTCCTCCCAGGCTTAGAAAGAGAACTGATCAAGCTGTAGTTCTAGGGAAAACTTGCAAAGGTAAAGATCCTAAATTTAGATAGAATATATAATTAGAACTTTAAAGCTGTAAGGGCAAGGTAACATTTATCTTTTGCACCCTTCCAACCATGTCCCTCCATGTGTTTCTCTCTTACCGTCTTCACCAGCCACTTTCCATTTGTTGAGTCCTTGGTCCAGCTATTATTATTCTTGGGAAATCGAAGGCTTGGCAGAGGTGAGTGACCACCCTTAGTCATGATCCCACTGCTGCCAGGCCTGGCTTAAATTCCCTTTCTACTGAGACAGGTCTAAATTTAGCTCCTGCACTTTGTTCCGAAGTGGCTAGCCACCAGGGATCTTTGAAGTAGGGCCAGAATAGAACTGGGGTGTTATACTGGAGACTGATAGCAAAGGCACATCTCTATCTTATCAAAAACCCATCATGAGAACATAATATAAATAGAGTCGAGCTCATGTATTTTAAACAAAGATCAAGACTACAGCCTTAAATGAGTATTATTAACCAACTAAGATCATTTTTTTGAAGATTTTATTTATTCCTTTTTAGAGAGAGAGAGAGAGAGCACATGAGGGGAGGGGCAGAAAGGGAAGGAAAGGGACAAGCAGACTTTGCACTGAGCATGGAGCCCTACCTGGGGCTCAATCCCATGACACCGCGATCAGGACCAGAGCTGAAATCAAGAGTCTGTGCTCATCTCACTGAGCCACCCAGGCACCCCGATCATTTTGAATTTAAAAAAGAAATTTATTCTTTAAAAAATAAATAAATATTTAAAATGCTCTAACATAAACTCATCAATTATGTAAGCAATCCACTGCTATTAGCAGAGCTGGTAATCCATGCAGCCCAGTGTCCTGTCTCTGATATCACTATCATATGAACATTGTGTGTCAACAGTTGCTTGCTTCAGTAAGACGGCTCCTCAAATTTGCAAATAAAGGAAACAAAAATGTGCTAACATTCTCATTTTTTGGCGAATAATCATCTCTTGACTTATTAAAAATCTCCGATCTACTTCTCCCTCAGTTACTGCATCAACTCTTTGCTCCCCATTTTAGCAAAACTTCTCCTTAGAGTTGTCCATAATGGCTTTCTTCAATTTCATGCCTCTCCTTTTACCTTAGATACACTTTAGCCATCCTTTTACCCCAGGGTCTTCCTATAACTGCCTTGTCAAGGCCACTCACGAGGTCCAGACTGATCACTCTTATGCCACTTTCCACTCTTTCAGTCTAGCCTCAGCATTTAGTGCAGTTTCCCTCACTTGATATCCAGGACACCATATTTTCCTGCTTTCCATCCTACCAGACGATATTGCTGGCTCCTCTTCATTTCTTAGATCTTCAACTCCAACATTAGAACCCACTAGTTTTAATTCCCTGATCTGCTAATCATTTTTGTTTATACTCACTTCCTTGTTCACCCGTCTGTCCACAGGCTGTAAATACTACATATCCATTGATGACTTCCAACCTCACACCTCCAGCCCAGTCCTTTTTTGATTTCCAGGCTTAACCACTTCACTTTGAAGAAAAGCACATAATTCAAAACTAATTGATCTGAAGCCAAACTCCTCATATTTCCCACCCCAAACTCCTCCTCCTCTCATATTCTTCATTATTTCAGTAAATGATAATTGTTCTTCCAGTGGTACAGCCAAAACCGTTGAAGTCACATTGATTTCTCTCACTCACAAAGTCCAAATCTGTCAACAAATCTTTTGGTTCTATGTTTAAACTGTATTCAGAAATTGGGGCATGTGGCTGGCTTAGTTGGTTAGGTGTCTGACCCATGCTTTTGGCTCAGGTCATAATCTCAGGGTCTTGAAGTCAGGCAACACGTTGGGCTCCATGCTCAGTGGAGAGTCAGCCTGAGATTCTCTATCCCTCTCCCTATTCCCCTCCCCCCCTTTTCTCTCTCTCTCTTTCTCTTCCTTTCTAAAAAAAATAAAAATGTATTCAGCAACCTACCACTTCTCATCACCACTACTATTATTATCTGGTCCAAGTAACATTGATGCATCCCACCTGGATTATTACAGTAGTCCTCTAACACTGTAGTAGGATTGGTCTATATTAAATAATTTAGATAACTAAGATAATATCACACCTCTATTCACAATACAGAGTATCTTCCCTTCTTAGTCAAAGTCTAAATTCCTTACCATGGCTTATAAAAACATCTTCCACTTTCTCTTGCTTGTCCTCCATCTTGCTAGACTCCATGATGTTTCTAAAACTGTCTTAGTGCAGAATTTTAGCTTTATTTTTTCTCCAGACTGGAATATTCTTCTCGCAGATTGTCACATGGCTCATTCCTTTTCTTCTTTTAAAGCTCTGTTCAAATACCACCTTCTCAGGAAAGCCTTCACTGATCGCCATCTGAAATGTATGCTCCTCATTCCTCCGACAACTCTCGGAGTTGTCAAACTCTCCGAGCTTAATTTCAGCTCAGGTCATGATCTCAGTTTCCTGGGATTGAGCCCTAAGTCAGCCAGGCTTCATGCTCAGCCCAGAGTCTGCTCAAGATTCTCTCTCTCTGTCCCTCCTTCCTGCTCTCTGTCTCTCTCTCTCTGAAATAAATAAGTAAATAAAATCTTAAAAAAAATAAAATAAATAAAAATAAAAATAGGTTCCATGAATTAAAAGGGCTTTCCTTTCATTCATTATTATATCCTCACAGCCTGTGATAGTGCCAGGCATTTAGCAGGCACTTGATAAATACTTGTTGACTGAATATATAAATAAATGAAGGTAAAGGCAGAGAGCAGGAGACTCTCAATAGCCTAGGTGAGAAATTATGGTGCCTTGAACCAGGGTGGTAGCTATGGAGGTATTGCTAGATTGCAGAGGAAAAGCTAACAAAAATCTTGGGATTCTTGTTACTGTTATTTGTCTCACCATACAAGTAGAAATCTGTACTGTACCTGAATGCATCAATTTTGGGGGTTACTTTATGTGAGGCATCCCCCCAAAAGACCTGATCTGCTCTCAATGTGCCAACAACATTCTGGATTGTTAGTCTAGAGAACTGAAGACGAGCCCCTTGAACTAAGGTTGTTAGATAAAATGCAGGACACACAGATATATTTGAATTTCAGATAAACAAAAAATAAAATTTAAGTATGTCCCAAATATTGCATAAGACATATTTATACTAAATATACATGTACATATAAATATATATGTATAAATATTGTATGCATACTATACATACATGATACAATATATACATACATATATATACACATACATAGATCCAAATATTGCATGGGACATATTTACACTAAACATATATATTTATATACTACATATATTATATATATTTATAATATATTTTATATATTTATGTATATATATTTGTATAAAATATATAATATAGATGTATATTTAGTGTAAATATATCCCATGCATATTGAATGTGTGTGTGTTGTTTATGTCAAATCAAATCAAACCATCTTTTTAAATTTAACCTTGTTTATTAATTTGTTTGTTTATAGCTAAAGGTGGCAACCCTAACCTGGACTACTGAAAATTCTTTGAAGTAATGAATGTTACTTTGAGTATTCTTCAGGAAAAAAATTCTAGCTTTTTGTTAATAAGAATAAACTGAGTGAGCCTTATTTTTTCATCTCAAACATCTATTTTATTTTGCAATGATGGGGCTATGAAAGTTCAGAGCCATGGTTTAATTGTCTTTAATTTCACTTATTATCCTTATATCACTAAAGAATAATTTTCAGCCAATAACAATATCAAAATAGAAAAATTATCTGTCTCTATAATCGAGTTAATTAATATTACTTTGCACCTAATAAAATTAGATTTATTTCACAATTCTATCAAGAATGTTTGGCTAATAGTCTGCGCCTAACTCAATCTAAATTTTTCAACAAATGGGGGCCAGATCTGAGATCTGCTTCACCCCTCCTTCCATCCCTCCTTCCGACCCCCAACTCCCTTAGGTTGATGCCATGCACAAATCACATGCTCTATCATGATCTCAGCATTCTGCCTGGAGTCAGCAGTGAATGGAATTCTTCCATTTTACCAATGTGTTCTCGGTCCTTTAACTCCTACGTTTGACAAGAGCTCAGTAATAGGTGAAGAAAAGTCACAGAGAAAGGAGAGGAGTAGAACAGTCTTAATCATATGAGCATAAGTAGAAAAGAATTCAAAACAGAGAGTGTCTTGGATAGAACTGACAGCTCTTACATCTACATTTACATAACCCTTTAGAGATTAAAACATATTATCTCAAAGGTTATCTCATTCACATTTTATTTATTTATTAATCTAGTTATTATTTGTTTTTAACAATGTAGACATTGAGGTTCATGTATGGAAATATTGAGTGACAAGGTATAGGCCCTAAGTTGCAGAAATATGGTCAGTGATCTAATTCAAGTCCAGAGTGCTTCACCTTCTCCACCAGAGGACTCTGGCAACTAGTTCTGAGTGAAAAAGAAGAAACTCTCAAAAACAATGTCCCTTTGGGTCCTGGGTGGCTCAGTAGGTTAAGGGTCTGCCTTCAGCTCAGGTCATGATCTTAGGATCCTGGAACTGAGCCGAGTTTTGGGCTCCCGCTCAGTAGGGAGCCTGCTTTTCCCTCCCCTCTGCCCCTTCCCCCCTACTCCCTGCTCATGTTCTCTCTCTCTCAAATGAATAAATAAAACCTAAAAAAAAGCAATGCCCCTTCAATCTAAAGGAATTCTGGATGAATAGAAACTTAAAACAACTCCAAATTCATCAATGTATTGAACTGTTGGAGACATCAAGTGATATTATGATTGTCTCTTTTAGACAAATGTTTTTTGGGGGGAAAAATGGAAAAAAAATTAAAAATGAACTTAAAAATTTGTCAAAGACAAAAATTATTATATCTTATATAATCACACTAAGGGAGTAGTATCCAAGATGTATTTGGGGATCAATGGATTTTATAATCTGTCTTCATCCTATATATTTAGGCAAATCTTTCCCACCAATCCTACTTAATTTTCAGTAATTCTTTAATTGGTTTTTCCTTTGCTAGAATATCACTTTATCTTAAGATCCTTGTACACTACCTTGTTTACAATAGTTGCTTAAGATAAATTTCTGCATTGATGAATAAATTAGGAAAGTCACTATGCCCTTATGAGAAATTGCTCCTCTGGGCAAGTTATTTTCTCAGCGCTCTGTGCTACTGTAACTCTTTTGTTCAATTCTTCTTAATTGCATGTGTTGATTGCTCCATCTGAAATGCGCTCTCAGTCTTTCTCTTCCTGTCCAAATACTACCCATCTTTTAAATTCTTGCTCAGATGTCATTGGTGCTCTGAGGTCTTCACTGACATTTTCAATGTACACTGTTTAATCCTATTTCTAAACTTTTGTCACCTATAGAATTTAACATTTAATTATATACCATCTCCTTTTATTCCTTCTCTCTTCAAGATTAATGACACCTTGAAATCAGAACATCCAATTCATTCACTTCCACCTAGCTCAAATTTCTATCAAAACACTTAATGATTTATTGATGAGATAAGTAGAAATAATGGTTGTTAACATCTACTAAATGAACAAGCAAGGAGTGGGACCAGTGAAGAGCACAGGAATTCAGAGACTAGTAACAAAGAGCTGACACTGTTGGGTCAGTGCCTTGACTATAATATTAAGAGTCGAAAAATAGCCTAATGCTGTGCACCTAATAAGGGCTTAATAAATATTTATGGAATTCATATGTTAATAAATTAATCCCAAATTTATGCTCATGCTTAATTAAGCCCCTGTTAATAACTCCAAGCATTCACCTTAGAGCCATTCAAAAAGTGGAATCACTATTTTAATTTTCCAGTCTTTTGTTTTGGCCATATAAATAAGCTTCATCCAGATGATCTGAAAAACGTATGTGATCATTGTTAGGCTTGGTATCAGCCTTTTACATCAAAAGCCATTAGAGGGGCGCCTGGGTGGTTCAGTGGGTTGAAGCCTCTGCCTTCGGCTCGGGTCGTGGTCTCGGGGTCCAGGGATCGGGCCCCGCATTGGGCTCTCTGCTCATCGGGAGCCTGCTTCCCCCTCTCTCTCTGCCTGCCTCTCTGCCTACTTGTGATCTCTCTCCTCTCTGTCAAATAGATAAATAAAATCTTAAAAAAAAAAAGCCATTAGAAGAAATAAAAAGATTTTAATAAAAATTGCTGTTGTATATTGGCAAAACTGAAATTGTGGGAAAATATGCAGAGTAATAATTAAATAAAAATATTGACAAGAATCAGGACACAGAATTGTCTTAGTTAAGGGCAGCTGGGTGGCTCAGTCAGTTAAGCGTCTGCCTTCAGCTCAGGTCATGATCCTAGGGTCCTGGGTTCGAGTGCCGCATTGGGCTCCCTGCTCAGGGGGAAGTTTGCTTCTCCTTCTCCCTCTACCCATCCCCCCTACTTGTGCTCTCTCTATCTCTCATGCTCTCTCTCTCTCTTTCTCAAATAAATAAAATATTTTAAAAAAAGAGTTGTCTTAGTTAAGCACATTAGAATATCAACCATAACTTAGCATTTTTAAGTGAACATCAGGTCACAATGATCAGTTATCAGTACACACCAGGGAGAAGGTTGCAGATCCAAATTAAAACAGTAGGAGACATAGAACTAAATGGGAAATCCAGCAGTAACCACAGACATTTCATTAAGTCATTCGTATTAGCTAGACTTCATGTCATTTGCCTTTTTTTCTTTTTTAAAAAATGGTAGTAAATGATCTGCGGCTATATTGCTCCCAACAAAGCAATGTGGCTAAATTTTTCAGAGTTAGTGAAACATAAACTGAAATAATCTTCTTCCAAATGGATCTCTCCAGAGCTGGAAAATCTTCCTAGTTACCATGTCTGTGTCCCTTGACCGTTACATCACCATTCCAAGATCTCAATCTCATTGACGCATTGCTCACTTATTCTTTCAAAATTATTTGTACAAATAATATACACGGAGTTATTTTATTTTTCATCTTCTACAATTTCATGCCAGGGACTTTGGTGAGGACTTACTCCACATCCTGAACATCTAGTATCTATCCCTCGAAGGTGACATCCCGGCTTTTAGGACTCAGGTCCAAGCTCTCTGTCTTTTTGATTCTTTCCTTTAGGCAATGTTTAAAAATGCATCTTTAATGTTAAGCAAAATGTGAAGCATTAAGAAATCTTGACTTTCCCTTTATATCATACTCCAGATAACACCATAGTTCCAGATGAGCTGGGCGCAGGATGTCTGAAACCCAACATTTCCAGACACTAACCCTACTTTCTCAGATTGCACATCACAATTGTGTGTAATAGAATAACAATCGCAGCACTTATAAATCACTTTGTAGTTTACAATACATGTTCACCTATATGACATTTACACCAGAATACATTAGCAAGGTTCAGTTGAGTTCAGACTTCTAAAATAACAATTTACTACAAGTATGAAATGATTGTGGAACACTTCAGATTTTTAAACAAGGGAAAAGAAAGTTGGGGGGGGATTGTCCAACTATGCATGAGCTTACCCTATATCAGCCACATTTTTATAAATGACCCTTTTGCAAATACCATGGACATGATCTTTTGGATGTTCCCATCAGAATTACCCGTGTAGCACATAAAATATGGAATCTTGGGCTCTGTCTCATATCTCTGGTTTCCCAAATTAGTGTATTTTTACTAAACTCCATTAGTTCATTCCGAAGCACAATATTTGATGGTGAAATTTTGGCACTTGCAAGATTTTATTTTATGGAAGCAAACACTTTTTATACCTTAAAAATCTTAAGCCTGGAGCAAATTAGTTGACATCTATTCTTTAGAAGTAGCCAATAAATAACAGGAAAATAGACTGACTTCATTAGTATGGTAAACCATCCATGGGCTAGATTGTGCTTAATTGCTATTTTTAGTAGAGATACCTAACTGTTCCATTCTTGGTATGAAACACTTTTCCAAAAGCCCATAAGCCTCGGTCAATTATATTTACTTGTTAATTTGGCCTGCCTCGGTTTTTCTCTCGTTTCCTTTCTTAATAGCAGCTTTTCATTAAACTTGAAGCAAGTGTCCCCCAAAACTCTAATCTATGCAGTCTTTTGAAGAAGTCACATTATTTGGTGCTAATTTACTTCAGTTACTTCATTAAATGACTCAGGGCTTTCAAATAATTTTGGTAAGTGCTTTTTCCTCCTAAATACTGATATCACTCGGTGTAGATGAATCCAACTGTGCTTGACCATTTCAAGTCACATAGATAATTATTTTCACTGTGTAAGTTAGTAGAGATCATAATTGTATGGCATGATTGTCATTAGGAGATTGGAATTCATAGACATCCACATATACTGTCTGTTAAACTCAAAATATTTTTTGGCATGTGTAGTCCTTAGAACAGAAGATCTAAATATGTATAAACAAATATCTCACCAAGAATGGTGAATTCTATTGATAGGTCTGCTTTCAGTACAGGACACTGATGTCTTTTTTTTTTTTTAAGATTTATTTATTTATTTGAGAGAGAGAGAACATGAGCATGCATGCGGGAGTGAAGTAGGGAGGGGCCAGAGGGAGAGAGAGAATCTCACACAGACCTCCTGCTGAGCACAGAGCCTGATGTGGGCCTCCATCCCAGTGTCCTAAGATCATGACCTGAGCCAAATCAAGAGTCAGACACTCAACCCACTGAGTCACCCAGGTGCCCCATCAGCACAGGCACTGATGCCTTACTGCACAATCGAGGCCACAGGAAATCAGCTTCCATCTTGTACTCCCTGTCTACACACACACACACAGACATACACACACACGCGCGCACACACACAAACACTACTCTCAGTAGAAGCGCTTCGGTGTTTCAGACTGTTTTAATAATCAGTTTGCAAATGGTCTCTGACTCCTAGGAAAAAAAAATTATTCCGTCTTCTCTTTTCCTGACTGCCACCTCCTTCATCAATGTACATTATTCCTGCTAGCTTTCCTCCTAGAGGTCCCTAATCTTCCTCACCAAAGTGACTGTCTCTGGTACTCTCGGCTTTCTCTCACTTGCTTATACCTTGCTTTCTTCTCTGTTTAATGCTCTTTCAGACCACTTGACCTATGTTCTCATAGTTCTCCAGAGACTTCTTTTCTTTCTGCTCAGAAAAGGGCTCATTCGTAGTCCCACTTTCCACTTGTCCTCTGCTTACACTATAGGTACTAGGGTGCTGGTGCTATTTTCATTAAATTTTGTTTCTCTGTTATTTTTTTTTCTTTCCTGAAGTGCAAAATCAAAGAGCAAAGAACAAGGGCAAGTGATGTTTCTTCCAGGTATAGGACAGAGCCAAGGCTAGTCTCAATATACTTGAGGTTCAATGTAAGTCTGTGCTACCTGGGAGAGGTCTGGGAGGATTAATTTTGTGAAGTATTTTTTAAGTATTTTTAATTAAAATTAAGATTAATTTAATATTATATTAAGTCAAAATACAAACTCAAATGCTGTTTTTGTTAGCTCAACCACATCTTGCAAATATTTTGCTGTTCTCACAAGTTTAGGTAATAAGGGTTTTTTTTTTCTTCCGCCCTCCCAATAAGGTTTTTTATATTTATAGCTCACTTAACATAATATCTCTGAATATCGGGATGAAATATTATATAAAATAGTCTCTCTGATTAATTTCAGCTATTTTCTAGTAAGAGAGTTCCTGAGACTATTACCTCTAGAGCTAAGGAACTTCCAGGTAAATGCCATTGGGTAATGAGACTTTTTGTATCTGGTTCCCAGATCTCTCCTAGTACTTAAAACCTGTAAGCATCAGATATAAAGTCAATTAATTCAGACTTCTTATATTACTCTTGTATTTAGATACAAACGTATTTGTAACAATAGTGTAAGGTAATGGCCGCCTTAACACTACGTACCTTGGTTATCAGCAGTCCAACCAACTCCTAATATGGACTCTCTCATTAAGAGTCATACCAAACCCAACAGGCCCTATAAGGGAACTGGGCCAGGACAGGCAGGGATCCTGTCCTGGATCCGGATGGACAACAGCACAAATACTCACTGTGCAACTCCCGCTCATGTTAGAAACCATTGATGGGGTTTCTTTTTTCCTTTGGCCTATAAACAAAGGATTCTACTTTTTGAGGGCAACACACCAGCCATTCCTAGCTGTCTGTGTGAACATTAATCTCCTTGGAGTGAGGGAGATCACTAACTTCCAAAACCTCTCTTTGGCCAGGAGTTCCCCTTTCTCATGTCTACTGATCTTGGGAGCAACAGGAGGTGACATGAATGTTAGCTTTGTTTTAATTCATATACTGAGTCTGTGACACTATGTGAAAAGTTGCTTCATCTAAAGAGAAAGAAGCTATTTAGTTTTATGTCTGAATCTGAAAAATTAGTTTCTCTTGAGACTGAAAGGTGTTCACATCATTCTTTTTATTTAGTCAAAAGCCAAGGACATCAAAGACACTGTGAGATAATAGAAAATATGTATTGGTCTCTGCCCCCAGTTTCTGGCACAGAGCTCTTAAGACCTTTATAATTTTTTAAGTGATAAGAATACTAGGAGCATCTCTTGTTCTAATACTGGTCTTTAACCTTTGTTTCTGACACAGAACTCCTGAAACCCTTGTAGCTTCCTGGGTTATAAGAATGTTTTCTGCGCTACTGAGGCAATTCTGGCTGGGTTCCTGGATGGCTCCTGGATGAGGGATAATCATGGGAAAGATCAAGCCATCATCAGGAGCTGAGAATTTTCAGCTTGCTTTGCATTCTCTTCAGAGGGGAGAAGGGCTAAAGATGATTGATCATGCCTACATGACGAAGCCTCCATAAAGTCCCCGAAATAGGAAGTTTGAAGAGCTTCTACGTTGGTGAACAGTGGGAGGAGAGGGGACAGTGTCATGCCTGGACAGGGCATGAAAGTACTGTACCTCTTTCCATGTTCATCTGTATCCTTTATCACATCCCTTAATAATAAACTGGTCAATAGAAGTGTTTTGCTATGTTCTGTGAGCCACTCCAGCAGATTAAGTGAACCTTAGGAGAGGAGCATGGGAATTCTGAGTTATAGCTGATAGGACAGAAGCACAGGTAACAGGCCGGGCTTATGATTGCCATCCGAAGTGAGATGAGGTTAGTCTTGTGGGACTGAACACTTAACCTATGGGACTGAACACTTAAACTATGGGATCTGATCTCCAGGTAGATAGTGTCAGGGTTCAGTTAAATCATTGGACACTCAACTAGTATCACAGAAATTGCGTGAGGAAAAATCTCCACATATTTGGACCAGAGTGTCAAAAGTAAAGGGTTCTATATGAGTTGTAAAGGAGACTCCGAGGATAAATATCTGTAATAGGTAAAAACTGGGTTTTGCCTTATATAGGAAGGAAAAAAACCTGAGTTTTTCTCTCAATCACCCATGATATGGAGAAGCAGCTGTGCTGCAATCAGTTCCTAAAGGCAAAAGTTATCAAATGGAATTTAGAGATAGATAACACCTGGGAAGTTGGTTCCCTTGATGCATAAGGAAATAGAAACTAAAGAAAAAGACAACATAGTCTCTCCTTTAGTTATTGTTATCTACAACAGCCCAAAGTAAAAGAACACGCTGAGTTGGATCTTGATGTGAGACACAACTCAGATTTTGATGAGTCTAAGCTTCAGTCACTAGACTCAAAGTCACTTGCCACAGGTAAAACCTGTGCAGGGCCCCTAGGAAGTACTTCTGAGACCTCAGGTCACCAAGGTGGTAATCAAGGTTGGGAGGGGAGGACAAACCAAGAAACTATTGGAACCAGAGTATAATTTGAAAGAGTTATTTCATTTCATGAATCAGTATCATTAGCTTCCTGAGGAACCTTCACTGAAGTTGATTGCGAGAGTGACAAATTTGGGAGCTGTGTGTTTGGGTTTGAATGCTGCAGGGTGGAAGAGCATGTTTGGATTGATCGAAGACCCACCGCTCACTACCTAATAATCACAGATGGCTATATGTGATCCAGACACACACGAGGTTATTCCTGAGGGAACAACCAGATTGGTGGACTGGTTAAAAGCCAGTGTAAGGTCTGTTTAATCTCAGAAAGAGGACTGTCCATTTCTACCTATGAATGCCAAATAGAATAACCAAGAGGAAGCAGCTGATGTGCTTTGTATATAAACCATGTGGGATGGGCTTTATGATGAGTGGGATATTCATCCGCTGAATATGTCCATTATTCATCTCATGGCAAATGCTATAGTTAAGGGGCTTCCATTTCAAGTGGACACCCCATATAACCTCACTGTTGCAAAACCAAAGGACAGTTGGCAAAGCCTTATAGAATTTGCTATTTCAGCTTCCCCTCATGGGTCTTAGAGATGCTAACAAAGTTTTAAGCTAATGAGCAGGAGAATGGGGAAAGGCAGAGGAGAGAATTAAGACACAGGTCTTAGCAGACTGGGAACCTTTAAACAGATATTAAAGAATAAGCTGGATAAAGCAAACAGTGATAGAAATGAAACAAAGGGGAAAAAAGAGGAGAATCATGGGATTCTCTCCAGCAGAGGAAAATTTTTAGATAGTTATTAAGAAATGGGATGAATAAAGGGCACCTGGGTAGCTCAAGCAGTTAAGTATCTCCCTTCAGCTCAGGTCATGATCCTAGGGTCCTGGGATGGAGCCCCAGGTCAGGGTCTCTGATCAACAGGGGACCTGCTTCTCCCCCCTGCCCCTCCCCTGCTCATGTTCTCTTTCTTTCTCTTTTTCTCTTTCTCTTTCAAATGAATAAATAAAAACTAATAAAAAAAGAAATGGGATGAATAAAATGGACATTGAAGGTGTTAGAACAAAGGTTTTAGTATAACACTACCAAAGGGTGGGTGGACAAAGGGACCCTCTGTTGGCAACCCAATATTAAAGTGCCCCAGATAAATCCGGTCTATTTCTCACAGTTCAGAAAAATTTTAAAAGCCTGAGGCAGAGATGAAAAGTTATGGGAAACCTGACCAACAATTTCTTGTACTTGGCAAGCAGATTACTCAAGTTCAAGATTGACAAAAGGGCAGAGTCCATTGACTTGACCCCTTGCTGGAGATGCAAAGTCTTTTTCACAGAGTAAGTAAAATGGTCAGGGGTGCAAAAGAGACATTTCCAGCACTGCTTGATACAGCAGCCCATGCACTGTGGTACCATAATCCATTGGTGAAGCCCTGACATGGGCTACAGTTAGATTGAGAGAACATAAAAATGTGGAAGCTAGTAAGACAATGAAAGTTGGAGTGTTCAAACAGGTTTTATGTAAAGTGGTTGTGTCTCTTTTACCTGAATGTTTTATGTGAATGGATATCATGTCTGGATGGGGAACACTTCCCCTTCCTAGCATGGTGAAAACGAAACCTGTTGACAAAATCCTAATAGAGGCTACAGTTAGGAACATAAGAGTTGATGGAGTTACAGTGAACATTTGTGGGAGAATTGGTACATTTGAAAAGGCTTAACTGGCTGATTGTATTTTGCGGATAGACATTGTGTCTGATTGCAGAATGTTTCTAATATTATACCTAATATTATAAAACAGAAGGCATGTAAATTCACTCTTAAAGCAATATTAATCGGACATGCTAAATGTAAACCAGTAATATTGCCTGAGCCCACAAAGTGTGGAACAGGAGCTGGAGTTCTGGTAGGGACAAATTGTGTGACAGTCCTCTTTGCAGCCTACATGGGGCTTATGGCAAAAGCCTGCGGGCAACTCCCAGCAGTGACTAATGGAACTTTGACTGGATAATTTCCATTGGAAGAGTATTTACTACCCTGCTATCAGACATTAATTGAAGCTACCCTGATGAATGAAGGATATAAATGATCTTAAAGCCTAAAATATTCATAATGTGAGGATGACATCAGAGGCGATGTCAATGCTCAGAAAACTTCCATTAATGGAAATCATTTATACAGGATCATGCTGCTCAGGAGTAGATACTCATGAGCAGGAAGTCTCTTTCCCCCCAGGACTGACTCTGGAACTGTGTGAGGAACCACTGGATTTTACTGTTACTTAGACAGTGCCCTACAAACAGCTCTCAACTGACCAACACAGAGCTGCTTGGTTTGTGGATGGCAGTTCCACTGAGAATGGACAGCATCCTGTTTGCAAGGCCACCACTCTGAATGAAGAAGGCAGAAATAAATCAGCTCAGCGGGCTGAATCATATGCTTTTTTTCCTAGTAGTGATGGAAGAATGCAGTGAAAAAAGCCCCTATGTTTGAGCATTTGATGGCTGAGTAGTGGCCAATGGGCTAGCCATAGGCTCTGGCAGAAGGGCAATGGAAACCTGGCCAATTAAAGGGATATTGATACGAGGCCCTGCCCTATGGAAATCACTGTGGGAATTTGAGGGGCACATTAGAGTCAGACATAACAATGCCAATCATAAGGTTCCCTTTCCAGGTTTAGAAGATGGTTGAAATCAACAAGCAGTTATCCTCGTGTGCTCATCTAAGGTGGCCACTGAGGTCCACGATGTGTGAGTACTACAACAGCGTGATGTCCTTTTGTACCCTCTGAGGCATGAGGTGCCAATTAGAACTGTCCCCCAGCAAAAGGGACTGTCACTGCAGATGGCTATCTGGCAAATTCTCTGGCAAGGAGGGCTTGACCGTAGCTGGCAAGTGAGATTGAAGCTGGTGGCCCTAGGTGTCCAGAAAGGAATAGACATTGACTCTAGACTAAGTTTTACTTATCTAGTGGTAGATGTTAATGCTCAGAATCCTATAAAAGAAACTGATCAGGAGACATTGCATCAATTTGGATGGCTGACCATCATTTCTTTAGACCAAAGGACACATTTTACAGTTTATTGTATCCAACAAAGGTCAGAGAGCTATCCTCCTCAGAGGACTAGTTTTATACAGAATTGCAATAGCCATTGGAAACATTGGTTGTGTAAAAAAGAGATAAAGGCATGAAGGGCTGGCTTAAACACCTTTATGAGCATGTGCTAACACTCAGCATGAACATGACTTAAAAAAATGTTCCCCTTGGATAGATTCCTATTTTTCCAGTGGGTCTGGAGAAGAGAAGGTGGGAATGATGTCGGTATACTTTCTTCGCCACATCACCTCAAGTTTTCGCCCTACTTGTTGCAGTGGTCCTAGGACCAGGGCTGCAACTACAAGAGCTGGAGCAGGGATGATTCCAAAGCAAGAAATTGCAATTGAACTTTAAACCTTTTGTCAGAATGCCTAAGGGCCTGATGGGGCAGGATATGCCTTCACCACATCTGGCAAGACTGGGGCTAACAGTGAAAGCAGCCATATTGCCTGGTGGTAAAGACAGCTCACTAGTTCTGCACCTGGGTAACTTCACTCTTTGTAAACAGTAGTGGACTGAGGGGGAAGCACTTGCCCTACTAGTATTGCTGCCAGAAATCTAGAACAGCACAGTGGTCAAACCTGAAGTTTTCTCCAAAGGTGGAAGAGTTTGGCTATAAATGGAGAGAAGGAGGAAAAGCAGCCAAGGGTAAAGTAATGAATGAATAAATAAGTTTTGTAATAAGGGGAATCCAATAAGGGCACATTAACACCGCAGAAGAGGCTTTGAATAAGAGATAATACTGTCTCTTAGCTCAATTATTATATTAGATGCCTGAAAGGATAAAGCCACATGTTTGCCTAGACCACTCCTGCTCACAGAATCTGACAGGATGGAATGGAAATCTACAAACCTGAGTGGCCTGGCCCAGGGAGACATTTTTCATATGACATGATGATGGCTTGGAATGATTATTGATGTCTACACAGGATTCTAGTAATGTGCCAATATCTTTTAAGTGATATATTATTTTGCTATAAAGAGTCCATGGCCAGAGACTAGAGGGTAGGCTGTGAGAAAATAGAAAATATCTATTGGTCTCTGCCCTCCACTTCTGGCATGGAACTCCTAAGCCTTTGTCATTTCCTAAGTGATAAGAACACTTGGAACATCTCTTGTTCTAATATTAGCCTTCAACCTCTGTTCCTGACACAGAGCTCCTAAAACCCTAGATAGTGTCAGAGTTGCCTGGAATTATAGGACACCCAGCTGGTGTCACAGAAAATTGCTTGGTGTGTCGGGGAGGTGGGGGGGATCTTTACACATTTGGTGACCAGAAATTGTCAGAAATTGCTTTATGTGAGCAGTAAAGGAGACTCACACAGTTGGGAAGAAGTGGGGTTTTCCCTGCACAGGTAGAAATCTGAGTTTATCATTTTTAGATGCCATGTCTAAAGAGGAGTTAAATAAATATTTATTGAACTGAACAGAATGTACTCGGGACCAGACAGATGACTTGCAGCATTTCCATTCCTACTCAAACAGAAGACTCACAGTGCAAAATACAAAACCTCCTCTCTACATTTTCAATCATTCTCCCTCATAAGGACAAAATAATTTCAGATTAAAGTGAAGTTTATTTATATTCATATAGAAGTGATATGCAATCCTCCCTTCCCCCCTAAAAAGAACTAGTTCTGTATGATTGCAATAGCATCTAATCAGTTACAATTTGTGTGGTTTCTTGTTTCTTTTTTCCCCGAATGCTATCTACATTTACATGATCAGCATGATACATATAAAAATACATGTTAATGTGAATTCAATTTGAATGATATCAAGCGTTACGAGTTTTATGGAACTGATTCACCAGGTGGGAGTGCTTGATTTTTTTTTCCCTTGCAAAATTTTAAAAAACATTTTGGAATTTAGGAGCTAGTGAGAAGCTTAATTAAAATGAAACAGGAAAAAAAAAAGTCTTTGAAGGAGTGATCTTAAGATACCTAAATTTCAGAAAGTCATTCCACTGAATAATTATGTGCTAAAGGAATTTTCAAGCTTTCTAATGTTTGTTTCTTATCTTTATTCTTTTTTTCCCCCTCTGTCTGATTCCAGGATTTAAGTTCCTTTTGAAGCCTGGAAGTAAATTGTGGGATTTACTTTCTCTTCCACTTTAAGTTTTTTGAACTAACATTTCTAATCAAGATTCTATCTCGTGGAATAATATGTGAGGCCAACATTACAAACTGTCCCCAGTACTGGTTTTCCCTTTCTCCTTTCCTCTCTCCTTTGGCAACAGAATCTCCTGGACATGCATCTGTGAGGATTAAAATTACTTTTCTCAGTCTCCTTTGCAATGAGATGTGGCCATGTGACTAAGTTTGGAACAAGGGGATGTGGGTGGAAGCGAGAGATACAATGAAATATCTGGACCTGATTTTTTTTTTTTTTTCTGGTCTTATGTAGCTGCTATCTTATATTGGCCATTCAAAAGGAAGAAACACCTTAGGAAAAGTTGGATCAGTAAAACAGAAGAAATCTGCATTCTTCAGTAGTCAGAGGGAACATGGTACCCTACTGAGCTGGACCAATCATCTTTAGATTTATGTATGAGAGAAGTAACTTTAACCATATTTAGGACACTGCATTTTTTTAAAATCTCTTTGTTAAAGTAGTTTAGATTTTAATCTACCTGATAAAATTTGTCAGAATCCATAGTCTTAACATTAGTAATATAAATAGATGGCTTTTGCTTTTCTGTGTTAGCTAACTCTTCTGGCTTAGGTTCTGCGCCCAAGATACTGTTCTTAGCACATAAGCCCCAGTCACCTACTCCAGGATACGTGCAGCCTTTACTAACTGAAATCCAAGGCAATTCTTGATTTCTACTACTTTTAAGTTCTTTTTTTTTATTACTTGTTTCTTTTTTTAAAGATATTATCTATCTATCTATCTATCTACCTATCTATCTATCATCTATCTATCTATTTATTTATTTATTTGACAGAGAGACACAGAGCAAGAGAGACAACACAAGCAGGGGGAGTGGGAGAGAGAGAATCAGGCTTCCCACCGAGCAGGGAGCCCGATGTGGGGCTCGATCCCAGGACCCTGCTCAGGATCATGACCTGAGCCCAACGCAGACCCCTAACGACTCAGCCACCCAGGCGCCCCTTATTACTTGTTTCTTATTTCAACAATATGCTAAATTAATTCATTGAAATCTCATGGGCAGTGTATTTCTCTGTACTTAGAACATCAGGATAAAGACACTTAAACCTTCTCTGCTTAAGAGGTTTTGATTTTGTTTTCATATGAATGCCAAAAATGTTTAAAAAAATATTGTGGTTGTCATAGTAACTGTTTACAGCACCCATCCTTAGAGCAGATTGTGTTAGAAGCATTGAGTTTAGAATTCCAGTCTTTTAGTAGCCTTTAATAGGGAGTAGTTTTGTGGATTTCACCTGGTAAGAGCTCCTTTTTCAGAAGAATCCTGAGACTCATTGCCGATTGGGTTTCTCCTTAGCTTGATTACTTGTTCCAGTTTACAATGGATCAATAGTATTTATTGAATGCATGAATAAATAAACAAGTAAGTTTACATGGTTACTTTAAAGAATAAAGTTTTGCTAAGTGGTTAGGAAAAAGTAGTAGGAGTTTTTCACCATGACATGAGATGACAGGCATCGTCCAACTTTCCATTTGCCAACTAACAGCAAAATATTCCTTATATTCTAAGATTTTACTCTGTGAGCGTAGTTTTGTGAAGTTTAAATTAAATCTTAACAAGAAAATCTCAGTTAACATAACAGGAAGGCACTGCATGAGGAAGCAGAGGAAAGCTATTAACATAGGTGTCAAAATAGATGTTTTTGGCCCTAGTGAAAAAAGGTGAATATATCACCTGTATTAATCTCATACTTTCCAGAATTGAATGTCGGTATAACGTTTTAAAATTTATATATTTTTCATAAGTAATTTACTGTTCAATTTAGTGATATTGTAAAGAAAGGACACTGATATTTTGCTCAGCCTCTTAGAAAGTATCTTCTGCTGGCTTTTTCCTTTAATTTATATGAAGAAATTATTCTGATTTAAGTATTTAATTGAATCCCAATTTTTAGCATCTTATTCTTTTGAGATAGGTTTAGTGGCATTACTATTCCTTTTCACTCTTTTTTCACTCTTTAAAGGTTGAAAGGTTACATAATGCCCCTTGAACTCTAAATGCTTCCATGTATATTTCATAAAGACAGGGATAATCTCTTAACTACACAACTGCACAAACTTAAACTTTCAAAATCAGAAAGTTAGCATTAGTGCCATACTACTATCTAACTTAAGAATTTATTCAAATTTTTCCAGTTGTCACAATAATGTGTTTTTATTTTTTAGATTTATTTATTTGAGAGAGAAAGAGAGAAAAAGAAAGTGCGTGTGCTTGAGCGCATGAGTTGGGGGGAGAAGTAGAGGGAGAGGGAGAAGCAGATTCCCCACTGAACAGGGAGCTGGATGCAGGACTCGATTTCAGGACCCTGGGATCATGACCTGAGCCGAAGGCAGAAGCTTAACTGACTGAGCCACCCAGGTGCCCCAATAATGTTTTGTTTGTTTGTTTGTTTGTTATGAAAGAAAAACAATTCTGGTCCAGGATCCAGTCCAATATCACACATTAGATTTAATTGTTCAGTCTTTAGGCTCCTTTAGAACAGAGCAGGTCACAGATTTTCTTTGGCTGCCATAACCTGGATAAATATGAATAATACAGGGGCTCCTGGGTGGCTCAGTCAATTAAGTGTCTGCCTTTGGCTCAGGTCATGACCTCAGGGTCCTGGGATGGAGCCCCGTATCGGGCTCCCTGCTTGGCAAGCAGCCTGCTTCTCCCTCTCCCATTCCCCCTGCTTGTGTTCCCTCTCTCGCTGTGTCTCTCTCTGGCAAATAAATAAATAAAATCTTCAAATATGAATAATACACAGCAATTATTTTGTAAATGTTCCTCAGTTTGAGCAAGTCTGATTTTCCTCATACTTAGATAGATCTATGCTTATTTGGACAGTAAAACAGAGGTGATGTGTCTTTCTTCATGCACCTGGGAAAAAAAGCCCTCATATAGATTTGGCCTGCTACCAATGAGGAAGATGTTAATTTTGATTACTTGCTAAGGTGGTACCTGCCACATTTCTCCACTACAAAGTTACTATTTTTCCCTTTGCAAATAATAACTATTTTTATTATTTGTTATTTATTTTATTATTATTTATTATTATTATTGTTATTATTTATAAGAAAGAGCTTTTCTTTCTCACCCTATTTTCATTTATATCAGTATGGAGTTACAGATCTTTATTTTCTTTAATGAGTTATAATCCATTATTATAACTATTTGGGAATTGGAATGGTTCCAGCTTTGGCCAGCAGAATCCCCTTCAAGCAGGCCCTTGGGCCTTTTTGATATGCTCTTGTCATTTTTTTTTTAAGATTTTATTTATTCGACAGAGAGAGATCACAAGTAGGCAGAAAGGCAAGCAGAGACAGAGGGGGAAGCAGGGGGATCCCTGCTGAGGCTCGATCCCAGGACCCTGAGATCATGACCTGAGCCAAAGGCAGAGGCTTTAACCCACTGAGCCACCCAGGTGCCCGCTCTCATCATTTTTTGAGTAGATCTTCATATTCCAGGATATTCCAGCCCCATCTTGTCTTATACCTGTGCCAGCCTAGAATCAGCGATTTCTCCAAGTAGTCTAGGTTTCTTGTAGTGGAGAGCGGGTCAGAAACCACCATGTGAGTGGTTTGTATGCCTGATGTTACTGGAGAGACATTGACTACGGGGTTTTTCACCAGAGAGCTAGTAGTTCTATGCTTCTCTCTCTATCTCCCTCTGTCTCTCTCTCCAACACATGTATATATCTATTATTTCTACTTCATCTTTGCATCTATCTATGCCTTGAGTACATGCTGATACCTCCAATTTCAACCCAACATCAGAGAGTTTATTCTAGCCTTCCCTCTTTCCATATTCATTTCTCTCATCTCTTGACAGTGAAATCTGGTTCCCATTATCCTCAATATATTTACTTGTTTGCTCAGTTCTAGAATACACTGAAAGTAGTGTCAAAACTGCCAACCCTTCTCACTGCAAAAATCTAACCTACTGAAAGTTCAACATTTGCTTGTAATTCTTTCTGTCTTTAGCCTAAGGATGTAAATCAAAATGCTTTTTTAATATTGCTTAGCATAGTTTGGTTCTTTCCTTACCTCTTTCCTTACCTCTTCATTGTGGTTATATTTTCATGTCAAACTGAGTTAGATTTACTCTTTTCTGTTAGTATTTAATATTAGAATTTTTTCCACATTGGTTGATATTGTTGGTGGTGGTGGTAACTAGTATGTAAAACATTAAAATGAGTCCAAAAGCCATTACACTTACTATAAGGTGTACTCAGGAAAGTTTCCTCCACCTCTCACTGCCCCCCTTTCTTATTCTCAATTCCCTTCTGCTCAGTTTTCACTCCCCATTGCTTATACCACGTTTCCAGCCACAGATAGAATTTTATATGTTCCTTCCATTCTTACACAAAATTTGTTAATACGGGTACTTTTTTTTTACCTTGTTCTTTTCTATTTACTATACCTGAGAGCTATGCCATACATGTTCCTACATAGCCCCCTTATTTTGTTTTATAGTTATATAGCATTCCTTTCTATTATAGCTTATTCAATCACTCTTCTGTATATCAGTATTTAGGCTGTTCCCCAAATTTTTCAATTCTAAATAAAGCTACCACAAATAACTGCCTGCATAGACTTTTGAATTGTCGAATGTGGAACATCAAGAAAAATTCTTAAAAGTTGAATTGCTGAATTAAGAAGAAGAGTGTACATGCCATGTGTTGCATATTGCCAAATTCTTCTCCATAAAGCTTGTACCAATTTTCTTTCCACCAGCGGTGAGCATGCCTGTTTCCCCATAGCCCACCCAACAGACTGGTTTGTCAAATTCTTAACATTTTTGCCAGTGTGGTAAGGGAGAAATTGAATCAGGGTAGTTGTATTTTCATAAACTTAAAGAATATTTTTATATTTTTTGTAATGTGTTTGTGTTTGTTGCCTATTTTTGTATCAAATTTTTATTTTGTTTAGTTTTCCTCAAGCTTTAAGAGTTCTTTGTGTACTATGGACATTAGCTCAATATTTGCATATACAATGCAGATATTTTCTCTCTGTCATTTGTCTTTCAGTTTTCCTTTGTTTAGATTGTTTTTCTTTTCTTTTCTTCTGTTTTTACAGCGCAAAGGTAGGGTTTTTGGTGGTTGAATGTATTTTTATTGTATTTGAATTTTTAGTCCTTGTTAGAAAAGCTTTTCTTGTACTCAGGTCATACAGGAATTCCTTTTTTGATACTTGCATGATGATTTAATTTTTATGCTTAAATACCCAAATTATTTGCAGTTTATTTTTTGGAATATTGTGTAGTTTGGGTCTAATTTAATATTTTTTCTGAAAGCCACTCAACTGTCCCAGTACCATTTATTAAACAGGTCATCTTCTCCCTCAGTGATCTTTTTTCCTTTCTTTTCTTTCTTTCTTTTTTTTTTTTTTTAAGTAGGCTCCGTGCCCTGTGTGGAGCCCAATGTGGTGCTTGAACTCATGACCCTGAGATCAAGACCTGAGCTAAGATCAAGAGATGGATGCTTAACTTAACCAACTGAGCCACCCAGGCACCCCTCCCTCAGTGATTTTAGATGTCACTTTAATCATGGCAATATTTCAATCACCTCAAAATGTCTCTATGTACTTGGATCTATTTCTGAACATTTTTTTTAAATAATTCACTAAACTGTGTCTCCACTTGCATCATCACAACACTGTTTCGATTGTGGAGTCTTCAGAATATGTTTTAACATCTCTTGGAAGCAGTGTGCCCTCACAGCTTTTCTTTTCACTCTTTCCTCAGCTATCCTTGACTGTTTATTTTCCATATAAACTGCAGTCTCAACGATGGCTACCTAAGAAGCTAGTTGTTTCATTTTGTTTTGTTTTGTTTTAAATTAGAAATGTCTTAAATTTATAAATTAACTTAGGGTGATGTGACATCTTTATGCTGTTGACTCATTTTGTGTGAAACAAGGGCTGGCTTTCAAGTTAATTTTGTATCTTTTAGGAGCATACTAGTTTTTTTTCTCATTAAGTGATCTGCAAATTTTCCCTGTTCCTTTCATTTTCTCTTCTTCGTCAGAAGAGTTCTTATCGAAATTAACTTACTGAATCCCAAAGACGATTTAAGTCCTTTCCATGTGTTCAGACCTCTGGTTTACTGTGGCTTTTTAGTATTTTCACACTTAGGGTTTCCTAACCTCTAGAGGGGATTTTACTCAATGTAGTCTTCTCTCTCCCACACAGCTTTCCGATACCACCTTAGCAATCCAGAAATGTTGGCGGCAGGAGCTTAAAAGTTAGCTTTGCTGGTAATTGCTTTTTTTTTTCACTTAAATACTTTGAAGTCTTTTGTTTTTATGCCTTCTGATGATGCTGAAGGCATTTCTGGGATTTTATTTGTTCTTTATAGTTTATTTGTAAGAGATTTGGGTTTTGACTAATAACATCTTACCTACTCGCAACAAAAATCGCTTTTCATTGTCAAGTTAGACATGGCTAACATACAATCCTTACAAAAGAATGTTTGTTACCAAATCCTCCCATAGTTAAATAATTCGATCCAGCTCAACCTTGTTCTTCCAGACAAATTTAGAATCTTCTTTTCATCAGCCAATGATTGGAACATATTGTGCTTTCTTTCAGAGGAGAGGGAGATTCTGGTAACCAATATTTGTTGTCTAATTTATGTCTGGATGAGTTAACCCCAAGTTCCCAGTGTAAATATTTATTTCTACCCTCCAAATCTGTGGTTTTAATTTGTGTTCTATAGAGTCTTAGAGGTTCTGTGGAGAGGGAAGAGTGGACATGTGGGCAGGCTACACCACCATTTCATCAAAGCAGGTCAACTTTTCATGTGCCTTTCTTTTGCGTTTGGTATAAATGATCATAAGAAAATATGGTTCAAAGCTTAAAAAGTATGAATAAAAAGAGAAAAAGAAAAAATATGTACCTCTAAATGAATTTGTCTTTTTTTTGCCCTTCTAAAGATGCATTGCTTTATGTTTATATATATTTTCTTAGTAAACTAACTCCAATTCCACTTGAAAGTATTTGAGTAGAAATAGGATATATGGATAAAAGTTATATCTAATTAGCATGTCACTGTTCTGACTCTATTCCATATAACTGAATGCTATTGTTTTATAGATTGCTGGAAAAGATACAACTTTAAAACTTAGTATTTTAAAATAGCAACATTGTTAACTCCTACCGTTCTGTGAGTCGACTGGGTTCACCTTGTCAGTTTTCCGCTGTTCTACTTGGAATAGTGGTGTGGCATTCAGATGTCAGCTGTGGATGAAGTCATCTGGACATTTGCCTGCGATGCTAAATGGCTGGGCCTCTGTCCATCTCAACATAGTCTCCTTAGGACTCTCTCCATGTGGTCTTTTCACAGTCTCTTAATCAGAATAGCCAGACTCCTTACATAATGGCTTAGGACTCCCAAAAGTGCAAAAGTAAAAGCTGTCAGGCTTTATTAGGGCATGGCCCAGAACTGGGATGGTGTTACTTCCTCCCTATTCTACTAGTTAAAGCTAATCACAGGCCCACCGGAGGTTCAATGGGTGGAGACAATAAAAGGGCATAAATACCAGGAGGTATGGTTTATTGTGGTCTATCTTTACTATGCTCAAGAAGTATTGCTGTACTCAGAAGTACTAAACCAGGAGCAAATGCTTTCTCTTCAGTTCTGCTCCTTTCATAAAACAAACTAATCTTCAAATGATGTCCCACTTCTTTACATATATCCCAGTTTGCTATGTGCTTCTACTCTCTGACTTCTTACTTTTCTGTTTATAGTTGTTTAGATTGCCAGGACTAACTGCCTAGCCATGGATATTTACTAGGCAAGGTTTTTTGTTTGTTTGTTTGTGTTTGTTTTGTTTTGTTTTTCCTTCTGCAAAATGTCTTTTAATATAGAGGATGCATCCCCCAAATATGCCTTATTCCTTTCTTTTCTTTGGTATGAACAGAAATGATAAAAGAGTCAAAAGCCTTGATGGCTAGAGATCTGGTTGTTTGTTATTACATCACTTGCCTTGAACATAGTAAGTGATAAAACAAACTTGTTGTACTGAAATGAACTCTATAGGGAAATCCTTGTGTCCCATATTCCTACTAAGTCCAGTGAGAAACTGGGCTTCGACAAGATACTGCTTTCTCAATAATTTCATGCCTCCTACACATAGGCACAAAAGCCGTATTTGTTTTATGAGCTCTGCAGTCCTAGGCAACTTGGTGTGGAAACCCTGGAATGAGATCCTCCTCCCTGAGCTTGCAAATCTATCGCTGAGAGCTCTGCTCCTGAATATGCTTCCCTTCTTGTCCTCGGTCATTATCAGAATGAATATAGTAGTGAATACCCTAGAACTTCCATCCAACACATTCTATGCCTGAGCAAACTTTATTAAATTTCATTTCCTGATGATTAGTTAATTAATGTACCAAGAAACTTCAAAAGAATAGTCAGATTAGATTTTAGTTGACAGTTTTCCCAAGCCTTATGCTTGTAATCAACTATGATATTTAAAAGATACTTCCTAAACAGTTAATTTTACATGTCATTTTCAATCTCAAAATGCTACCCATAGATTAAGAAGATTGTTGTATGTTCCAGCTAGATTTCATCTGATGGCTAAATTTTCAGTATGCATCCAAGTAAATCTTAATCCGTGTTCTGTCGTTCCTTTAAACTCTAACAACTCGGTGCCTACCAAGAGCTGAACTAGTAAATTCTCTGCTGAACTTACCTCAGTAGGACTTTTCTCTATTGAACATTTCCCAGCAGCATATCATCCAGTGTGTGGGTGTATCTATTTCAGCAATTAGGAACTTATGGTATTTAATAACATAAAAAATAATTTTGAATAGAATTCAAGATAGAAGAATACTATAGAATATTATAGAATATTCAATAGAATTCAAAAATAAGAAGTCATGCTATCTTAGACTATGAGGTACCTGTGACTCTTCTTCGTAAGAACATATCTGGGGTAGAAACAAGAGAAAGCAGAAAGAATGTAATTACTGGGCTTATTTCTTTCCCACACTTGAGTGCAAGGTCATAATTAATCTGCCACAGGCCTGTGCAAGCCGTCCCAATTCTTTTCCACAAAACAAGAGTTCACAATTTATATTGATTAGTGGATATGTATGACATGTTTTGCCATTTACAATATATTCATTTATAACCTTGAGCATCCATTTACATAGCTGTTTAATCAGTGGGAAGTATTTTAGATACTTTAGCTGGGTACGACTCCTATGCAGAACGTTGCATAGTGTAATATTTACTAGTGTCTAAAAATTTGTTACTTAGGAGGAAAATACCAAACCAAGTCTGAAGAGCCTAATTATTAGATCATATAATCTATATATATCATATGCATGCCAATGTATACATATATCTTCTCTATATATATCTTCTCTATATCTTCTCCCCCCCAGTTTGTTTGTGCTAAGGCTCTGACCAGGTTCTTTCGCAGCAGGTACAGGCGCTCCTTCTGCGGCTGCTTCTTGGCCTTCAGCTTTTCCTGGTATGTGTTCCGCCGGGGGCGAATTGCACGTGTCTTCCAGCGGCTGGTACTTTTTACCGTGGTGGAATTTCCTGAGGTTCTCTTTCTGCGTCTGGTTTGGGGGGCAGGGTGCGGGCAGAGACAAGGGTGGCGGATTTGCCAACATATCAGATCTCGGAGAGCTTGGAAGCCTCGCCGCCTGTCCCTTTGGGGACAAGCAGCTGGCACAGCTCCACCTTCAGCTTTTCCCCCTGGTGAAGCAGGTTCTCTTTCTTGCCGCGAAGGTCTCAAGACTTCATCTTGGCCATGTCTGCACAATCTGCTGCTGCCGCCCTATAATTCTTAACTTTATTCATATAGGACCTTATTTCTGTAACTTTGCTGAGCGGTTTTGGCTCTTCCTTGTTAAACTAATTTGATCTTCAAAGCTTCCCTAAAAGACTTGTCCTGTGCTTTGACTCTGACTAGGCTCCCTAACCACCTCAACTGATGATGAAAGAGGTAGTTTTCTTTTTGTGTCAGCAAGATCCTGCTTTTCTCCAACATTTCTCTGGTTAACTTTTCCCCTGTTAGCTCAATTCTATTTCGTTGTTTTAATACCTGAAAGAAGAAAGAAAGAAAACGCATAAAGATGGAATGAAAATTATTTCTAATCAATATTAATTATATTCTTAGAACGCTTCAGATTCACTCGTCAAACTAATTTATTCTGTATTAGGTTACATCACTGCAGACTAGTAATAATGAAAAAAAATTGCGTGAGTAATTAAATTAAAAGAGAAAATAAGTGCCATATTCTCATAACAATATAGATAATTTTTTTGAAAATTTATTTATTTATTTGAGACAGAGAGAAAGAGAGAGAGAGAGCACGAGCAAGGCGAGGGGCAGAGGGAGAGGGAGAATCAGGCTCCCATCTGAGCCTGGAGCCCAATGACGTGTTACTTCCAGGAATCCTGAGATCATGACCTGAGCCCAAGGAGACGATTAACCTACTGAGCTACCCAGACGAACCAATATAGCAATTCTTATATAGTACTGCCTATATGCTAAGCACAGACCTATAGGCTTTAATTTTATTAAGTCACTTAATTCTCAAAATACCTTTCAGAATTTGAGTGTCAGAATTTTGGTGTTATTGTTGTTCTTTTCTGTGGTAATGGTTCTTGCTTTGCTTAATGTCATTTGAGATAAAACAAACAGATCATTTGTAATGTGAGGGCAAGTAGCAAATACAGGGTGAAATGTCAAAAACTGGAAAACTAGGGCTTAATTCATGGAACGGAGAAGACTGTCGGGAGACTGAGTCAAAATGCAGATAGAGGTATAACGTTTTAAGGGGGGATTAAGGATGTCTTCATCTAAAACTGGAAGAGAACAGAGAACAAAATAGATTTGGAAGAATTGATAGCTATGAAAGAACATTAATTTAATTCAAATCGTATATCTTTACTTTGCTTGGAAGAATTGGAGGTAAGTTTATGTTCCTAGAGGGGCTAGAGTATGACCTCTTACAGATTGGAACTTAACTGTATTCAGTACGAGCAGCCAGAGGAAGGAAGCCGCAACCCTGCCGCACAGATACCGGAGGACAGGAGAGCGCGGCTCTCAGCAATGTGTACCCTCCAATTAAAGGATTAGAAAGACCTCCTGAACTTGAGGGTACTCCTCCCCACAACCTGTCAACTCAGTTTTATTTTTGTCGTGCAGGGGATTTGAGATGCTCAAAGACAGAAACTGAAAATGATTTTTAGTCAATGAATTAAGTATTAAAAAGCTCTAGATAAATGGTTCAGGCCACATTATCTCTATAGGGGGTACTCTATATTAGAATCCTAGCTAATTTTAAGAAATTTGATGGGACTTGACTTTATTTAAATTACATTTCTCTCAGAATTTATAATTTTTTTATTTAATTTTTTTAAAAGATTTTATTTATTTATTTGACACAGAGAGAGAGATCACAAGTAGGCAGAGAGGCAGGCAGAGAGAGAGGGAGAAGCAGGCTCCCTGCTGAGCAGAGAGCCCTATACGGGGCTCGATCCCAGGACCCTGAGATCATGACCTGAGCCGAAGGCAGAGGATTTAACCCACTGAGCCACCCAGACGTCCCAGAATTTTTATTTTTTGACCTATTCTGTTATTTAGTTTTAGGATCCTACATCGAAGATGGTTTATTTTGTTTTTTGTTTTGTTTGGTTTTGTTTCTTTCCCCTTGTAAAATGTATTCCAGAATGAGATTCAGTTGAAAACTGAGATAGAAATTTGAAATGGTTCTTTCTGGTTACTAACGAATAATGACCAGCATTTTCGATTCATTCAGTGAAATTTCCCCACCAAACAAAATTCTTACTTTTGTGTAAGTCTTTCTTCTACTTTGTAACTAATACAGAATCTACATGACCTCTGGTGCTTAAAAATCCTTGTGTGGTTCTCTATAACTTTCTCCAACCCTTAAGAAATGGGTACATGACACAGATATTCCTGAGCAGAGCTCAGTGTGGAGACAGGATTGATAACCTCTTTCTTCAAGGACTAGATTCTAAATATAAATTTCTAGGGCCTTTCTGATTTTCATCATAGCAGCCAATTTATTTGCGAGAGTTTCGATCTGTATGTCATCAATATGTAACTGAATTCAATTTGGTTATGTTTTTATTTAATATGCTAGATAATTTGAGGCAAAAAACAAATTTGACTGGCATTTTCACTAAATTGACAGTTGCTTTACTTACGTGGCTGGTTATTTTGGCATTGGCTATAAGCAAAATCTCTCTAGTGAGTCCAAGATAATTTATGATAGCATTGTACTTCATGTGTTAAGCCAAATCTTATTTAACTAGCTTTTTCACATCTAGTGACAACAGTAGGCACTACTAACTTGTTAAAATTCAGCAGTGTGCCACATATAAAATCTCCTCATTCTTTAACTTTTAAATAACCATGCTATCAAATATAAACAAATAAGCACATGCATACGTATACCAACATCACAAAGGCTTTCGTAATGACTTTTTTAAGTAACCAAACTACACAGAGGCCCAAAGAGCTTTTTTTTTTTCTGGGATAATTTAAAGAGTGAACACAAAAGATGACATTATTTACAAAAATGGATTCAAACTGGTTTTATGTTCTTTCAGGGTACATTCTGGAATAAAAAATGACTGGGTCAAACTTGGTCACTGATGATATATACTCTAAAATTTAATATTTTTTAATCATAGAAATGTTTTTTACAGTTTAGCATCAGAATAAATATATATACATATGCATAATACACATACACATATGCATGCATACACACACACACACACACACACACACACACACATATTTTCTCTGTTCCCGTCTGCTGCAGGTTTCATCACAATGTTTTTACAAATAAAGAATTCTATAAGCATCTATTACTTTAGTCTTAGAGGCTCAATCTCTTCAAAACATATGCTGAGAAAGAAAGACAAGTTAACAATGGCCATCTTGTATTCATTGTTTAGGACCATTTTAAAGCGAATCATTTCCTTGTCAACCCTTCTTCCTAGCACCTAAGTCATATCTGCAAATAGCCTCCATGATAACCATTTGCTTACATGTCCACTTGACCACAAACGCGGAACATTTTCCAGTTGCTTACAGAGAGACCCGAAAGCAGAAAACAGAAGTTTTTCTGTTATCATACTGTCTAACTCCTATCTTCTCTCTAATAAAAGACCTTTTAAGTAAGCCTATTTTTGTCTGTAATCAAATACTCAAGAGTGGCCCTTGAGTCATATACATGTACTTCCTTCCCTTGTTAGAATTCTCTCTCTAAAGCCAAGAGTTCTCTGTTGACTTTTAGTTCAACAACTTCTGAAAAATGCAACTTCCATTCTGCTGTTTTGGATTGATAGTCATCTCTCTGCACATGGATTCTAATATACAGTGACATGGTCGCCAATGTTTCAAATGCCAGCGGAAATGCAATCTACTGCTAGAAGGAAGCACTTATGAACTGGCAAAGCATAAATGACTGCCATTGGGAATAAGTGCTCGTCATATCAAAGCTTTGGCAAACGTATATGCTTAGAAGACTTAGTCTAATGAATTTCATCCACACCTACCAGATGTGATATCTAGAAATTTGCCAAGTGTTTGTGCAAATATATATTGCCTGGAAAATTTTAGGAATAAATGAGATTTTATTTTGAAATTGATTAAAATTTTATTTTGGTAAATAAGACTGGTTTAGAAAAATTGAAAAACATATTTGTCTATGCTTGCCATTGTTCATTTTTGCCAAATCATTGATATTTGAACAAGGAACACAATTAATTTGTAATATATTTTACATTGGAAGTTTCCAGTATTTCTACAGCATAACAGTATTATATATAAAATAAAGAAGAAGACATATGAATGAGAATGATCATACCCAGCCATTTGCTAACAATGCATTATTTTTTTTAATCCTAGATTAAATCCTTAGATTTACTTTTTGATTGTCTTTTGAACTTTTATTTTTAAGACAGGCTAGAAGCTGCTTAAATTAATATGTTCTTCCTCAATTCAAATGTTAAATTGGTTTCTGGGATGCAGTCTAACAATATATCCAATAATTAGGAGAGGAAAGGGAAAGTAGACAGTCTTTTTAGGTGTTAACACCAGAGAAATTTCATCATCCAACAAAGAACAAAATCTGTCTAGAAAAGACTTTAGTTGAATTACCTGTTGCCAACAGTTCAAAGAAATCAAAGCAGGATTAGTATTAATGACAAAACAAATATGTTGCATTGTCTTAAGCATAAATGAGATACAGAATATCTGTACTCACTGAAGATCAAAGGATAATTTTCAATGAAAGTGCAGCATACTTTCCAAAAAGGCATGAGAAACCTAAAAGAAGAAGGAGTTCAGATTTCATTTTTTTCCTCATGTGATTCTTTAATAAAGACAGATTGAAATTCTTCCTCGAAGGTGTCATATTTAGGTGTTGAAATGTGTAATCTTATTATTACAACTTTGCAACAGTAAACTATCCTTTTTAGTGTATGTTCTGACTTGTTAGCTTTTGAATAGAGACACTGTAGGAAGAAATACTTAAACTATCAGAGTAGAGTTATAGGAAAACGATGAAGATCTACAGACGCTGCTGTAGCTTGGATTCTACCCACTTTCCAAAGTAGGGAGTTGGAGACAAGGATATTTCTCAGAATACCCTCATTCTAAGAAAGCCAAAACAGAAATATTCTTGAGATGGTGTCTTAGGCCTGCACTAAAAAAAACCCAATATTCACATAAGGAGTAGGTGGGTTGATCTTGAGACCTTATCTTTAGGAATCTCTTTTCCATCTTATAATATCATCACATTCTAGCCTGTCATGATAACGGGCTTTCCCAAACATGTCATGTTCTCTCAACCCAAAGCACCATCTAGCAAGTTGTTTGTCACTGTTTGGAATGCACTGCTCCTCCTCCACTTGTCTTTGTTGTTTTTCTTCATACTTTTTTTTTTTTTATCATTATTATCTCATCACAGAGATTTTTTTGGCCTCAAGATACTATTGCCAGACTAGGTGAGATGCTCCTCTATTTTATATCCTACCTACCAAACAATATTTGCATTATGTGTTTGCTTATCACATCCTCTATTAGATTGTGAATTCCTCAAGGGCACTAGAATTATAACCAATTTAATTCTCAGGTTCTTTTGGTACTGTCAGCATGGTAAAATTTGCTGAATGTCCTAAGAAAAAACTTTCCTGGAAGTCTTCAATCCTGGCCCACAAGTGCATTTGTGTCCACAAAATCACCCCAGTTTGCTAATGAGTCTTTTAGAATCTCTGAGAGGTGGAGACTGGACATATTCTACTATTCGATGTATCAGGTTCTTTCAAGACCCTTGGTTCCATGAAAAGGCCAGAAAATACAGTCACCATCCAATAAGGTGATCATGTACAACAACAAAATGCGTGGCTTTCATTTCACATTGTCTTTGCCCTATGATTCCTTCCTAGGTTTACACATTGTCTTGTTGCCCTATGACTCTTTCCAGTGTTTTGATGTATATGTTAATAGAGGTGGAAGTAAGGACTGAAGGTCAATAGGCAGTTGTTCCCCGCCACCATGAGAAAAACCGATGTCAATGTTATCCCAGTTTTACTTCAAAAATTTCCCCTTCAGTATTCTTTTGTATCAAGAACCTAAATGGAAAGGAAGAAAATTTTGCAAAACAAATTCAAAATTATTTCCCAAAATACAACATTATATTATTAAATATATGGCTGCTCTGAAATGTTTAGGACAATCTTTTCCCTAGTTCTTCATCATATAATTTTATTGCTGTATCACAGAACCTCAGAGGTATTATTTGTGTCCCAAAATTACTGAACTGAAAAAAAAGTTATTTTAAAATATTTTATGTATAAATTTGCCATTTGAACTATTCTCAAGTTCAGAAATGAAAACTGTAGCTATGGCATACATTTTCTATGGCTTAAGGAGATTATTAGATGTTCATGAGGTTAAAAAGAAAAGAAAATTATCTGTTTCTACAGTACTATGTGTTTGAAAAATGTATCACAAACTAGTTAAAGTCTTAGACATAAAATAAATTTATTACTTTCACTTAATAGAACATTTACTGCCTCAGAAAGAACTAGAGCTTGAATTAACAAGCACTTGTTTTTCATGTATTTATTCAATCATGCATATTGTAGTACGATTGAGTACGATGTGGTACTCACTTTAATCTGGCTACTAATATAATGGTGACCAAGAGAGCCTTGTTCTTAGCATTAAGTATTTTAAATGATTAAATATGTGGCCACGTATTTGTGAAAAATCATTCCTCTTAGTTTTTACCTGCTATCAACTACTATGATTGTTACAGAGTTAATATTTGTGTGGAAGTTGTCCAGAGAGCAGTGTGCATAATGGAGAAGGGAGTCAGCTGAAGGGGAAGGGCGTGAGGCAGAACAGGAGAGCTTGGACAAGACCAGATCATACAGGACCTTGTTGAACACGGCAAGCAGTTTTACTTTTATTCAAAATACAATGGGAAACTATTGAAGGTTTTAAAGCAGAAGAAAGATACAATCTTATCTGCATCTTAAAATGAACACTTGAGCTGTTACAAACAGTATGAGCAGAAGTGGAAGGAACAGTTAGGAAACCTGCAGCTTGGATGATTGAAATGGCAGGAAGGATGGATGTGGTGGATGGATTTAAGATCTTTATTCTGGGTATAAGTGATAGGACCTTTGATTAATTAGATGTGGGGGATTAGGTAGGAAAAAGAATCAAGGTTTCTAGCTTAACAACTGAATGAATACTGATACCATTTTCTGATAAAGGGAAGATTGAGTAGAAACAAATTAGGGAGAGGAAATCATTTATTAGATTATTTATTGAATGTGTTACATGTGACATGTCTATGAGAAATCCAAATGAAGAAGTCAGGCAAGACTTGACATGTCTGGCTTGCATTGGAGACATACATGGAAACCATCAGCTCTTAAATATCATTTAAGGCCAGGAGACTGGGGTAACATTAGATAGAGTTAGAGAAGAAAAGAAGTCCTAGAACAAAATACCAAAGTTCTTCAAAATATATGCTTCTCCCTACCTAATCTTTGCTACTGCAATCATCTCTCATCTGAATTATTTCAAACTACCATTATCTCCCACCTATTTTGACTCCTGCCTCTGACAATCTAGTTTTTAACATAGAAGTGCGATGATCCTGGAGAAAATTGTGTTTTAAAAGCTACTCAGATTAAAAAGGGGATCTTGTGGTGACCAGTGAGAGCCTACCTGATCTGGCTCCCATTTAGATCTGGATTGAATCTTCTTCCAGTCACCCCCTTCTCCCCACTGCTCCAGCCAGCCATACTGCTTGCTTCACCATTGCTTGGATCCACCAGATGTGTTCCTGTCTCCTCTCTTGCCTTTTAATATTGCTCCTGCCTGGAACACATTTTTCCTGTAGATGTATATGCTTCACTTCCTTGCCTCCTTCAAGTTTTCACTCAAATATTACCTCAGTGATTTCCGCAACCATTCAGGATTATTTTTATGGGCATGTGATGTGTATACTTGCACAGGATCTCAATATTAAAAGGTCTCATTACTTGGTTTAATGCTCTGGTACTCTTGTCTTGAAATTCTTAACAATTTTTAAACAAAGTGCCCTGCACTTCTATTTCTCACTAGGCCCCAGAAATTATATAGCTAGTCCTGTAACCACTAACTCTAATTGCACTTTATTGTTTGGTTATCTCCATCCATCAAAATTCCATGAAATTGGGATATTGAAAAAATTGTTCATTGTTGGGTGTCCAGTGCCTATATATGACTAACACACTAGATGCTCATTAAGTATTTTTTGATAAAAGAATAAATAAATGATTGCATGAACTCCAACATTAGGAGTTAAGGTAAAGGAGGGGGGAGCAGGCAAAGGGGAGGATGATAGAGTAATGAATGAAGTGAGAGAAAAATCAAGAGTGTTTCCCAAAAGAAATTTGAGAATAGTGTTCTAAAAGGAAGAGTAGTCAGATGTGAAAATTAGGAAGAGGCCCAGTAAGATGAGGCCAGTGATTTGCTGCTGATCTTGAGAAGAGTGATCCAATTGCTATGGCAGGGATGGGGGGGGGGGTGCGGGGGGAGGGGGAAATCTAAGACAGATGGGAGTGAACTGGAGAGAGTAAATAGGACATAAAGAAGAACTACTTTTAATGCATTAGAAAAATCTCTAGGCTATTGACCTATTTATCATGTATGTTCCACATATTCATCTATCTAAATAATTGTATTCATATATAACTGACCCCCATTAAATTTATTTTTACCCTAAACCTGTAAAATTCAAACTGCTACACTACTTTTTCTAGACCATACTCAATCTTCATTATTTTTTAATACTTCTGAGGGAAGAGATGAAAAATATAAACATTTTCTCTGTACTCAGAAGCTTTCAACATAATTAAGAAAATAAGACAATCATCAAGTAAAGAAAAAAACCTGAATTTAAATAACATTTCCAGGAAATATGAAAGAAATATCACAATGTTATACATAATGTATGATTTGTACCCAGCAATAATTACAGTTAAGGTTTCTGAGGAGAGAAAAAGTATTCAGATTGCAGTGGTTAAGCAAAGCTTTGGAATAAAGGTAGATTTTCAAAGTGATCTGAAAGAATGAAAAACACAGATACAGATAGCAACTGTTGTAAAAAATACTCCACTTTTTTTTTATTAGCATATAATGTATTATTTGTCCCAGGGGTACATGTCTGTGAATCATCAGGCTTACACATTTCACAGCACTTATCATAGCACATACCCTCCCCAATGTCTATAACCCAGCCACCCTATCCCTAATTATTCCACATCTTTAAGGAAGAAATCAGGATTAGGGAAAATTAGGAGATGAGAAAGTATAAGATTGATTGAGGGAGGCATATTTTGAACTAAGTTGGTTCAGAATAAAGAGGTTAGGAAGATGAGAAATTGGATAAAGTAGATTGGGGACTTATTATGTGTAGGGCAACATCGTGTAATAAAAATAGTATTTGCTTTGGAGTCAAAGAGACCTATATTTTTATCCTGTTGCTGTTAATAGTTGCCTATTACCTAACTTCCGACTGTGTAGAAACTCCGTATCTTTCACCTGAAATAGGACATAATGCTATTTAACTTAACGTTTTGATGTAAGGGTTAAATCCATTAAAGTAACCCGTTTAATGCACCTGATAGGTACTCAGTTCCCAGTACACATTGGTGAAATCCCACACACACCCAGCATCTAGTTACAGGTACTTTAAATGTTTAAGATTTGCAGTTTATTGTCTGGATGGAGGGAAATCATTAAAGACTTCTAAATATACAGGCATTATGTTTGAAAGTGGGTATTTTGTTAAGATTAATCTGCTTTTACCATGCAAGAAAATTCAAAGTGAGCCTGGTTAGAAACCTTATGGAAATGTTGACATAAATCAGTAGAGATTACTCTGAACTAGTATTTTAGTTCTATTCCATATAGCAATGATAGTATAATCCGTATATTATATTAGCCTAAATATTAGCCTGGCAAGCATTTCCTTTCTTAATACTTAATAATGATTAGAAAGGCAGATCTCATGTGTACAACTTGGTAAATTTTACCAAGAGTACAGACCTGTACACACACCACCCAGATCCAAATATAAAATATTATCTGCTACCCAGGGATCTTTTTGGTGCCTACCTTGCACTACCCCCCCCCAGCATTAACCTTCCCTGCTCTAAAAGGTAACCACTCTTCACTTACTATTCATCATAATTGTTTTGCTTAGTATGGAATTTTATATAAATAAAATCACACAGCATTTGCTCTTTCACGCATGGTTTTTTCACTTTCTATCGGCAAGATGCTCCCATGTATCGGCAAGATACACCCATATGATGGATATAATAGTAGTTCATTCTTTCTCCTTGCTGTATACTATTCCATTGTATGATTATATACCAATCCATTTTACAATGGATCAATAAGTGCTTCCAATTTTTAGCCACATGAATAATGAGTCTATAAACATTGCAGCCCATATTATTTGTTACACAAATGTATGCACTTTTTCCAGGTACATACCTTGGAATCAAATTACCTGAATCAGAGCACGTGTCAAGGAATATCTACTAAATCAATTAAAATGTTTTATTTTATATTTATTTATTTATAAAGATTTTATTTACTTATTTGACAGAGAGAGAAAGAGAGAGAAGCAGAGGGAGAGGGAGAAACAGACTCCCTGTTGAGCAGGGAGCCTGACGTGGGACTTGACCCCAGGACCCCGGGATCATGACTTGAGCCTAAGGCAGACACTTAACCGACTGAGCCACCCAGATGCCCAATTAAGACGTTTTACAGATGAAATTTCTAGGAGATAACATGATTATTTTTATAAACTTAAGGGAAGCAAATATTTTTTAAATGTTTTAAATAAATCACTAACCTCAAGGAAAAGTTTGAAAAGTTGACCTTCACCAGAATTATGAATTTCAGTTTATCTAAAGTCACCTTTAAGAATGAAAAGGCATGGGAGAATACACTTTGAATTCATTTATCCAACAAAAGACTCATATCCAGAATATCTAAAGAACTCATTAACACATCAATAAGAGAAAAAAACTAGACAATCTGACTTAGAAAAAAAAAAAAGACAAAAAAAATCAAACAGACACCTCACAAAAGGAGCTATCCAAACTGCTGAGAAACATATGATAAAAAAATGCTTCACTTTATTAGTCATTAGGAAAATGTAAATTAAATTCATAATGAAATACGAGTATAAACACACCAATATCTAGAATGAAAAAGGTTGGCAATATCATGTATTGCGAAGGATATAGAGCAAGTGTAACTCACAGGCACTGCTGATGGATGTAAGTTGATACAACCATTTTCATTCATATTTTTTTAAATGCAGGTCAAGCAAAATGCATCTGCGGGCTGAATCTAGCTAGGACTGCCGATTTGCAACCTCTGACAACTTCTTCATGTAACAGATACGGACCTTGAGGCACAAAGAAGTTAATTGAAGTTTAATTCAAGGTCAAATAGCTCAAGCCGGTGTCTCCTGACTACTCAATTGGTGTTTTTTCTGCCACACAGTGTGGCTTTCTCTAAATGACTGGACAGGAAATGAAGAGTAAAGTATATGCTTTGAAATTTAACATATTTCACATTGTGCAAGTAAAATCCATTTCATGCAATCTTAAATGAATAAAAGGAATTTAAATCAAATTTATTTCAATGCTACTAAGGAAGTTTGAGGCTTAAAATAATAATAACAGTAAGCCTAGAACCACCTATTAGAGATTAAAATTTAGAAGGTTCAAATACAAAAGCCTTTCATAAAAAGATATCTGGGTATTAGTCACCATTGTTTTCATACACTTGAAAGACCTTAATAACCCATCTAATTATTTTTTTTTTTCTGGAGTACAAATGAACTGTTCCAAAAAGATCAATTAAATAATAGGACTAAGAAGCATCTTTTTATCAGAGGAGTTTCTTGTGAATTTACTGCATTAAAGTTAATTCCCTTGCTATTATTGAGGAAATAGTATGGTCATGTTGGAGTTTTAAAATTTCTTGATGTAGGAGCAGAATTTCTTGGCAGATTAAATAATAGAATCTTTGGAAACACCAAAGTAGTCTTAAAAAAAATCATCTCTTCTAAATTGGTACATCTTTAATCAGAAAGAAGTTTTGTCTCACTGTAAGAAAGCTTTTAATTTCACAGCTAGTGAAATAAATTATTATTTTCTCTCACATAGGAATTTAATATACAAAAACTTGAATAATGTAGTCATATTTTTAAATGCATAGCTATAAAACTGGGTATAGTTGAAAAGTACTACTTCTTCAGAATTTTTCTAGCTGTCTTTCCCATCCATTGTGTTGAAGTTCCATCTGCTTTTAATTAAAAGTAATTATCTGAGGCTAGTAAATCACAGAGACCTTATAAAAGTCTTTAAAGTGTCCAGTGAGCTTCTCTAAATTTCTCAGAGAAAGTTTAAATATTTTAATGAGACTGGAAATTTTCAGCTCACTGATGAAATTCTACCAATCACATAAACAATAAATACAAATTATGTGCAATTTAGATCCATCATTTTGCGAAAAAACCCCAAAGGGCCATATACTACTCTTACTGTGGGACAATAAAAGAGCATATATTTTTCCACAAATATTAGTTCATGCATAAAATGATCTGCTGTGCTTTCCCCAATATGACAAAACTAAATGTGTTAGCTGTATAAAGGGCAAGGAGCCAAACATCAGAGGGAAACGAATTTTTGCAGCACATTGTGTAAAACTTTGTAGAAACTTTTATTCACTGCTATTAATCCTTCACTTTGATGAGAAATGTATTCAATCATTATTCCTTTTTAAGAAAATGCTCTCAGCTTTTAAAACAGTAATTGAAAGACTTTTTTTAGACTTTAAATATCTGCTTTAAAGTGCTTAGAACAACTAGCTATATTCATTTGAATCCCTTTATTGCCCAAAAGTCGGAGGGAAAAAAAAAAAAAGTGACCAGATAGAGTTGGATTTAAATAATTTATTTCCTCCCAATATTTAACACACAAACATTAATAGAAAAGTACAAACATGGACTAGACCTTTAGTGTTTTGCCAGCATTTTCAACGTGCTAATGTTTCTATAATATCATTTACATGGTTTCAGATGTCTATAATTGATCTCCATAAGAGGAGCATTGTAATTTCATTGCGACCTACAGCTCTGATCCTTTTCTTGTCCTCCCTTTCTATTCCTTCATTCTCCCTCCAGAATCACACACATATACAGAAAGACACAGCCATAGTCACACACTCAAGACAGGACTCAGCATGTTATCAATTCATTTCATTCGAACGCCATATCATTTTACAGTTTGTGTGTTTGTTTTTTCCTAAGTGGACACATACATGTCCTTTTATCAATGGTTTCTGGTGAGCTCATCCAGACTCTGAAACTGGTTTTCAGACAAAGCTTGATGAGCAAAACTAAGTAGACTGGAAACTTAATTGTCATTCTCTTTGCTCGTTTTGTTTTTAAACGGTAAGAATATTATGCATTATGATTCATATCTATAACAATAGAAATATGAAGTTTCAACTGGGAGTGAGTATCTGGAAGAGCCATAACAAAGAATGAAGAGGAGAAAAATTAAATTGTCATAAAACATTTCCTAATATTTGGAGTTTACTCTTAGAGTTGGGATTAAAGTCAAGCCAATGTATCATGCATTTTACTTGAAAATGTTTAATTGAATTTATAGATTATAAGAGTAAAGAGTTCTGAAACATGTAGTTGAGATCTTAAATTTGTAACCTGAGATCTTCTTAGCCTATTTCAGGGGAAAAAAAAAAAAATCAAGGGATGCTGATATATGCTCTCACTCAATCCCTTGGGAAGTCTTGAAATAAGCCAATTGGATTTTCAGAAGAAATCTGGAATGTTTCTGGCCCCCTGAAGACCTACTAAATTTCTAGAAGTATGGGAGATGTTTTATAACTAAGCTTTTCCATTGAATTGCTCCCCACTCTGGGGTCTCTATTATTTCATATACTGATAAGCCTGTCTGTTCCCCTCTAGATAGCAGAGAGCAATGTTGTGTTTTATTTACCCTTTCATATTCTATAGAGCTGCTGGCATTTGGGGGGAAAGGGACACACTAGCCACATAGGTATTTTGGGTAATATAATTCTGTGATAAACTTTTCATCTCAGTTGTAGCCCACTCTTCATACTTCTGCTGAAAATATTTCTGTTAAACAAACAGGTTAAATACTTGATATTGTCATTGGACAGCACATATAATAATTCTAGAGGGTTGCTACATTTTTAAAAAAGTACGTTAGTTATTCTCACCTTATACTAAGAGAGGTAGTATATCTGTTCCTGCCAGCCTTTTCTCACTACTTTCTTCAAGCTGTAAGTGTGGGAGGAAGCACAATGTGGTAGAAGTAGTTGGGGCTATGCTAGACCCTGTTCTGCCATGATCCAACTCTGGTCTGTAAGCCTGTCTACTGACATCTCAAAAGGTGTTTGCTCATAAAGGACAGATAATATTTCACAGGGAGGAAGAGTATGTAGTTGCCAATGAGTAGCAAGGCAAGGCATAAAACTGCACAAAAGTGTTAGATATTAAAATTGCATCATGGTGGCTTTGGGCAAATCATTCAACCCTCTGTATCCCCATTTCTTGTCCATAAAATATGAACCTGTTGATCTCTAGGGTACTTTTTTTTTAAATATTTTTAAAAGATTTTATTTATTTATTTGACAGAGAGATCACAAGTAGGCAGAGACGCAGGCAGAGAGAGAGGGGGAAGCAGGCTCCCTGCTGAGCAGAGAGCCCAATGCGGGGCTCGATCCCAGGACCCTGAGATCATGACCTGAGCCGAAGGCAGAGGCTTAACCCACTGAGCCACCCAGGTGCCCCTCTAGGGTACTTTTTAATGACGGCTCTACATTTGTACTTATTTATGTTTAATAATTTGACTACATTGAAGAACTGAGAGTAGAGCATATGGTTTGGTCACCAGGGTTGACGTGACTCAGTCCCTGAATAAAAGTGGAAGTTTAGGCAGATTGAAAAAATGAGAGCAATTCCTGAGAGCTAGCCCAGACTTTAGTCTGGGCCGACATTAGCCAAGGATTAAGAGACGTCACACCTTCAAATCTAGCCATCCACTCATATTACCACTCACTTCCTCCCATTCTTTCAATATACAGTGGGTTTGTCCTGATCCCTTTGGCAAAATATTTTTGTCTTTGATTACTTAGGATAATGCTTTCTGCACCAGCTGGAAAATTATGGTTCCTTACATCAAATCCAAATTGTTTTTCAAGATCTCTTCTTCTACCTCTCCAAGCCAAAGAGGCTTTTCATATTTTCCTTCTTTACTCATTTTCCCACATCTTCAGAGCTTTTTTTCCCCATTAACATTCAAAATTCATATTCTTTTATTTCATGAATTCTTTCTCATGTTTCCTCAAAACAACAAGACAACATATGTTATTATAGAAGAACCAGCAGTTCTACATTTAACATTTTATTAGTCAAAAAGTCAGCATGTCATCCACCGACAGATGAAATTTGGTAACAGAGGATACAGAAAAGACAGAGAAAATTCTGTTAACCTTCATTCTTTCCCCAGAAAGTCAAGCCTGATCAGATAACGAAAGTATAAATCACCTGGTGTCAGAAAGAGGACAAAGTAGAACAAGAAAAGGAGAGTGGAAAAGGATTTTTGAAAAGTCAGTTCAACTAAAATAAGTATGTGGGACCATGAAGTCTTAAAGTACATATTATTGCTGATCCACTAAACAATAATGTGGGAAATCTGGGGAGGATATAAGCACCTTTGGACTAAAAAAAATATATCTATATATATCTATATATTTATATATAGATATACAAATATATATAAAGAGAGAGAATACTGACATTCCCCAAAGAAAATTAGAATCCCAGTTGTTCAGTTCAATTGTGCAAATTATTGGTCTTCCTGCCAATAATTAAGTTTGTTTGATGAGACATTCATATTCTTCCTGCGAAATATTTCTTTCACCATATCTTCTTGCTTCATGTGACATCAAACAGTTTGAGCCAGGTAGGGGGCATCAAGAAGTTATCTGAACAATCTTCCCACACGGTGTGGGCACTGCAGGTAACAGGCAGGGCTCACGCATGATGATGCCACACGGGGAGGTAACTTCCTCCCACAACTGGCCTCATATCCAGAGAGAATGAGCACCCATATCAGAATATCATACATTACCTTGTGCCAGGACATTGGCTCAAAAGTTCCTGCTGGAGGAAGAATAATCGTAGTCACTGTCACCTTCATCTGTGCTTTAGATTAGAATAGTTAACAGAGACCAGTCACACTGATACCGGCTATTTGGCTTCACACATTTTTTGCCTAAGAGAGACGAAGTGAACGAGCTCAGCTATGGGTTCAAGAGGCTGCTTGGGTAGGAGATAGTCCAGGTCAGCCTCCTCTTCCATGTAGCCAGCCAGATGATCTCTTGGTGCTTCCCCACAGACTCAGATGCCAGCAGCTACCAGAGGCGTATAGGAGAATTTGAACCTTTCTGCTTCCATCATGCCTTATCCTACACGGAGTGTTGCCGGGATTTGAATTTGAAATTGTCTAGCACGATGTCTGGTAAGTGAATCGTAGCTTTTTATTATTCATGAGGTACCATAAATATACAAAACTAGGCATCCATTTTTAATGATAGATAATGTTTTGAAAGATAATAATGGGTCAAGAAAATGCATATGTTTTAAATGCCTTTTTAAAAATCAAATCGTACATTTCTCTCCATTTGAAATATCTCCACCTTTCTCCAAGCGTTAGCATGTCAGTCAGGTAGGATGAAAGAACGTAGAGGTGATGACAGAATGCAATAAGTTTGTAGGCAGTCAAACAAACCACTTAAAACAGAATTTATCAGGGTGTGGGGGAATTCTTAACAACTTCACTCCTGCATCCGTGTTCACTTTGTACATATGCGATATGTAATGGAAGCATCCATATTCATTACCCACCGCCTTCATCAGAATGGTACCATTAACATTAAAGCTAAATGTGCATTTATAGGCTTTAAGTCATTTAGATGTAGTTCTTTCAACTTAAAGCAGAGTGGACTTGCACATGGGACATCATACTAAGAACCAAGGATTTTACTGTGTAGTCCCAAAGGATTTTTTAGGATGCCATCTCAATATTTTAGTTTTTTTGCTAAGGAAAAATAACAGACTTACATTTACAATTTACAATTCACAATTAATATAACAGAGTGTTCCTTTTTGTTAAGACTCATTTTGTTCCAAAGTTCCTCTGAGGTAGTACTAACTGCATCCTATGCAACTTTCTTGTTCCCACAGTATGAACGAGGTCCAAGTTCTTTAAAAAGTAGTATGTGATATGTAGATGTTTCTTTTATTATTATTATTTAAATTCAATTAGTCAACATACAGTACCACATTAGTTTCGGATATAGTGGTGTTCAATAATTCATCAGTTGTGTATAACACCCAGTGTTCATCGCACCTCCTTAATGCCTGTCACCCAGTTACTCCATCCCCCAACCCATCTGCCCTCCAGAAACCCTCAGTTTGTTTCCTATAGTTAAGAGTCTCTCATGGTTTGTCTCCCTCTCTGATGACTTCCCATTCAGTTTTACTCCCTTCGCCTATGATCTTCCTCACTGTTTCCTATATTCTACTTATGAGTGAAACCATAGGATAATTTCTCCGATTGACTTATTTCACTTAGCAAAATACCCTCCAGTTCCATCCACATCTTTCAACTAAAGGACTAAATATAGTTTTTTTAAAGGTGTAGGACATGTAGATTTGATACATTTGTGTATTGCAATATGATTACCATCGAAATATAGTGCTTTTATCTCAAAACCACGACATGTTTTAAGAATAGGCAAACAAAATTAATCCCATAAAAGTGAAAAGACCAAGTAGGTGAAGAGTATATTAATAGGTTTAAAACATTCTAATTTAGGTTAGTGGGTAATAGTGTCATTAGGTATGCACGAAACGTTAAGGATTTAAATCAGGGGGATGCCTGGGTGGCTCAGTGGGTTAAAGCCTCTGCCTTCGGCTCAGGTCATGATCTCAGGGTCCTGGGATCGAGCCCCACATCGGGCTCTCTGCTCAGCGGGGAGCCTGCTTCCCCCTCTCTCTCTGCCTGCCTCTCTGCCTACTTGTGATCTCTCTCTCTGTCGAATAAATAAATAAAATCTTTAAAAAAAAAAGGATTTAAATCATGATATTATGGTAAGAAAGATCTACAATCAATGATTTCAAATGATAATTTTAAACCATATAAAAACTGGATAGGAGTTAAATTTAAAATTAAATTAAAAATTTAATCTAATTAAATATAAACATTAAAAATTATAAATATTTTTGAGATTTGAAATCATTCAGATCCTGCATCTTTTAATTGGGGTTAGTGATTTATTTTAAAGCTTGAGTTTTCAGCCTAAAAGTCCGTGTCCTCTAAAATCTGAGAAGTGTGCATGGGAATAGATGCCATATTAGATAATGGAAATCAATTGCCATGGTCTGCTTTAAGAAGTGTAATGATTAGTGACTGGCCTCATCCCCAGGCTAGCCAGTAGCATGAATCAAACATAATATAACCAAACACGCTTCCCTTACATTTTCGTTTCTTTTCTCCTAATTAAATATCTTTTGAAAAGAAGGCAGGCATTCACTCCCACTGAAAAGACTCTCCTATTATAAAATAGACAAATTTAGAGAGAAAAAAAATTCAAGGAAGAACAATTAATGTAATATTGAAAAATTAAGATTTTTACAGAAGTAAGGGGTACTATACGGAGAAATTCTTCTAAAAGTTTATTTGTAACATTTACTGGGTGCTAACACATCATTTCAATTAAACTTAAACTCTCCTTACTATTTTTAGAGAAATATGGTTTCAGTAAAACCCAACAGTCTATCCTAATAATGAGAGACTGGAATCTTCAAACCTTACAACCTAATATTCTTATACGTATTTAACTTTAAAGTTCTTTACAATTGTTGAAAGAGTCCCAATAGATTAAAAAAATTCACAGTATTACAGAGCCATATGTTTACATAGCCACATGTTTATATATGTTTATACAGAAAGCTGAAGTATAGGACTACATAGTTATAAAAATAGAAGATTGCACCCATTTGACTATGTCTGTATAAATGGGACTCTTTCAGTGTAAGAGAAATAAGACCCCATGTCTTAACAAAATTAACGACAAAAATTTCTATTTTTGTTTTGTAACATTCAAGTATATACCAAATTTTACGTGAGTCTCTCTACTGCTAAACTATGCATTTCAATTTTTCAGTTAAGAGGTTGAACGAAAACAAACTACAAATAAATAGCCATTCAACGCAATTGATGTACTCAAATGGATCTCTGGGAATCATTTTGCCTAAAATATTTACATTAGTCAGCTGTTTGTGGAGTCTTAATTGCAATTTTCCTTTTTTTAATTTTTAATTTTTTAATTTTATGGTTTGCTGAGAGGAATTTCAAGTAAAACAAATTGAGAATATCCTTTTTCTTTTCGTGGTGTTTATTGGGTATGTCCTATCTTCTCTGCCAGCTGACTAGGTGAGAGAGTTGCTGTTCTTGCCTTGGGGAGCTTTTCTACTTGATAGTTCAAGGCTCAGACTTCTTTTTTTTTTTTTTTTAAGATTTTATTTACTTATTTTTTAGAGAGAGAAACCGAGAGGCGGGGAGGGGCAGAGGAAGAGAGAGAATCTCAAGCAGACGCCACACTCAGCGTGGAGCCCCAGGTGGGGCTCCATCTCAAGACCCTGAGATCATGACCAGGACTCAGACTTCTTTAAGCAGTATCTTCATGACCAGGAGCCCCTGAACATAGAGGAAAGATAAGAAACAGAACTTGCTGATCAAAATGGAAGTTGAAACCATTGAGCCTTTTTTTTTAAAGAAGTTATGGATGATAAGGAACTAGGCTTGCCTGAAAAATCTTAAAATTAGAAGTTAAAAAAAAATCAATGGATCTGGATGCTAAAGAAATGCTCTTCCATAGATATTTAGTGTGCTAAATATCACCTAGAGTATTAGAAATCTGTTGATCTGAATAATACCAAAGTTTAAGTCCTGAAAGAATTAAGTTCTATTTATACACCAGTGAATGTCATAGGAATGCTTTATAATGTGCAATTATGGAAGGCCAAAGCATCTTTTACTGGATAAAGTATAGTGATTAAATATCAACATGATAAAAAGACAAAACAAAGTCTATTAATTACTAATAAAGGAGAGTATGTAATATGTAAAACTGTATCAGTTACCTAGGTTACTAACATCCTCGCAATCTATAACCTTATCCTTCATCAGCCAAACTCAGTAAACTTGTCTCTATGTTACTACAAAAGAAACTCTACACTTACATGTGAAAACCTTTAGTTATTATCCCCTTCCTTTTGAGGGGTGGGATGGGGGTAGCTGGGGGAGAGAATAGATGTATTCACATAATGCTAGCTAGCTCTAAACACCAATTGGCACCATTACATAAACAATATTATTATTCATATATATTGTTGATCATTTGTCATTCTTACATTTCTTACATATAAGCGTAAATAAAGCTTTCTAATAAAGCTTCTCACGGTTACTGCTTGTTGTCTACTCTTAAGAAACTTTGGAGACTTTTATGTCTTATTTTCTTAGCGGGTACTCCAGGTTTTCTGAGTCTCAGGTAGAGAGCAATAGCTATCAAATTCTTAGCCTTCCCATTAGATGGCCAAGCTCTATTAATTTATATCAAACTATAGTCACCTATCTACCCATTCACACATGTGACGTATGTTGCCTCCTTCTTTTTACGTACAGCCCCTTTTCTATTAAGTAGCCAGAAAGCTGAAATAGAATGGTCTTTGGGGATAAACAACTTACCTCTCAACTTGGAATTTCTGCCACTGAGATCCCCAGTGAGATGGTCCCACACAAATTAATCTCCCTGACCTCTTCACTTAGAATCAGATTCCACTAATCATGAATCTCAGTGGGGACTATTTTAGCGGAAAGATTAAAAACACATAAATGAAAGAAATGGTTAAAGGTGGAATTAGCTTTGTGTCTAAAGCATCGAATCATTTTTTTTTAAATGTCCAATTATCTTCCAGTCTTTGCCATTCATTCGTTTCACCACAAATTTACCGTGCTATAATCAGGTTGTTGAATAGCCAAAAATCAAAGCTGTAAATAAGTTACATTCTATAGGTTATTTGCTCATAATTAAAACCTACGACCAGCTCTTAGCTATATTAAGACTCAAGAAGATAATGAGTGTCATTATTAAAAGTGTTTCCAAGTTAGAATATTTAATATTGCCCATAACCACATTGCTGAATTTATTTCTATTATAAATGCACACCCAACATGTTTTCAGTAAGTTAGCATTTGGGGTTTTCTTGGCACACAGCATTGTACTTACCACACTACCTCTGCAGCCAACCTTGTATTTGAAATATTAATCTCTCATAAGAGTGGCTTTATTCCTGCTGTTGTGATCTTCATTTTTTATTTATCCTTTTTAATAACCTCATGAATAGTTCCACTTGGCCTTTGCTTAATATCTCTCTAGCCCAGTTTTGGACTTTCTTCTCTTATGCACTAATGGAATAACCATCTTTCCCCATGTGCTCCCCTCCCCACCATTCCCTGTGTTTAAACAATGAAAACCATAGGAAAACTTGAAAGGTAGAAGGTAAAACTTTGAGAGACTTAAGAAGAATCGTACATTCGAAGACATGTAAATCATACATCCACAAACATGCAAGGTTCCAGGCAGTACACATATATTCGAACTACTTATCAGATGAGAATCTTGCTTTAAGAACTCAACACTTTATGGAAAAGAAAAAATTGATTATGCAGATTTCCCTTCCTCGTACTTGTAGGTATACATCTCTCTTGCCCTGACATTTCTTTTTTTTTTTTTTAAAGATTTTATTTATTTATTTGACAGAGAGGAGAGAGATCGCAAGTAGGCAGAGAGGCAGGCAGAGAGAGAGGGGCGAAACAGGCTCCCTGCGGAGCAGAGAGCCCGATGCGGGGCTCGATCCCAGAGCCCTGAGATCGTGACCCGAGCCGAAGGCAGAGGCTTTAACCCACTGAGCCACCCAGGTGCCCTTGCCCTGACATTTCTGAAGTCTTAAATCCAGGATGCTGTGTCACGTTCTCATTGCCTTCTCTGATCTCAATTGAAATTACATGTGGATCCTATCCAAGATTAATAACTGTACATCTGTTCATTTACCAGTGCAGCAAGTTCATGATCAATGGACCTACACATGTATCTGAAATGATCAGTAAGTCTGAATGAGGCTAACCATATAATTACAGGAAATGTCTTTTTTACGAGTCATCTATGTCTCTGTGTTTCGACGATGTTGACTGCTATAATATTAAGATTGTTTGAAAATAAATGCAATGGAAAAATCAAAACTGTCTAGTCACATGATCTCCTTTAACCTTTAATTAAACTATCAAGATGGGAAATGCAGTCTTGTTAACAAAACTGTCTTGTAAATAGAACATTCTACTAAGGGACTATATTTTTAGGAAACAGTCCAAATTTCTTTCAACCTCCAGATATTACCTTCAGATTTTCTGAAGAACAAGTTAGAACTTAGAAAATATCATAAGAGACTTATAAATGAGAATATCAATGGGATCATCTGGAGAAATTTGGGCATAAGTGATCAAAAAACAAAAAAAGCTGTCAATCACCTCTCCCCAGCTTAGTTTAAATTCCCAACAAAAATATGGGGAGTTTTATACATGAAATCTAAAAAACAAAGGAAATGAATAAACAAACACTTAAAAAGGAGAATCAGACCTAAAAACACAGAGAACAAACTGACAATTGCTAGAAGGAAGGGGAATGGGGAGGGCAAAATGGGTGAAGGGAAGAGGGAGATACAGACTTCCAGTTATGAAATGAATAAGTCATGGGAATAAAGGGCACAGCAGAGGGAATAGAGTCAATGATATTGTAAAAGTGTATGATGACAGATGGCAGCTACTCTTGTGGTGAACAGAGCATAACATATAGAGAAGTTGAGTCACTATGTTGTACACTTAAAACTTAGTGAAACATTGTATGTCAACTGCATTCAAATAAAAAATTTAAAAAAACAGAGGGAGCTTTTTTTTGTTAGTTTTTGTTTCATTTATTTTAGTTAGTACTTATTCTAATATGAATCTATAGAGAGATTCCCTGTTGAATATAGTCTCACTGAGTAAACATATTAATTTGTTAATTTTACTTTCAACCAAAGATTTCTTTAACTTTCTTTAGCTATAGATTCTACTCTTACCACATTTTGCTTGCAAGCAGGCAATATAAAATAATTTTTAATTAATTTGTAAATTCGTTAATTTATAAATGTGTATCTTTTGTTGGAGTATAGGTGTTTTTTGGTCAAAATAAACATAGTTCAATGACATGTTCCTTCTATATGACTGGGTGTTTTTATATACGCTAATGATTTTTATTGCTACCTTTAAACTAGTGTTAACCATAGTTCATCTCTAGTTTTGACTATATCTCTGGACTAATGCCTCCTGGATGTCCTCACTTACTCTACCTTGGATGCATCATCTTCCCACATCTAAACTAGCTCCTGCCCTATTAGACCTATAATCCACAAATTAGACATTTGTAATTCAATTATGACTTCTTGCTCTTTTTCTTTTCCTTTTTTTAAATAACTAATCAATTCTGATATTATGTGGGATTATCTCTTGCTCATGTTTTGCAATTTATTAAAAATGGTGTTCATAATTGTTATTAATGTTATTCTGTGTAGTTCTCCTTATACAAGTCATCCTATGTCTCTGTGTACTTGTTGGAGACACTTCCCCTAACTGAAATGCTCTTCCAATTTTCTTGAACTGATTGTTAAGGAACACAGGGTTGAAATCAAAGCTAATTCAAACTCAGTGACTGATTTTCCTTATGTCACTCGAAATTTTGTTCAATCTATTTCAGCCTGGTAGCTCCATCCGTTTAGTGGGTAGCATTAAGAAGGGAATGGATATATACTTCATCAAGGTTTTTTAAGGATCAAATTAGATAGCACATATGGTGGTTAGAAAAATAATCAACACACAGTAAGTAATTAGAAAGTTTATTTTACTAATACTATTGGTCTCACTTAAGTATTATCTCCACCATGGGTCCTCCACGAATCCTCAGTATCCATTACACTGCTGCTTTTATCATACGGGCTCCCATAGAACTTATGCCCATTTCTTATATTTTGTACAATACATCAAAATTTCCCTCTGACATGCCACTGTACTATATGTACCTCTGGAGCAGGGATTCGTCCTTAATCATGTATGTGTGCATTTAGCATAACTCCTCGTACAAAGTGAGCATTCCATAAATTTTTGTTGAACATAATTGCATAACCACAAAGTAATCAAGAGATTTTGAGCAATCTTATTAATACATTAAAAAAAATGAATAAATGAATTGAATGAATGCGTAAATGAACATTTGTTAAATATCTTTGTGACAGATACTGTGCTGGATATATATCAAAGGAAATACAGTAATCTTGTGACATAATGATTATCATCTCCAATTTACAAGTGAGATCATTGAGATTCGGAGAGTTTATATGCCCAGATCATATTGCTAGTAAGAGTTATAAATCAAATTGCAATTTTCAGCTCCAAATTGAAATACCATTTTATGAAAAATATAGAGTTATATATTAAAATTAAATTATTGGTAAAATTGGTTATTTCTGCTTTACTTTGGATCAGGATTTTTTAACCTAAAGTCTGAGAATAGCCTTTGAAATGTCCATAAATCTTCTATGAGTCCATGTACAATTGTGTGTATGTGCAATTTGCCAGGAACAGCCTCCATGGCTTTTATCATAGTCGCAGAATAATTTATGACCTGAAAAAGGTTATGAAGCAATGTTCTAGATGATAGTTTTTCATTACCCAAAATATTTGATTAAACAGTACACTTTATTTTTTACTATTATTTATTTGCCATCAGCTTGTGTGTAAAACTAGTGTCCAATGCTAAGAGCATATGAGTAACACAACTTAATTTACATTTCATAAATACAATAAAATTAATTAATTTGACACCAATTTTTGAAAGTGATATTCTGTTACTTGACCTACTAAGCAATCATAACTTTCAAAGTAAATACTTATTCCACTTAAAGAAGCCAACTAATTTTCAAGAATTACTGTTCACATAAAAAGACGTGTTAATTATAACTCATATTATTTATTAAGACATACCCCAAAGAAATGTATTTGACAATGCTTTGTTAGTTAGTGGTTACTATATATTTTGGTAAACATTATCATTTTCTGTTTCAAAAAATATTTTAATGAAGAAGGCTGACCCGGCTGGCCTCAAAAGTCCCTTCCAATATGGTAATAATTTAACTTCTTGATTCATGTTAATAATTCAGACTTTTTATTATAAAAAAAACTATAACTCAAATAAATCACAAATGTGCTCCTAATGAAATCTAAGAAAAATAATACCATATGCTTTTTCAATGAAATGAGCCCATCCTGGGTTGAGACTCCATATGTTCATTTATTTGTCCATCATCTAGCCTTTACTGGTTTCTTTACACATCTCTTTCCTTTCTCACATTTGAGACATCAGCAATATTCACTGATATCTCTTTTCTTTTCTCAAATATTCCCCTGCCTTGGAGGATTCTCTGTCGTAGGTAGTGTGTGTTAGGGTCCTACACACTTCCAACCTCTTTTTAACTTGTTGTCATATTAGAGGGGCTGAACAGCTTAAAAACCAAACTTCCCAGACTCCATTGCAGGTCAGGGGCTGGGAACTCATCCAGTTCTCCCAGGATGACGAACCCAAACAGAAGACCTGAAAGCAGATGGAAGCCTGGGGAGCATCTGTAGCTCAAAAGCACATTGGATCTTCTGGTGAGTAGGTGATGGAGTCATTTAGTTCTTGTGGGGTTGCTGTCATGGAGTGTTCTGGTCTCCACTTGCAGAATCGTAGGTGTCGAGTGGCAGGTAGTGAAGGCAGCAGTGCACCCTCCAACAGTTCTGCTCAATGTGCCCATCTTCGCTTGCACCTGAATGTAAATTACCACACCTTCCTTACTGAGAAAATCTCACTGTGAAAGTAACTGTCAACTAAACTAAATAGTGTCCCTAGCAGCACAGTTCATTTGCAATCTGATGCAAGCACTTTTGCTCATCCCAGACTAGGAACAGTATGTGGATCGGCAGCTGGTGCCTATGCTACACCTTAAGCGCAATACCTAGGCTGTTAGACCTTTCTCCTGCTTGCGTTCTTCTGTGTGGTTTTGAGCTATAACAGTGTCTTAACCCGATTTGTCGAGTCTTCCAAAGAGTCTATGAACTACATAGCCTTTTTTTTCTTATATTAGCTACGATGAAGTTTGTTTTGTCTAACTAACATGGCTTTCACATGGGAATTTGTCCCTGAAAATATTGCTCACTGATCAGGTAGACCTCTGACTTTAAGTCAGACTTATTGGTACTGCAGGTTTTGGCCTGCATATTGCTTGCACTTTTAGGTCTCAATTTTCTTGCTTTATTTTTTTAATTAATTTAGTTTTTTTAATTCAATTAACATGTAACGTATTATTGGTTTCAGAGGTAGACGTCAGTGATTTATCAGTCTTACATAACACCCAGTGCTCATTATATCATGTGCCCTCCCTAATGTCTGTCACCTAGTTATCCCATCCCCCCACCCCTACTCCTCCAGTAACCCTTAGTTTGTTTCCTATGATTAAGAGCCTCTTATGGTTTGTCTCCCTCTCTGATTTCCTCTTGTTTTATTTTTCCCTCTCTACCCCTATGATCCTCTGTTTTGTTTCTTAAATTCCACATATCAGCGAGATCATATGAGCACAAACAGGGGGAGGAGCAGAGGGAGAGGGAGAAGACTCCCTGCTAAGCAGGGAGCTCGACGTGGGGCTCGATCCCAGGACTCTGGAACAATGACCTGAGCTGAAGGCAGACACTTAACCAACACTGAGCCACCCAGATGCCTAGATCTCAACTTTATTTTGAACTAATCCTACATTTCTTCCTGTGGTTACCTCGACTTAATATTTCTTTTGTTCATGCAAATAACCCTTTGAAGAATACTGAGTTCTCAAATTTCCTTCATGATTTTTTTTTACCTTCAGTCTATCCTATCTTGCCTGACTTTATATACATTTTTTACAACTTGGGAGTGGCAATTGTTTAATAATTCTACTACACCTAAAAAAACCAAAGCTATGTAGCACTTGTTAAGTATTACATTCATATGACACTATTCACATCTAAAGAATACATAATATGTGTCTAAAAGAATAACAAATTATATACCTTCAAAGTGAGCTAGGGGAACATAAAAGCCTAGAAAATGTCAGATACTCTTAAATTAGCTAACCGAAGACAAATTGGGATTTCCCTGAAGTCATTGCCCAAGCAAATTCACTAAACAGCTTTCTCTTTCCTACTGTGAGCAGTAAAAGCCTGTGACTTCCTAGGGTTTTATCCAACTTACAAAATTTTAGATTCTGATTTTTTCAATAACATTGCATGTAAAATATATCTGAAGTTTTTTTTTTTTTTTTATTGGAAACGCTCTCCCATGGTTACGGGTCACTCTTTCTCTGATGGAACTCCACTGAGATTCATGAGGACTTACTAGACAAGTCCACCTTCTAGTTATTTTATTAAGGACTCGGGAGCAAATTGGATAGTAAAAGTCATTGACCTACAGAAACAAAGCCCAGAATATTTTCGTTTAAAAAGAAAATTGATAACATCACAAAATTGTTAACTAGGAAAAAAAAACCGAGAAGGACAATTATGAGTGAAAAGGAGTCTAAATGTCATACAAGATGCTGAACTAGTCATGGACTTTGTACACAAATTAGCCCAAAAAGGATTCCCCTGCTCCCACAGGAGTGATTACCAGAGTTTATAAAATTTAAAATATATTTTAATTTTAAACAAAATGCAGTATTGTTGAAAAAACAAATAATTTAGATTTGAATAAATAAAAACTGACCATTCCTCGCCATTTCTCTTCCACTCACCCAAATTCTCTACTTTTTAATGATTAGGCATGTCTCCTTTTAGACATTTCCTGTTGTGGAAATATAAGTTACCAAATATCTTGTGTACTCCCCTACATTTCTCAGCCTCCTTGCAGGTAGGCAAGTCCCACTCAGTAATTATGTCTATAACATTTGAATAGAAAGGATATAAGTCCCATCCAAGCAAAGACAGTGTGCAAAGCCCTGCACGGTTCTCCAATTGCCCTTCTTCTCCCACTGGATCAAGCGACCACACTTTGATTCAGGCAGCAGAGCAGAAGATTGAACAGTCAAGATCACTGAGTCACTGGAGAGGACAGCTACCCTGTAAAGTCAGCCACACCCACAATAAACTCATAACAGTAAGCCATCAACTCTCATTGCTTTAAATCACAGATTTAAAGATTATATATTACCACAGAAAAACCTTTCTTATCCTAACTAATATACCTATGCATATAAACATACATATAGAGAGATAAACAAGAGTATGTAGAAATACTTTCACTTTTATTTATTCAAAATTGAGATGATAGTATAAATACTAATTTACAATTTGCTTTCACAAACACAGCATCTTTTTTTAAAAGACTTTATTTAGGGGCTCCTGGGTGGCTCAGTGGGTTAAAGCCTCTGCCTTCGGCTCAGGTCATGATCTCAGGGTCCTGGGATTGAGCCCTGCATCAGGCTCTCTGCTCAGCAGGGAGCCTGCTTCCCCCTCTCTCTCTGCCTGCTTGTGATCTCTCCTCTCTGTCAAATAAATAAATAAAATCTTAAAAAAAAAAAAGACTTTATTTATTTGAGAGAGGGGGATGGAGAAGCAGACTCCCCATCAAGCAGAGAACCCAACTCAGGGCTCCATCCGAGGACCTCAGGATCATGACCGGAGCCGAAGGCAGATGCTTAACTGACTGAACCACCCAGGCACCCCACAAACACAGTATCTTGGTTATCCCAAGGAGAATTTAATATCTTTGATATTAACCAAGTATGTAATAAGCAATCGACAGTCAGAACAAATGTTTACTTTGGTAATGAGTGATTATTTATAACTATCCTATAAAATCTACCCAATCGAATGGTAATCTGTGATAATATTGATAATCAAAGCCTATTTTATAGTTCCTATAACAAATTATCTTAAAATAAATATCATAACTCACAATACACTTCAAGTTCATTTGAAAGATTTGTTTTCCCCATTTCAGGTCACCATTAAAATGTCATTCTTCCAAGCATACTTGCTTTGTGCAGAAAAAGTAAGAAGTTTCCAAAAAATATATTTTTTTGTTTATGCCAGGTGCTATTCAGGGTGAGTTTTACTCCCAAATCATCTAATAGATACAGGTATCCAAAAATGGCAGAGGGTAAAAATGAGAAAATATTGGGACTTAGAGGTCCAAACCCACACAGAAAAACCCCTCTCTGTCCCAAAATTTAAAAATCTAATCACATGCATTGAGATTGTTCTCACGGGTCCCTATTTTAGTAAATACAATCACAAAAAGAACACCGATGACTATTTCTATTACCAAATCTTGGGCTCTCAATATAGTGAGAATCTAGAGATTGTGTTCAATTAAATGTGAATGGATTTTATTTAATTCTGTGAGAATGCTTGGCAGGTTTATCTCCAAGTCACTGTTAGCTTTACAGTTAATTGGGCTAGGCCAGTGACTTGTTTTTCTTTCCACACAAGTGATTCTTTTAAAGCAAAAGTCAGAAGCAAAATTCACAAAGTTACCCGATCAACCAGTTTGGTCAAGTGGCAGCCTTTATACCTGCCATTCAAATGATTTCAACAAACACTGTAATTGCTAGTGTGGACTTGACCTTGAAAAAGAGGTAGCTTGAGGATTATCTGGTGTATTGTTCAATAAACTCTGTATTGTCAAGCCACCCGGACTTTAAAAGCAACAGGATGTTATAGTGTTGTTTTCAGATCCTGTTTTTAGGAGGATCAAACATGTCACAGAAAAGGCTCAGAGATTCTTCCTTCTTTTGTACATTATATCCCAAGAATGATTACTTTATTCCAGATGACTTTATTTTATACCTCTTGTCTGTTCCATAAGTTTGGAATGGCTTACGGTTCTCTCAATACAAAACATTGACTTTTTCTACATTCATACAAAAGAGATTGTGGCCAACTCCGCCAACTTTCTACACTTTCTACAAACTCCCTCAATAGGAAAGTCTCATTCAAAGAAATAAAGAGAAGAAGCTATGTAAAAACAAACTTTCTAGTATTTGGGAAGGAAGAGTGAGTGAGGACCTGAAGCGTGAACCAACTAGGTTTACTAAAACAAAGTGACTTTTTCACTGAGCTCACCTGAGGAAATACACAGGTTCCAGCAGGAACCATCAATTAACTTAACTGACAGCAACTTCAGTGTGTGTCCCATTGAAGACTTAGATCCTTTTGTTAAAAGAAAAAACTCACTTTCTCCATGGCTTTATAATTGCTTAAGACTACAGAGCTCTACCAGGCAAATTTACAAAGAGAATTATGAACAATAACACGGCATTGTACTTTATTTACTTTAAATATCCCCAGCATAGAATTTGTTTGCCCTTTTTTTATAATGCGATTAGTTGCCACAGTTACTGTATAAGAAAAGGTTAGGGCCAGTTTCAAGCAGAAGTGACTAAACCTTCACTATTTGAATTATCGCTCAGGTTCCAGCAACATTGCCCTTAGCTGAGAGCTTGTTAGATATGCAGAATCTCAGGCCTGGCCCAGACCTACTAACTGAAAATCTGCATTATAACAAGATCACCAGGTTATTTACAAGCCACAGTAAAGCTTGAGAAACACTAGACTATACAACCTCATGCCGGTCCCTCCATAATGGACCTGCTTTTGTGTTTATTGGGTCGGTGGCTTAGGTTCTCACTGAAGACTGTTTTGAAGTACATTTCATTAACTCAATCAAGATATGGGCACTTACTGTATACCAGACACTCTTCTAGGCTCTTCTCAAAACAAAAATCCTCGCTTAGTGGAGCCATAGAGCTTAAATCCTAGAGTCCTTAAGCAAACAAAGCACATTATTTCTACAAAAAATTTTGATGCTTCATCCTTGTTAATTCTTTGGTGAAGCAGCATAATTTAAACAAATAGTGGGGCTCTGCATCCAATAATTACATATTGATGATCGGCATTTTACATTAAACTTTTGTTCTTTACCTCTTCAGAATGGGTGAAATGGTGGTATTACCTAAATGGTCTTTGATAAATCAGTATTTTACTTACTTAGTATTAGTATTACTCAGAATAATCTTTTTTCTCTGGATAGCTATTTCCAGGGTAATCTCTGGAGAAGAAACATAAAAACATTTCATCAGTGACAGAGCATTTAATAAGAAAATAATTGCAAAATTATATTTCATAGAGCAAATAATTAGTTCTAGAGCAAAACAAGTAGTTATATAAATTGTGACTTAACTTATTCGTCACCTTTAAACATTGGTGTTACATTTCTAAAAGTGAGTCCCAGTACACAGTTAGACCCATAAGAAAAACTAGAACAAATCAGTGATGTTACTTATTAACCTAGACTACATGGTACGGAGAATTTCTGTGCTGTTGTTAATATTTCAGTTAGTACTTAAGTATTCAGGGGCACTTGGGTGGCTCAGTGGGTTAAAGCCTCTGCCTTCGGCTCAGGTCATGATCCCAGGGTCCTGGGATTGAGCCCTGCATCGGGCTCTCTGCTCAGCAGGGAGCCTGCTTCCCCCTCTCTCTGCCTGCCTCTCTGCCTACTTGTGATCTCTGTCTTTCTCTGTCAAATAAATAAATAAACTCTTTAAAAAAAAATTTCAGTTAGTACTTAAGTATTCAGTAATTTGTTCATAGTTCTCAGTGTCTAACTTCAAGAAAAATAAAAACACATACTCTGGGAAAAAAAGATAAATTGTTCTCCATCATTTTATATATTTTTACATATATACACACATATCCATACATATGCATGGATATACATATATTTATATACATACACACATGCGCACACAGACACGGTATCCTGAATGAGTACACTGATGATTATGTTGGTAAAAAATAGAAGACTAAAATGTTTAAAATTATTCATCCCAGATATAAAATTATGATATATATGAATGAGAGCTTCTGAAAGAGCCTTTCTTTTCCTACATCTGCTAAGTATGCCCATGGATGTTCCTTTATATTTTTAAAAGATTAATTTAATTTATTTATTTGGGAGAGAGACAGAGTGCACGCAGGAGCAGGCGGGAAGGGGCAGAAGGAGAGGGAATCTCAAGCAGACACTGAGCTGAGCCAGAGCCCCACATGGGGCTCCATCTGACGACCCTGAGATCATGACCTGACCTGAAATCAAGAGTCAGGTGCTCAACCGACTGAGCCACCCAGGTGCCTGCATGGATGTTTCTTTTATTCCTGCTACTTGATCTTCAGGAATCCTCCTTTGCTTCAAAACCTCTACTACATTTTTTATTTCAACAAACATGACTTGAGTGTCTACTACAAATCCAAGAGGAACTCTCTAAAAACAGGTGGATAAAGAATTTGTCAATTAGCTAAGTGCTCACCTAGACTCAGTTATCAAATACATTTGCAAAATTGGGGACAGTGCTATGAAGAAGATCACGATTGACTCCGGTCACGGTATATTTGTAGCATACAAATACAGGTTTGAGGTGAGAATAAAAAGTTTCCACAACTTAAAGAGAAGACGGGTTGTTCTATAGCCATGGTAACAAGGAGCCACTAAGCATCCATGGATGATGTCAACACACTTGCATTTGTGAATGTTCGTCAATGCCTGTACTCCCCTTTCCCCAAAACCCATATGCGATTAGTCCTCTGCTCCACCCAGAGAAACCATGCTGACCTGTATAGCTGTCCTGCAATAGATGTAGCTTTGTGCTTTTTATTTTATCTATTGTACAATTGTGTCATCATCTTTGACAAGGGATAGCATACCTGGTAAGAAGAAAAAGGCCCCCAGACTGCCCAGTTTCTTCATAGCCAAGGACCCTGTCATGCTCTCTGACTGAATGATGGAATTCTCCTCAGAATGTGTTATCAGCAGCATCAAACGTCTCCTGGGAGCTTGTTCGAAATGCAAATTCTTCAGCCATTCCCAGACTTGTTGGACTAGCAAGCTCTTTAACAAGCTCTACTAAAGTTAAAGAAGCACTAATATGAGGTACAGAACCTAAATATTACTGAGCCAAATTCAAATCCCGGAAATACCGCTTCCTAAATATTTGACCTTGGGTAATTTACTTAACTGTTCTGTGCTTCAACTTCCTAAATAATTAGGGGATAATGCAGTAGTTAACTTCAAAGGTTATTGTGAAGAGTAAAGGACATGATGATTTTAAAGTGTTTAACCTGGCATGTCATAAATACTGCATAATTGCTATCTATTTTGTCATATTTATTATTATTAGTTATTAAATCCATTCATGTGTAACTTCATAAATTCACTGATAACTATATTCAAGTATATGCAAATTATTTACAAGGAAAATAGATAGCATTTTGTATAACTACTTACTCTGACTGATAATCAGCTGCAGTTTAATTTAGAGAATCATTTAAACAAATGCTAATAACAAAAGCCAAAAAGTAAACTATCTTGACCTAAGATTACCATCCATCTTATGTGATACAGACCAGTGCTTCTCAAACTAGCCATGGTAAAGAATCAGCTTTTATTTTATTTATTTCTTTTCTCCAGTCTCTTAGACCAATCTAACTCAGCAGCTCAAACTACAAGTGCCTCACACAGAAGTTAAACAAAATAAGAACTGATCTATTCCTTGGTCAATGAGACGAGTCCTCTGATTTTGGTGTGTGTCATGAGCAATGCCAAATTGTCATGAAAGTTTCTAAACTCTCACTCTCAATTTTTGTAACTCTTTCACCAGCCATTAGGGATCTGCTCTTCATAGATCACAGTTTGAGTAACGCCGAAATAGACAATAAAGACAGCTGACCTCCCACAACAAATGTTTTCTTCCTTTTCCATATTGCTAACTAACACACATACACTCAGGTAGACACTTAGCTTACATTCAAAATTATGTAAAAATGAATAAATCTTTAAAATTGATAACATAGTACTTGTCACAAGAGTATTTTAATTAATTAATTAATTTTAGGTGGGGGAGGGAGAGGCAGAGAGACCCTTAAGCAGGCTCCATGCCCAGCACCAAGTCTGATGTGGGATTTGATTTCACGACTCTAAGATCATGACTCCAGCCAAAATCAAGAGGCGGAGGCTCAAACAAATGAACCACCCAAGCGCTCCTAATGAGTATTTTTACAGCAAAGTTAACTATTAAAATGATTTCTCTCTCAATCTCTGAACATAAGTATACCAGTGTAGTATGGAGTACTAAGTTGAGGAAATTAAGACAGATAATTTTGGGAAACTTGCAATCCAAAGCAACAAGTAAACTGCACGGTAGTGAATATTTGAGGACTGTGAGCAATGATGTTTTTATTAAGCTAAAGGCAGGTTCTACTACCTTCATATGCTTGCCATCCATGGCTTTGACAATTCAATTTTGTGTGTGGATTCATTCAATTCATGTGTGTGGATGTATGTATGTGTATGTACTTCAAAATCTTTCCCAGCTTTTTTGAGACATAACTGCCATATAATACAGTGTAAGATGAAGGTGTACAAGGTGATAATTTGAGACATAAATGTTACGAACTGATTACCACAATAAGGTAGGTTAACCCTTCTATTAACTCATATAATTATCCTTTCGTGTGTGTGGTGAGAAGATTTAAGATCTACTCTCAGCAACTTTTAGGGATGTGATACAGTATTGTTAACTATAGTCCCCATTCATCTTATAACTGGAAGTTTAGTTCTTTGATTAACATTTCCCCATTTCCCCCATCCTCTAGTTCCTGGTAATCACCATTCTACTCTCTGTTTCTGTGAGTTTGGCCTTTGTGGATTCCGCATACAAGTGAGATTATACAGTATATCTCTTTCCCTGTCTGACTTATTTCACTCAGCATAATGTCCTCAAATTCCATGTAGATTGTCACAAGTTGCAGGAGTTCCTTCTTTTTGGAATGTTCATGCTTTAAGAAGATGTCTTTTTTAATTTGTCACTTAAATGTGTCTTGAAGATTTTAATATGTATATGGTAAGTCAGTTTCAAATGAAAAAGCATTCGGCTTATCTATAATGTAAAATTATAATTACCAAGTATAATTTAGTTATAAGCTATAATAAAGGGCATGTTGTATTTTATTGACACTTATCAATTACATTATGTTATAAATTCATATATTGTCATAATAAATAATTTCATAAAATGATGGTTTGCATTTATAATTTAAAATGGCAGACAAAATTCTGCATAGCTATTGAGGCTAGTAATTCTGGCAACAGTGTGCCTACTTATTTAGCAAATGATGACAAGAAGAGCGTGATTAGTGGCCTCAGTACTTTCCACCAATATGGATATTCAGAGTTCTTTGAACAGTTATTGGAGTTCTATGCCAACCACTGTAGGTGTAGTTCCTTACTGTAAGCCCATCACTGACTATTCACCACTTTCCAAACATTTTAAACCAATGATAACATCTATAAAGCTTAGACCTCTGTATTCATTCATTAAAAAAAAAAAAAAATGAGTAGCTTCTCCGCCACCAGCCCCCTCAACCCGGCTTCTTTATATACTCTTTTGTTTTAAAGTTTCTATTCCTAGGCATAATAATCTGAGTATGAATAAGAGAGCTCAAGTGAAAGATTGTTTCTCTGTTTTAAAAAATCATCTAAGGAGAGATAGTAACACTGTGCTGTCATGATGCCACAGTATCACTCTCTAATACTGTGTTCTTAAGAGTTCACTGGACTTATTCACCAGCATATGTACTTGAATTAAATTTATTATATCATTAAAATTATGATTTTCTGTATCTTATAACTTTTAATAGTCACATTTATCCCTAAAATAGTGTATATGAAGATGACCTTTTTCCCCCAATTGAATGAACTTTGTCTCTATTTCTGCTGATTTTAATAGATTTAATCTTGTTAATTCATGAGCACAGTTGCCTTGAGTTTAACACTCTGTCTCTAGTCTTTTAAGATGTGTTTGCTTTCAGATTCTTCTCCTTTCTTTTTCTTCCCTGGTTCGTTGAGGTGATCTAATTTACCAGGACTTTGTTTTGTCCTGGCATCGGGAGACAACAGTCTTGTCTGAGAGCCACAATATGGCCTTGCCCTTTGATGGCTGGATAAATCAATCAAAAATAGATGAGATAATACTGACAGCCCAAAATCTCACTGCTTAAAACAGCAGAACTTTCTCACATTACGTGATCAAAGTGGGTCAACAGATGGCTTTGCCCAAGTGTCTTACCACTAACTTTATCCCTTAATGACCTAGGTTGATGAAGGCTCCATCATCTTATGATGGTGACATTTAAACACATCTCCACAACTGCCACGGTAGGGAAGAGAGAGATTCACACACACTAGCAATAAATGCTTCCTCCACAGTGACATATATTATCAATTGTCACCTTTCACTGGCCAAAGAGAGCCAATTGCCATGCTTGACTTCAAAATACAATCTTTCCCAGGGGTCCAAAGGGGTAGAGATCCAAATATCAGTGAATGATGGGGATGTCTGGCACAAGAGTCCTATGGACTTGTATGAGTCATTTCCTTTCTTTGTCACAGCCTTTGCTAAAGCAGAAGCATGTCCCAGCACACTGTGCTGCCCTTCACTATGCTCACACCCAGTACTCTTGGGAACTCTCCACATTGTCCCAGGACCTATCTCTCCCAGTCTCTGCTGCTCTGTCACTCAATCACCTCCTTGGACTTGTCCATGAGACTAGCAGTAACCAGGCTAGATGCATGGGAGCCAAACAGCAGCTCTTTAGGTTGCCCAAATTTCACTGGGGGGTGTATGAAATTTCAATGGACATCAGTGGAATTTCAACCCCTGGAGAGAGCAGAATAGGGCCCTTTCAGCACCTATGCCTTATATTACAACTCATGTTTCTTCCCCTATGACTCTACTGTTAGTTGTTCCAAAATGTATTTTTTCCTTCCTCCCTCAATCCTTTAATTTCTTTTACTTCCTTTCACTAGTGCTCATAGGACAAGACCCTTAAAATATATTAACTTTTCTCCCTCTTCTCAGATTCTTTCCCCTGCCCCCCTGCAAGACCATGAGAACATCTTCAGCCTCTCTTCTCTCGCTCACACCCACTACCAACCCTTAGGTTTTGCCAGAATAATATCGTGATTATTGGAATTGTTTTTGCATTAAATCGTTTATTTTAAAAGTCCTCATGTCTTCACTTACTGAATTCACATATTTTAAGTTCATTGCTCACCACTACTTCTGCTTCCTATATTCTGTGTTTTCTCTCTTGTCTAATGATTTTCTTTGCTTATGGTCTTTTCTCAAGTATTTTCCTTTGATAGCATACTTGCATGGAAAACTGTCTGAGTTTTTACATTTACTAGAAAACTAAGTAGGATTCTTTGCATGCTGTTTTTTTTTTTTCTCTTGAGAGTACTAATTAATCTCCCATAGTTTATTAGCTTCTAATGTCAAATAATAAGTCCTACGCCTTATTATTGGTTATTTTTCCTTTTTTGGTAACTTGTTCTCTTAAATTGGAAACATACCTTATTTTTTTATCTTTGAAGTTCACACATTTTGCCAAGAATTTACCAGGTTGTGTATCTTTTCTTATTAAATCATCCTGGAACTTAGTCAAGACTTTCAATTTCTAGACTCAAATCTTTCAGTTCAGGAAAATTTATTTCTAGAAGGTATATAGTAATTACCTCACTCCCATCCACTCCTTTTTCCTCCTCCCAAATCATCTTTGATTCTGTTGTTTAAGCTATTCTCACAATTTCTCTTTTCATTGTGATTTCTCTATCATTTTTTTCTGTAGTTTAAGGTATTTCTTCTCCTTATGTCATCTATTCTCAATAGTAACTATTGTCCTCTTTCATTTTATGTTTAATTTTTAAGTTCCCAAATCAGGAATTTGGGGTGTGCGTGTGTGTGTTGCATTTGTGTTTCAACGCTTCCTTCCTTCTATCCTTCTTTCTTCCTTCCTTCTTTTCCTTACTTTTTTGAAATTTGGCTATTAATTTGCTCATATGTCACTGGATGTATATTCAGTATTTCACCCTGATCCTCTTCTCTCTGGCTGCTATAGCCCCTTAAATGGGCAGTTATTTCTCAAGCAGCTCACTGAAGCTCAGTTCTGGGGGCTGAATTGTATGTGGGGCAGGGATTCTCTACATGATAAAAGGACCAAGAGTTTCCTTTTTCTTTCTTTTTTATCTTCTCATGTCTTCGATGACAGGCTATCAGCCTCTTCCAGAGACACCCAAAGTGGCCTCTCTGTTTTCTGCTTTCCTTGCATTTCCACAGGTACAGGATCCAGAAAGAATCAGCCAAAACTCTAGTTCTGGCCTTTAGGGGGTCATTTGACCAGGGTCACATAAACCTCCTTTGGTGATAGAGTGCACACATTCCCAAACACTGACATCTTTCTAAGACCTGCTACTCACCCTGCCCACTCAAGACTGCCCACTCCTCTGGATTTTGATGCCATTTTTTAGTCAACCAAGTAGCCCACATGAGAAGGACCCAAGCAGAGCCAGGAATCCAGCTACCCCTGGTCATTTACAAGTCTCGGTAATTACGAGACTCAGAATGACAAACTGCTTGCAATCGATAACAGGAGGAAGGGGGGAGGGCGGTCTCTAGGTGGCTTCTTTGTTGTTATTGTTTCACTTGGGGAGATACGAGCTAATAAATACTACTATGCAAAATAATGTATTAAATATAGGTAGAACAAGACAGAATAGTGGACACTATTGATTGTTTGCTCAAAAGGCATCACTTCTTCTTCTTCTTGGGGCCAAAGCCCCTAATTTTCTCAGACGATCTTCCTCTTATATGCTCAGTCTAGCAGACCTCGCAGATCTCCTTCCAGGATGAAGCACAATGAATACAGGCTAGTCAAGGTGGTGTCAATCCCTTTGCCAGTGTCTGGTTGAGGCTTGCCAATGTGAATCTAGTCGTAGGGAAGGAATCTTTTCAGTGGCTTCTGGAAGTTTTTCTTATTGATCAAAATAGGTTCAGAATGAGAAATGCCCCTCTTATTCATTAGATATCATTGTGTCTCCAGCAACTACTTCATGAATTTATCTATTTTGGTTTTACTCTTCTTTTGTGAATTATCTGCTGATTATTTGAACATTCGTATGGACCTTCTGACATTTAAAGCTAAAAACAACCTCTCTAACACATATTGTTAAAAAAAATATGGACTTTAGTGTCAGATGTAAATGTAAATGTATATTCTACAATGTATTTAATCACATTAAGTCTGTTCTTTCATTAGTGATTTATCTACTTCATTGGTTTGTGTTAAAGTTACATTTGATAGTTTATATAAAATCTCTATCTATTAAATATTACCATGTGGTCACCCCAGAGGGGTGACAGGACCAACTCTTCCAAAATTTTGTTCAGATATTGGAACAGATGACACCATGCATGGATCAAGAAGATATGAAGATGTTCATTACTCGTGCAACGAGGGGTAAAGATGGCTCCCAAGCAAGTTTGAAAATGACTTGAGAGAGTGAAGAGGATCAGTTGACTTGGAGATTGTGTTTAGGGCGGATCTGGGGTGAGGGTTCCCAGGCACCAGCAGGTAGGGTAGTTTGGGAGTTTGAATTTTCTTCCCACTGGCATAAGATGTGGAGCTCCAGAGCCTTCTGAGTGATTTTCCCAGAAGGGAGACAAGAAAAGGACATATCAAAAAATGGGGTCAGAATCCACTATAGATGCTCATTTAATGCTCCTGCATTGTTATTTTCAGTGATGCATCATGAAACAATGTTTAGGGGATTGGTTTTAGAAAGTTAGTGTAAATGTGCTCTTGATAAGAAAAATAACATATACCCCCATTATTTTATATGCCTTTGTTTATAAAGGAACAGAAAACATATGGACTCATTTTACACATCTCTAAATACTGATGTTAGACTCCTAACAGATCTCATTTTAAAATAAGACCTAATGTGTGGGCCATCAAATAATAGGTGAATAAATGAATGAGTGACTGAGTAAATGCTTTCCTAGTCCCATGTAGCTTCTATGTTTAATTTCTAACAGTCTGAAAATTGTGTTAGGCAGATGCTAAAAGAAAACACTCTTTTTCATGATGTGCTCTCATTTGAGATCTGTTTAGGCTTCCTCCATATTGATAGCTAACCATAATCTTTTGTAAACTTCAAACCAAAACCAAAACCAAAAAACAAAACAAAACAAAAAAACCAAGCGTGTTCAGAGTGCTGGTGTTTCCTTCAGCCGTGTGCGAGTTTATTTGGTTATGTCGCGGCCAGGAATTGCTGGCATCCAGCTGACAACGGCACACAGCAGGAACCATGTCCTTGTTGCCTGAGTTCTCACCAGAGGCAAGGAGAGGCAGCTCCGGTTTTCACATTCCTCTTCATTTGCTTTAAAGATCAAAAAGAAGCATGCGGCAACATTGTTCATTAATGGCACAGGGATGAGTGATTATGAGCTTTCGGCTTCCTATTGCCTTTGAGACCATGCACCTTAGATAGTCAAGGTTTAAAATATTGGTGACCGTTCAGCTATCGGTCCCTCAGTTCAGAGAGGGGATGAATTCTCATTATAACATTCCATCTCTTCCAAAGTTGACTAGGCATGCTGTGCAAAGAGTTTACTCTATGCTTCCTTCCCCCAGCGATCACACAACCTTGTCAGTGCAATTTTTTATACGTTCTCTGTGCTCTCTAGCTCAAAAAATTTCTTTTCAGTTCATTGCCATGAGCCTTTAGAATACAAAAGCATGTGGAGCCAGTTCATTCAACTTACTATGCTCTTGATTTCAGGCAGGCCTTGGCTGCCAATAAACCCCCTCCTCATCTGCAAACCCCAGCCCAGTGCTTTCCCTTGGCTACCTCAAAAACAGGTCTAAACACCTGCTCACCAGTCAGAAACAATACGCAGGCCCACTATAGGGCTATTTACACAACACAACGTAGTCCGTCTTCTATTTCATTAGGGAGGAGCAAACATTAGTTTATTTTCCAAGCCAATGTGCAGTCACTCAATCAGTTACAAATATTCCATATTTATCTTGGTAGCCTGTGGTTCTTTAGGTTATAATGAATTATGGGACTTGACCATCGGGCTGAAGATTTGTCCTCAGCAGTGACAAGAAAAGGCAAATCTCGGGTTTCTGACAGCAAACGGTTTAAAAGCGGAGAAGATGCTCAAACTGTGTGACTTCTCTCCCTCACAATTCACTTGCAGCACGAAAGACAATTTGATTTGGAGGAAAGGCTTAGAAGTAGGAAGTAGGAAAAGGAGATCCAGTTCCCTACCTGCCACTAATTGATTACTTGTGTGAGTATGTTTAAGTTATTTACAGCCTCCGGACCTCGATTTCTTTAGCTGTAGAATCAGGGTATCAGATTTCTAAAGCCCTTTTCAGCTCCAACCTTCAATCACGGTGGCTGCATCTTCCTGACCCCATTTCTCTCCAGTGGCCCCTTGAGCTTCAGTGTCTTTTTTGTCCTTTCTTCCATTCGAGGTTGCTCTTTAACTTGGTATCTCGTGCAAATAAACATGGGAGAGATTGGAAAAGGGACCCAGAATCTCCAGAGAAGCACTCCTGTTTCCATACCAGTGTACCAAACACTAACGTGAGATACAAAGAAATGTCTTCGCCTTTGAGATTTCCCTGTTGAAAAACAGGAGGAAAAAAACCAACCAACCAACCAAACAAACACAAGCACTTTCACTTTTGCTCCAGAGGACTCTAATATTTTTCACAGATTTAGAGAGGCTGGCAAGATTTATAAAAGGTTTGGACTTCTCTCCTCTAAAAAAAGAATCTAATAAAATCCTAAAGCCAATATTTTTTTCTCAGCATGCTTTCATAAAAGTTAACACCTCACATGAATACACGTGCATAAACCAGGGAACAAACTGCAAGTTTACATAGATATCCAGTGATTTCCATGTTTTCCTTAGTTCTTTGCTTAACTCAAACCACAACATGTGGTCATTTGGTTTTGTTTGGCTTTATGATTATTGCAACTCTATAGAACTGGGTATAAACACTTATGACAAAAATCCTCACTCTCCGTAGCCGATGCCAAAATTGTTGCTCTCATTCCTCTTGGTCTAAATATAGTTTTAAAGATCCCTACTCTAATAGTTATGTATTTTTGCATAACACAAAACAGAACTGTGTCGAACTGCCAAAAATACCTATGGAGAAATACTAAAAATGTGTCCAAGCAAAATTCTTTGTATGATCTCAGGTATCTGTGGCAGCTGGCTTAAACTGTGCAGGCTACAGAAGAAACAATGTATCCTAAACAATTCTACAGTGGCTTTCCAACTACCAGGCTGTGCAGTCACTTGACCTCTCAGAAAAATCAAACTTTATGTTTCTTATTGCCATCTCCTTCAAAGTCTTCTTGCAAACATGCGTCATTCTTGAGCCCAAGCCCTCTGAGGGTCTTTTGGAGCCCACCTTTGAGAAGCTGCCCACTGATCATCATCTATGATCTCTCTGTCTCAATCCACCTCCAAATATATACTGAGAGCCAATATCTATGGGCCACACACTTATCTCAGTGCTAAGAAGACATCAAAGAAAAAGAAGAGGCATTTCTACTCTCAAGGAAATCAGAATCTGTTTGGGAAGATAAAATTTACATACATGGGACAACTAAAGACTGGTATAAGATAATTTATAGCCAAGTCCTAAATTATGTAGTTCGGACAATAAATACGTTAAGAATTTGGAGGAGCGACAGATCAATAAAAAGCCTTTAATAGTCTGCTCGCTGATCCTAAAGGACCCAAGCTTGAAGAAGAGAAAAATGGCAATGTCAGTAGTTGTATGTATGATTTGATGGTAACTTCCTTTCTGACTAACCCATTTAGGTATTGGGAAATACAATATTCAAATCCTGTGGTTTCCTTTACAGACCAGTCTCTTCTCTTTTCCTCTCCTCTCCCTCTCCTCCTCTCCCTTTCTCTCTCCACTTCTCTCTCTCTCTTTCACATTTTTTCAACTGACAGAGATTTGCCTAAGCTCATTCCCCTGAACTTTGCTAGGCTGAGTCATAAGGATAGTACGTCTTTTTAGAAAAATAATTTTAAAACTTTAAATGCTTAATGTTTCTCATATTAAGGTCAAAGTTTTCTTTCATTTACTTAAGGCTTTACTATCACAGAGACAAATTTCATAGTAAAATCATTTGAGGTGTCACTACTGTGAGGACCATGTGTAAAATGTTAACCAAACAGCACAGTATCTGAGAAAAGGAAGGCAAGGGAATGGTATTAAAAAAGAAAACAAAGGTTTTAGATTAGAAGAAAATGTGTACCCTCAAGGAAGAGCTCCTTCGCTAGCAGAGTAAGAAAGTTCATGCCAAAAGAGCCTAGACTTCTCTTAGAGAAAAGAGAAGAAGCAGAGGAGAGCAAAGATGGTGATTGAGAGTAGAGGTGGTACAGGAGAACTATCATTCAAAACAAATAGACTAATAAAATTTAAGGCCATCTCCTAAGTTGCACAAAATGGGACTTTATTGCTCCTTCATGCTTAATTAATTTTATCATATTTGTTTTCTTTTTTTTTTTAAGATTTTATTTATTTATTTGACAGAGAGAGAGAGAGATCACAAGTAGGCAGAGAGGCAAGCAGAGAGAGGGGGAAGCAGGTTCCCTGCTGAGCAGAGAGCCTGATGCGGGGCTCCATCCCAGGACCCTGAGATCACGACCCGAGCTGAAGGCAGAGGCTTTAACCCACTGAGCCACCCAGGTGTCCCTATCATATTCGTTTTCCATCCCTGTAAAAAAAAAAAAAAAAAAAAATGATTATCATCAGCAAGCAGGCAAATTATTCTGTTTTCATTTGTTTACTTTGCATTTTGTTTGCATTTTGTTTTGTTTCTATATTCAGTGAAGGACATTCTATCCACCAGGACTCTGTGACACATGAGCTTACTGTGTTTTGTAATATTAAAGAAAAGCTGAATAGATTGAGATGAATAAACACCCCCCCACACACACATTACTTAATGTTACTTAATCTCTGATTTTTGCACATCAAAGCGAAATAAGGCAGCAGACGTGGTTATTTCTAAATTCAAACTGATACCAACTTCTTGTTCACAGCACGATTTATTTGTGGCATAAAACAAAGAATGCTTTCACTCTTTTTTCTGAAAACTTCATTCCATATATAGAGAAGCAAACAATTTGGTGACTTTGCAATGAGTTTTATTACCATAGACCTGGATACAAGTAAAACAAATGTGAAGGTTCATAGTAGAGTCTGTTGGAACTTGAGGAATTTGAAATCACTATCCAAAAACATGGCTAAATGGGAAAGAAATAAACAAAATAAAACACAAATGACAATTTGAAAAAATAAAGTGCCCACCGATAAATACAGAACAAACAATGAAGTGTATTACTTGGCTAGTGACTAATATTTAACTTCAAGATATATGCTAATAAGTTAGATCTCACCTAAAATTCAATTCTAAGTAGTTTCTGGAATGGCACGGGTTTTACTAATCCAGATTTTATAAAAACTGTGATCCCTTATAAGAAAAAGTTAAGAAAGTTTTCTAAATTCACCTTTAGAATACCTTACAGAAACAAATCCTTTAAGAGAAGCAGCTTTTATATATGAGGGAATATGATCATTTCATTTTCAACTTAAAATACAGACACCTACCTTACATTTCCATAAAAGAATCAAGAAGCCATTTGAGAAGCCACCTACATAAATGCTATACACTGAAATATACCCAGAGGAAAAAGAATTGCAGAAGTTATAAAGTCAGATATTTTTCTTTTCCATCATTTCTGCCATCAGCAATAGCTTAGGGAGAAAGCCTTTAACTAGGATTAAAAATATCAAATGTTCTATTAGGTGACATTAAGTGTAATGGAATCTCAAGGTTGAATTAATTTTGTAGCTTCCCTTATCACTCCAAAGATTACTATCTCAATAACTGGCATCAACAGTCAACACAAGAAGACTTGAATAATTGGTGATCAATCATGACAATTGGGTGACCTCATCCTTCCCAACCTTAAAACCTTAGAAATCTTGTTTAGAAACCGTAAATAGAAAAACATAGCTACAGTTAGGTATGAGTTTAATTCGCCTGTTTGAAAGTACAGTCTAACCTTGCGTTTCCAATTCTCATTACACTATGCTAATAAGCACATGAGAATTTTATGGGCTTGGTAGTTACTCATTTAGGAATGTTTCATATCATGGAAAGTAATACATTTAACTACTAGTCAAACAACCTCATAAAATTCTCAGAGATAAGATTTCATAAAACTTGGACAGCAGTAAGGGATGAAAAAAATTTCATCATAATGAAGTTCCAAGACAGGCATCATATTTCTATGTGAAATAGTTCCACAGAGAAGACACTTTACATCGAAGAATCTAAATTAGGATGAGTGCATCTTGGAGCAGAAGCCCACCATTGAGAGGGGTTTCAACAAATTCTCTTCTCATGACCAGCCCTCTATGAAAATAAAAATATTTACACATCTATTTAGTCAGTGACAAACAGAGAGGAAACCATCTGGCCATTTGAATCAGTGCAAATTGCCCAACCGCTCTTGTGAAAAGAGGAAGCTCGTCAAATTAAATGCTTATTTTGTTTTTGGAGCTAAACAATTGTCCTAAACTGTAATCATAAAATCCACATTGGCAGTATCAAATAAACAAAAGCAAATCAGTGAAGAAAACTTGTTTTTGTGTTGTAATTGGCAGGAGGATTAGCATTTCAGTGGATCCGATTTCCTAAACCTCCTCATTCCTGATAACAGCTTCAGCCGCGAGGTGACACAGCAAAAAGCATAAATTATCTAAAGCTGGAGATAAGCAGAGGCCATTTGGGGGTTCTGAGTGCAACGTAAATAGATGCAAAACAGTAGGAGAACCAGCCCATCCAAAACCTCCGAAGGATTAGCTGTGTGAGCTCTGACTTCTCTGCCGTTGTTAGCTGTGATTTATCATCAGACAGTAACGGAGACTCGGCCTTATCTGTGATAATTCAATGGCTTAATGGCAGTACCTTTATCTGGAGGTCATAATTAAGCTTGTTTGATCGGGCTGAGAACAAGCACCTATGCTGTGCTGAGCCCTATTGCTTTTGGAGTCAGGAGTATAGCACAATAAGAACAGCACTGGAAATGGCATTAGTAATTTTGTTCAAGGGCTGTGGCGAGTTATTACTTATCTATCAAGCAGAATCCCCAGATTGGGAAGGAAGAACAATGCAATCCAAATTTAGAGACTTCTGTATCATTTAGGGTTTAAGAACCCTAGGGAGCTTTGGTCCCAGGTGCTTGGACTTAAAACCAATTTGAATATAAAACTCAAAACGAAGAAATACTGTAGCATGAGCTTCAGCTAATAAAACCAAATGCTTATTAAAAGGAAAACGAACGTTTATCGCATCCTACAACTGGAACGTCTTAACAAACTCCCGTATCTCCTCAAAAGTAATGGGAATTAGAGGCATTGATTCAAATGGACATAATAAAACTTCATTAATCTGAAATTACTGGACAGAAGTTTCATTTGATTTTGAGAAATATCTGAACTATTAAATATTTTAAGTGAACTATATTTTATTACTTTAAAGTACTTAGCGTAATTTGAGCTAGCTGTTACATATTTCTAAAAGGAGATCATGTCAGGTCTAAATTTAATAGGATGCCCTGAATTTAGCCATGCCATTTGGTCGCAAAGAATGAGTGTGTTAAAACATGCAGTAAGTTTATTTTTAACTGTGTTAAAATTTTAACTGTGTTAAAAATATCACTTGTGGCAATTTTACAAACAACGCTCTTTTCTTAAAAACATGCACAGGTAGGTTTTATCTAGCTCAGGTGTAATTAATCACAAAGTCTGAATTAAAGTATTATAAATTGGTGAGTCTTTCAGCAATTGATTGCAGGTTTATATCACTGCTGAGTTTTATAAAAATTAAGTAAACACTCCTTTATAAAGTATTTTCACATAAAACTGAATTGATTTAATGAATACCTGGTCCTATCTCTCTTTATATGTAATATGGGATTTTGTTTTGTTTTCTAATATGGGGTTTTTAGAATGTCCTCTCCTTCCAATGTTTAAGAAGTTCCCACAGGCTAATATAACACAGGAAAGTAAGATGCACTGGGTTCAAGTCACAGTTCTGCCACACACTGTGCGCCCCTGGGAAAATGATTTAATCTAAGTGTCATTTTGTCCCATGCAAAAGGAAGCTAATAGTTACACTTGATGGAGACTCCAGTAAAACCATTTGTGTGAAGCATTTTGCAGGATGCCCACCACACCCTAACCACATTGAATGCTACCTCTCCAATCAGTGCTCCTTCCAGCCAAGAACTTGAGGGTAATTTCCTTAAAAATGAGTGTACCGGAGAATTTAAGAAATCTAGATATTAAGAGCGATCGAATAGATGAAGTCAAGACGATAGTCTAAGTAACAAATCAACTCAATTTCACTGATTAATAGCCTCTTTCTTTTTTTTTAAGATTTTATTTATTTATTTGAGAGAGAGACAGCGAGAGAAAGAGAGAGCATGAGTGGGGTGAGGAGCAGAGGGAGAAGCAGACTTCCTGTTGAGCATGGAGCCCAACATGGGGCTCGATCGCAGGACTCCGGGATCACGACCTGAGCCAAAGGCAGGTGCTTAATGAACTGAGCCACCCAGGGGCCCCTAATAACCTCTTTCAAAAGCTTGAGTACTTCTCGTTTGGTAGCAACAGATATCTTATTTTCTTCTTCCGCCCATAATTATATTTATAATCTCCTGGAGTAAATTGTCAGAAGGAAATATATATGTATAATGTATTATACATATGGTAATACACATACATAAATGTGGATTAAGGGTGGCCTATTTTTTTTTTTTTTTTTTTACTAAATAAAAGGAATTTTTCATCTCCTTAGTAAGAAAAATCAGTACTTATATAATAATGGATATATCATACAAAGGGGTTGTTTGAATGGTGATATATGATTATTTGCCTTGAAAACTCTATTCTTGCCAGACCCCACGTAAAAAGTTTCAGTATATAGAATCAGAGAATTTAGTCACCGTTGTTCTTAGTAAGCAATTGCAGCATAGAAATCGGGGCTTTTTAAGCTCCATATTGCTAAACCTCGGGTCCTGTATAAGAATGTGCTCCAATATTCCTGAGTCTCTGAACAGTGGAGTGATCACCATAAACCTGATCTCTGAAGCAGGAGCCCATTAAAATTCACAAAGGTGAAGGAATATTCCCATTCTCTTCCAAGGTGGGAAATATTTTGTTAAATGCACCGTGAGAGGTCTGAGATTCCTATTCTCCATTCTGTTCCCTAATTAGAGGGACCAAAAAAAAAAGAAAAAGAAAAAGGACAAAAACCAAAAAGAAACAAACAAAAAAGCCACATAGGAACACAAGAGTTGAGAATGCACAACCACCTTCTGGGTTATGCCTCCCTCCTAGGGAAAAAAGGCTTGAGTCAGGAATTCTTGGAGGCAAAAGGAAAAAAAAAAATAAGTGGAAAGAAAGATTCAGGTTGGACTGTTACCAGTTTTTCTAGTATCACATTTTTATAGGTCATTTTAAGGTCATCTCTATCTACCAATCTCTTCCAACAGGAAGCTTTCCATCTCATAAAGCAGGTCCTCCTTTCTTTGGAAACTAGTACTAGAAGTTATTCTAATGTTCTACAACTTCCATTTATTAGTACTTGTTCTTCTCATTAGATTCACATTAGTCAATCTCATCTTGGACGTGGCATCCCTTAGAATATTTGAAATTATATAGCACATCCCACATCATATTTCTCTGTATAAGGCTACATCCTAGGCATGGTTTTGAAAGTCCATATCAAATAAGTCAGAAGACTGGGGTGGTTGTCAGGCATGAGAACTTTCTAACTACCCCTCCCCCAACACCACCACCACTACTACCACTGAGGCGATTCTGATTATAGCCATGTTTGGGAATCAGTGCCCTATAGCCCTTGTTGTTAACATATTCATCATTCCAGAATTTATATTTTTTGTGGCTCTGATGGGGGGAAATAGTATTCCGCTCATGTTTCTAAAATGATATCTCTAATTACTGGTGAGGTTGACCAGTTTCCTATGCTTGTTGGCGTTCTAATGCTGTCCTCTGTGATTACCTCTTCATAGCTCTTGATTGACTATATTTCTAATGGGTTGCTTTCTCTTACTGATTTATTAGAAATTTTATATTTTGTTGATATTGAGTCTTCTTATTATCTGTATTATGAATTTTTCCTAGCTGTCACTGACCTTTAGATTTTTATTTCATTTTTATCTTTTCAAAGATTTTATTTTTGAGTAATCTCTACACTCAACATGGGGTTTGAACTCACAACACTGAGATCAGAAGTCTCATGCTCCACTGACTGAGGCAGTCAGGCGCTCCTAGAGTTTTACTTTAAATGGGGCATCTTGCGTGGTGTTGTAAAATAAATGCAGATTTTTCATTGCTGGTACTCTTGTGGCTTGTTTTAAAAAGACTTTCCTACTACCCAAGAAAATTCACTTCTTCCTGACGTTACATTGGCCAGTTTACAAACAAAATGTAAATCTCTCTTTATTCAGGCCTTATATTGTGTCTTTTAATAGAATTTTGTTAGAGTAACTCTCACATATTTATTGTATGCTCTCTATTATATTATCTTTTTGGTTCTTGCTGGTGCAGGGGGATGCTGCTGACTTTGGCTACTTTTTTTTAATCCAACAATCTTGCTGAAGTCTCTTATTGGTTTTAATAGATTTTCTGGGTTTTTTTCCCCCTTCGATTTCTAGGTAAATTACCAAATTTTCCAGAAATAATGACTATGTTATCTTTTCTATTCCATACAGTATCTCATACTCTCTTTTCCAGGACCTTCCATAATATATTGTACAATAGGTGTAATACCAAGAATCCATGTTTCCTTCCAAACCTTGAAAATAATATTCCTTTAATTCCTTGTCCATTTGTTTTGGGTTTTTGGAAAAGAGCCTTTATCAGGTTAAGGAATTTCTTATCTGTTCCTGCTTTCTATTAGCCTTTATCATAAGTAAGTACTGAAATTTCTCAAATGATTTTCTGCATGTATGAAAAAGTATGTGATGTTTCCCCTCCATTAATGTGGTGGAAAATATTGGGAGATACTCAGCTATTTAACTACCCTTGCATTTCCAGGATAAAATCTACTCAATTATAATGTATCATTCTGTTGATATCCTGCCCTTTTTTTTGATCAGCTAATGTTAATTTAGAATTTTTACATCTATATTTGTTTGAAATTTGTCTATAATTTTGTTTTCTTAGATAGTTTAGTATCAGTTACACCTACATAATTAAATTAATTGGATACTTTGCCTAACTTAATATATGGATTTAATTTGCTGAAACATATTGAGAAAGAGAAATACAATCTGTTCATTGACATTCTGATACTATTTACTTGTAATATTCTCTAGGTCCAGAACTATTTGAAAAGCATGCCTGTTTATTGCATTCTTATTTCTTTGTTGGTTATCAATCTGTTCACATTTGTTATCTTTTCTTGCACCAATTTGAGCATTTTTCTTGTTTCCCCAAAATTTATCCATATCTTCAAGTTTATTGACATGTAATTGTACACAACATTCTTTGTTTTGTATATCTATTTCACTTAAGGTTATTTCTCTCCTTTATTCAATATTTGGTCTATTAAGTCTGTTTTATGAGGTGCTTAGCATATTAACTCTGTTTCATGGGGCATTCCATGGAATTTTTAATGTCTTTTTCATGATATTGACCTTCTTTGTGAGGCTGATGATTCTTGGTTATGGGCTAACGTTCTGCAACAGCATTTTCTTATCCTGGCATTTGGCCAACACATAAACGGCATACCCATTTTCTAGAATACTGGAGTTCCTTTGCCCTGACACATAGTTATTAGGAAACCTGCAGAAAGTGCTTTTATGTGGTTCCTCAAATGCCTTTATAGTACCAGGCAGGGACTTGACTTGCTAAGGAAGATGTCATTCTGCCCTGCCCGACATGTTCCGAGGTGCCGCTTATCAAAGAGCATTAGCTTGGAGCCACTGACCTGTAGGCATGAGCTGTTACATCTCCTCTCCCTCCTTTAATGGCTTCCATAGTTAGAAGAAGTTGAGGATGGAAGTCCTTGTATGTAGTCAGGAAAAACTTGAGAACAGAATGGGACTTGACCCAGATCTTGTTGAAACTGTTAGAGATCAACAGAACTAGATTATCTAGTATAAGCACATGGCCTCTGGACCATAGTTTCTAACCTCCGTAAGAGTGTAGGCACCTAATTAATTTTTGTCCTTAATCAGTGTTCTGGTAAGCTTTCTGAAATTATTTCTAGACAATTATTTCGTTTTTGATACGCTCAAAATTATCTTACATTGCTAAGTTATTCATCCACAATCACTAAGTTGTTACCTATTTTATGAGCCCGCTCACTAAGCCTCTACTGCTCAGGTCATATTTCAATATATGGGAAAACTTAACATATTTGCTTTGTTGCAGCATCCCTAAAATGCTTACTAACTTCCAAATATCTTTTTTTTTTTATGGCACGAGGTTCACTTTCAGAATACAGCTTCTATTTCCAAATTATATATATATTTCCAAAGGTTCATCATTCCCATTATAGTATTAGCCTAACCCAAGTCCTTAGCTCAGATGAAAGCCTCAGAATGTGGGTCCAGGCAATAAGGATGTTTATATTTCATAGAACTCTGACAACATTATCATGTAACATTACAGAGTCTCAATATAGTTTTTAAGAGGAATTTTGAGTCTGAACTACAGGCCTTACATTGCTTTACCTGCCATTCCTTTTTGGGGTACTTCAGGAGCAAGGAAAGGTTGTTGTGACATTCTAAAAAGTCTCTATTCAGCCATATACTTACTACACTATACATGTCCAAGTGTTTTAAGGTATTTTGTGCACTTTCATATTCATGCCTGTCCTCATTAGAATCATTATATTTCCAAAATCCATAATTAGTTCTGAAGGTCCACTGTTACCTTTCCCTTGTGAGTCTTGGGATAATCACAGCCAGTGTTCAGGGTTAATAATTGAACTTTAGCAAAGCTACACAATCAAAGAGGATTGTTAGCAAACTCAAAGCCATCCCAACATGTAACAGGTTGATAATCGGTCCACAGTCATGGGCGTGCACCAGAGTGTCTGCCTCTCCAGGTCGAAGATTTTTTTCCCGTTTTTCCTTCAGCTCTGCTCCAGGCCCTCGAACGGTGCTTAGAACATAGGAGATAATAAGTATTTGTTGAGTGACTAAAGCATCACTTTATCTTCTGTAACTCCACCTAAATTCTGATTTCAAATGGGATGGCTGAAAATTTAGATTCAGTCATGGTTAGCACTTCTTGTTTGCTGAATTTGTGTCAAGGGACTGGAATCCAGGCCGATTCAAGGCAGATCTATGCTGACTCATGGAATGTTATTTGTTTGTCTGTTTGTTTTGCTCAACCAAGATAAGGAAACAATGTAGACACGCACATGTTCACAGTGAAGCTCCTTTATGTTACAGATGCATACTTGTCAAGCTCTAAGACTAGACAATTTTTCCTTCCTCTCTACTTTTGTGTTCATGGAAAGAGTGTTGCAAACAGACTAAGAACACTGGTAGAGTCTGCATGAATGGGATGTTCAAAACAGAGAAGTCTTGTTCCTATCCTTATCCAGTGGGACAGAGTGGCCATCTCTCTATAGATCGGCATGGATGGCTACCCAATGACTATACCAGAATGGGCTCACCAACTACACAAATGGTTACAAATGATTTTTTTTATATTTGTCTATTTCTTTATAATAGGCAGGACAAAGAAATCTATGTGGTAGTAACTGTTTCTTGAAGCTGAAGGATGCAGTCCCAATCAGAGAAAGTCAAAGAAGGTGATTTATGACAGCTCTTTCTCTTCGTGGCAAAATTTAGAAAGGAATAAGAACAAAGTGCTCTGACACCTCTGAGAGAATAAAACACCCGCAATTTACAAAATAAGTGCTTTAAATGACCTATGACCAAACTGACAGCCTCTTTAAAAGCAGATATAACTTGCCGAGATAGACAGAAAAGCTATGACCTGTTCAGAAGGATACAGGTCTCTAGCAGGAGGGGATGGCATTTTTGACATCAGCAACATCAAAGGCATTGCCCTTCGAAAAGACCAATTAGTTCTCTGGAACATATCTAAATTCAAGTGGGATGATTGGCACTGGAACTTTATTTTATACCCAGCAGTCACTGAAATTTTATGGGTCAAAAATGGAAAAAAGCAAAGGTCAGAATATGTGGTTGAGGTACTGCTGGGAACACTGAGCTTGAAGATGGTCTCTCCAAAGATTTCCTTGAGAAAAATGTTTAGAAATGTTTTTATTGATGTTGGTTCAACAAATTCCATTTGTTATATTCTGATCTGGTAACTCAATGAACAAAAGTAGTGCTATTTGAAGAGGAAGGAGTAGAAAGAGAAGCAGGAGGAAGTGGAGGGAGAGGAAGAGAAAGAGAAGAAAGGAAAAAGAAGAGCGGCAGGAGGGGATGAGGAGAGCGCCATGATCACAATCCATGTTAGAGCCTGCATCCCTTTTGCGATTTTCAAAAGTGGAAAATGAGCTCTTCTCCCTTTGAGGGGTCAATATGGACAAATTAATTAAAATGAAAATATAAAATAAAATCTAGTTAATGAATCTCCCTCTTATATTGTTGGTTTAGATCTTTTCATGTAATGATTGCAAAAAAGAAAGTATGGTAATTATATTTGCTTTTACTGTTTAGAGAAGACTAATTGCAAATGGCAAAATTGCTTCTTTGTATAGCAAATTAGACTTTTAAAGAAAAATTTAATCATGAGAATTTTATTTCACTTTTCTATTTAAACAAGTAAATCATAGTTTGGATTTAAGACCAAACTTACTTTTTTCTCCCAGTACCACTGTGCTCTTTGAGAGATAGCTTAAAGAAGAATTCTTCTCTTGACCAATAATTCTGAGTGTTTGTCAATATTTTACTTTAAATTAAAAAAATATGCATGCATGCATTTTTGTGTAAAAGACTTGATCAATATAGAAATAACAAGAACAAAATATAAATGTCCCATTCACTTTTCCTGTACTGATTCCCTTTTCCTTCATCAGAGGTCACCACCATCAGAGATTAAGTATCATCTTCTAGGGTCTATTCCTATGCATTCAAACACACACACACACACACACACACACACACACATACATCCTTTGTCCTTTGGCTGGTTAAACTGCATAGTTCTAAGACTTCATTTTTTCTTAGTTTTCTTGAGGTCTTTCCATGTCATTATTTATAGGTTCACCTCCTTATCATTTATTGTTGCATATAATTCCATCTTAGAAATGTAGTATAACTTACATGACCACTCCGCTAAAGGCACGATTTTATTTTATTTTTCCAATTTCAAATAATGCTGCAAAAAGCATGCTTGTACATTTATCTAACAGCTGTCACTCAGCTGTTAACATTCACAGTAAAGACAAACCGAGGATATACATTATATTGAGAAAATGGTTAAGTATGCTTTCCATTTTCCTTTTATAAGAAAATGTGGGTATTTAAAAGGGTGAATTTTTATGTATTTTTAACTCTTATTAAAAAGCACAAATGTTAATTATTAAATGTTTCTAAGTTCTTTCTATTAAGTTTTTATCAAACATTTAAATGCAAAATCTTGTTTGAATCATAGTCTGCATATATTTTCTTTTAGTAATGGTGATATTTAAACATATCTCCAGGAATAGGATGAAAAGTAAACTTTATGTTTTGAGCCAAAGAGCAAGGGGTCAGAGTGATATTTACAGAGTTCCTATTATGTGGCAAGCACATGAAGTCATAATCCTCATATAAATTTTATGAGGTAGATGTTTTTATTTCACTTTTTACCTGTGCCTATGGTTCTCAATTAAATATTCTTTTTTTTTTCTTTTTGTCAAGAGCCTCTGTTATATTACAGGAAAGCATATTTCTATCAGTTGAAATTTTAAGTCTCCTTCGGACTTGGTATCAATCCAGTGAATCTAGATTCTCAGAGTGTTTATTCAGCCAGTCCATACCCTTCAAACCAATCCTCAAAATGATATGGAGCCACTTTGAAATGTCTTGCTGAAATCAAGATGTGCTGTGTGCATAGAGCTCTCCTGACTTCCCTGTCTGATTAAACAATCACAAAGCAAAGCAAAGCTGTTCACATGACTTAGTGTAACTGGGCATATGGCAGTTCCTTTTTCTTGGGTTAAGGATTCAAATTCATTCTGTAATCTTATCCAACAATGTCAATGGCACAGAGTTTCTGAATTCTGCTTCTGTCATTTCCTTTGAACACGAACTAGGAATTTAGCATCCCCTGTCATCTGGCACTTTCCCATTCCCTATGACATTTCACAGAGTGGCGGTAACACCTTTGCAATCACAGTTACAAATCAAAGCACTTCAAGGACAGGATCTTTATCTTCTTTTTTTCCCTGCTGCAGGAGCATATACTGAGAACAGTACTGGCACTTGGTAGGCACTCAGTGTTTACTGAATCAATGAAGGAATGGGTAGCCTGTTAGGTTTTCATTTGTTTCTGCCTAAAGACATGAATTTAAAATATTTAACTGCCACCTTACTATCATGCACTATATTCTCTTTTTCCTCTTCTGAATCTAAATTCACGCTTAACACTGTCTGTTTTTTACCATTTCTTGTTTGGTGACTCTCTTTTGCAGAAAAGACTTGACACAGATATGAAGACAAGACAAAATCATGTGAGAGTGCTTCCAGGAATGACAACCCCGTTTGCCTTCCCAGGTGCTCTGCTCAGGAAAGGCTCTCAGCTCCATAGCCACATGGGATTGCTTATTCGAAGTAGGCTTTTATGCCTTGTGAGGACAGTGTCAGAGACCAGGGCAGGGCCATTCATTTCACAGGCTGTCAGGAAAGTGCAAAGTTAAACCACGCTTCTGACTTTTGTCTTACCTTTAAACTAGAGGGCGATGGTGGCCGTGAGCATAGGTGCACCTCTTCCAGGTAAGCCGATCCTAGTGGCAAATATACAGTGGTCCTTCAGGATCTCTGCCTTCCTCTCATGCCACACAGGGATACTCTCTGTTACTCCAGGTTTTCAATCCCTTAAAAATGCCTTCAGAACCACACAGAAGGATTGGAAGTCATCCAATCCAGAAGGATTCATACATTTTTTAAAGCTGGAAAAGATCTTAACAATCAGAAAACTAGGAACAGACACATATGTGATTTGTCTAATTATAAGAGTGATTAATTCAGCCTATTGCCTTTCTAAGCTTAAGATATGTGACAAATACAAAAGAAAAATTAGACAATATATGTTCATAACTCTTCTCTCACGCACACAGACACAAACACAGAACACTTTGTTAAGAGGTTTCTGTTTTTACCTTTTTTGAAGTCAAGCCTTTTTAATCCAAGAGATGGGTAGAAAAGGATTTGAAAGAAGACTGGAAAGTCTGTATTGATCTACATTAGAAAGGCAGATACAAGAAGAAATATAGGAGGGCAGAGAAAGAAAAACTCTTACTCAGGCTTGGTCTTCGAAGTGTTTCTGGGCAAAATTAGTGCTGAGCTGTTGGAGTCTGGCTAAGCTGAAGAAGGGGGATTCTTGGAAGAGGAAATGAATGGAATTTTTGTCTGGTACCTCCCATGTCCTCTGTAGAATGCTCAAAATGGTTTTAAATTCTCTTTTAAGCACTGGATAATATTTATGGTTATATTTGTTTGCTTGCTTAATCTAAAACAGATAAATGACTAATTTAGGCAGATAATTGCCTAAATTAGATAGGAGTGGTTGTTATATTCTAACATATAAAGGAAGAATTAAGGTTTCCACTCTTGACCAAAATAGAACAACAGAAAACAAATTTATGTTTCTATTGAAGCAAACGAAATAAATGAAAAAATATATATGAAGCAATGGACTTCAAGAGTCTGGACAGTGATCTCTGAGGCACAGGAGGCCTATCAGGTGAACCTACAATTGCTCCAGCTTTCCTCTTTAGAAATTTCCCAGGTTGCAGTTCAGATTGCGGAGACCCAGATGGAGCATGGTATCACATACTCTTGAGTTGAAGAGACAAAGCTTAGAGTCTGGGGAGATCAAGGTGTTAGACTTTGTAGAACAGAGTATTAAATAAGTAAGTGTTGCACAGTGAGAGAACTCTGAGGATCTAAAGAGAGTGCTTCTTGATCATTCAGCATAGGTTGATTAGCACATCAGAGGAAGGAAGTTACCCAATACCAGGGGAAAAAAACCACTTGAGAAAATTAGAGAGAACAATACCAGTACTCATACGTACAGGAACAGTATCTGCCTCTATCAATCAGACTGGAAATCCTCATAATTCATGGGGCATTGGGTACAGTGCTCAGAAGGGTTATGCTTCAGTAATAGGAAGAATTTAGATCTAGACCAAACGCAGACCCAGTCCCTCTCATCAAAACTTAAATCTAATATCTGAAAGAATTCGACTATTTCCAAGTAACTTATTTTGTCCCACAACAAAGCTCAGAAATATTTATTAAAGTACAAAAATACAAAACAAAAATACAAATATACTGAATTAGAAAAGATATCAACAAAATAGTGGAATAAGAGTTTTCTACATCTTCTCAAACACACACACACACACACACACACACACACACACACACATTGATTTTGATAATCACTCACAGACAAGAGTAGCTTGTCCAGGAGTCCAGAAAAGAAGTTCCAACACATGTGGGAGGGGGAAAAATAGATTAGATGCAGCAAAGACGATAAAGGAACAGTTTCACTTTATCCACCTCTCCCCTCCCCCAAGACAGCACATCTCAGTGCCAAGAGAGACTAACTCAGCCAGTGATTTCTCCTACAGAGAAGGTAAGAGTGTCTGAGTGAGTGCTTGACTTCCCCAGCCTTCCCCAGCTTTGAGAGATGCTACAGAAGGGGCCCATTTTTTCTCATCCCACCCAGAATATGGAGATGTGCTGCTGAAGTAGGGATGGGGAGAAGTTGGGAAAAAAGCAGCCAGAGCTCTCAGAAAGCATCAAAGGGACACAGATTCTACTGTCTGTTCTGTAGATTCCCTCAGAAAGCCCACCCAAGAGCCGCCTGGGACACCTCACCTGGTATCAACTTAAAATAGACTGTTAGCAGTATAAGTTGTTATGTGTAAACCTCGTGGTAACCACAAAGCAAAAACCTATAGTAAATACCAAAAAATAAAGAGAAAGGAATATAAGTATACTGCAAAAGAAAGTTATGAAATCACAAAGGAAGAAGAGAGGAAGAGAAGAAAGGAACTGAGAGGAACTACAATAACAGCCAGAAAATAATCAACAAAATGGCAATATGCACATACCTACCAAGAATTACTTTAAATGTAAATGGACTACATTCTCTAATCAAAAGACATAGAGTGGTTGAATGGGGAAAAAAAAAAGACTGCCTACAAAAGACTCACTTCAATTGTAAGGACACACAGACTGAAAGGGAAGGTGATGGAAAATGATATTTCCTGCAAGTGGAAACCAAAAGAAAGTTGAAGTAGCTATACTTATATCAGACAAAATAGACTTTAAAAAAAAAGACTATGATAGGAGGCAAAGAAAGGTATTACATAATAATAAAGGAATCAGTCCAATGAGAAGATATGACATTTGTAAATATTTATGAACCGAACATAGGAGCACCTTAACAAATAAAGCAAATATTAACAAACCCAAAGGGAGAAATAGACAGCAATATAATAATAGTATTAATACCCCACTTACATCAACGAATAAATCATCCAGATAGAAAATCAATAAGGAAATATTGCCCTTAAATGACACATTAGACCAAATGGATTTAACAGATGTTTATAGAACATTTCATTCAGAAGCAATCAAATGCATATTCTTCTCAAGTGCACATGGAACATTCTCCAAGATAGATCATACATTAGGCTATGAAGCAAGTCGATGAATTTAAGAGGATTGAAATCATATAAAGCTTCTTTTCCAACCACAATGGAAAACAGTATATACTATTTAGGCATCAGGGCAAGTATAAATGAATCTTAATCAATGGACAAAAGACAAAAGCTTAAACCCATTTTCTTTAATTCTTTGGTTGCTATAAAAATGTTATCAAAATATTATCATTTAAACAGAGGGAAGTGTTAGCTTATTTGTGTCCATTTCATAGTAACATCTTCTTCAAACTCAAAATTGTGTTTTGTTTCTATGGCAAGTTTATATCATTGTTTTAAAAAAATAATTCTTAAAATCACAAGTTGAGAAAAATTAAAAACCATGATGTGAAGTTACAATAATATATGTAGATATATGCTGAATACTGTGCATTTCACAGATTACTTGGCAATCTTCTGATTGTTAAAGTTTCTTCAGAAATAAATGCAGATGGCCAAATTTTATCAAAGAATTTGTGCATTTCTTTTTTCATACAGAAGTTTGTAAATATTGCTTTAAATGTCAAAAGAATGCTGGATACACCAAAGGCCCAGGGAAAACCTGAACTCAGCTCATTTCACCTGATCGTCCTTGTGCTGTCCTAATGTTTCATCATATTTGGGAGGAATTATAGATAATCAAGTAGTTGATGGAGTACAGAGCCTCCTTTTAACATCTAAATTTTATTCTTAAAATTCTAAGTACAATGAAATGTCAATTTGACTTTAAGAGCCAATTTTCATGTTCACCGGGGTAACACAGCATCAGTTTTCAGCATGGCATTGAGTGAGACAGACAGGTGGGAGATGTGGCCATGAGATCTATGGAGTGAAAGTTTTGGCAGAAAGATCAAAGAAAGAGTAGCAGACTGTACGTTCGGTTCAGAGATGCTCGCAACTCTACTGACTGACCCACATTGCCCTTCTGCAATGGCTCCTGGACCTTCCCCCTCAAACAGTAGAATTTATTTCTCCATTTCATAGAACTTGGTGGATCCTCTGTCTTCTTGGGCAAACAGAAATAACCGCAGAAATAGCACTGTGCCAGTTCCAAGCTCCAATCTTCTCTGTCCTGGGAGCTTCTGCTTCCTTCCTCTTTGAAGCCATATGCTACATTGTAAGTGGCTCTACCAGAGAGCATCATGCTATAAAAAGCCCGAGTCAGGTGGTGAGGACCTGAAGGATGAGAAAACATGTGAGAGGGACAAAGAAGCCAATGAGCATTGAGATACAGACCTATGAGTGAAGCAACCATGTTGGAAGCGCATCTTCATTCCCAATCCCAGCTGCCCCGGGTGATATCACAAGGATCAGAGACAAACCTCCCGACCAAGTTCTTCCCAAGTTCCTGGAACACAAAATGGTGCTAAGTAACATGGTTGTTATAAGCCACTAAACTTTGTAGCAATGTTGTTTTGTTTTATTTTTCCCCAGCAATAAATAACTGAAAAAGAAGCTATATCTTTAGATTACATCCTGCTGTAACAAAAACCTGAAACAAAAAGCATTTACTTTAGAGCTAGAAGGCAGGTGGAACCTAAAGAAGCCTTAGGAAGACCATTAGTAAAGAATGAGGATATTATTATCAGAGCTAAAGAGACACCTTCTGTTATGTTATGGAGGAAAGTTTGTCAACACTGTCACCAATGATAACATGGAAAATAGAATGTACCTACCTTATGCGTTTTGCTAAGGAGACCTCCGCACAGAATGATGAAAGTGACAACTCTTTTTACTGGCATGGTAAAGAGAGAGAGAAACAAGTTCCAAATGGACTTAGAGAGGGTCTGAGCATCTGAGACAGTTTTTCCAGCTAAGGAAAAGTTTCTCAAAGTAAGAAATGGTCTCAGGGTAAAGATTAAGTCAAGGATACGATGCTAAGATCCTTTGTTGAGAACTCCAAAAGATTTAAGGGTATGATCAAAGATCCTAAGAATAAAAGAATGAGACTTCTAAGAATCTTGAAGATATGCCATTTAGATACTTGGCTAGATAAAAGAATGTTTATGGATCCTAATAATGTTGTCCCATAGCCATCTTGACTCTCAGAGTAGAAGAACCTGTATCTAAGAGATCAACATACTTGGCTTTTGCCTAAGAGACTGGACTCCCAATATGATTTATAAAAAAATCATAAAGTTTGTAAGAAAATTTTACTTGCTAGCTCGGGTTGAAAAAGACAGAGAGAGTTCAAAATGAAAAAAAGGTCCTCTGGGCCCCCAATCTTCTGGGGCTAGAAGCAGGCTGGGAAAAATTCGCAACAGCATACATAGATCAAAGGTCAAAGCGCAGAGCACAGAGCTTAACTCCACAGAGAGTCACTCCCAAGAAAGCAGAATCAGGGCCTGTTTCAAGGAAAAGGCAACATGTGCCTGACTAGATTTCAGAAATGCTTTTTATCAGTGACTGTTACATACATATCATTTTATTCTCTCTGCTTTGGGTACTGGACCAATTCTTACATTGCCCCATTCTTTATTCAGCATTATATGCTCAATGTGTGGGAGACACATAACTTGTCTCCTCAGTTCACAGGTCTCAGATTGAGAGTAATTACATTGACAGAGAAACCTCTGTCATACCTGGACTTGATTTGAGGGTGAACTCCTGGACTTTGAGCTAATGTCATACTGAAATGAGAACATGAAGGCCTTGAGATGGGACTGAGTGTATTTTGCATGTGGGAAAATAGTCCATTGTAATGGCCAGAGGCAGACTGGCAAACTGTCTGGTTCTCTAAACGTATGCAACTTCTCATATTAAGAAGTAGAATCTAATGTCTTCTCTTTGAATATGATAGACTAATCCCAGTGGCTTAACTGGCTCATAGACTATGGTGGAAATGACAGTCTTGGACTCCTGAGGCTAAATCATAAGGAGCCTTTCAGTTCCAACCTGAGTCTTTTGAAAATGCCTCATAAGACATCACGTGGATCAAAGACGAACCTCCCAACAATGTTTTTCCCAAGTTCCCAACGTACAAAGTAGTGAGCAAAGTAAAATGGTTGTTACAATATATTGTATAATATATGGAATATATAATAACACAATATATAATGTATTAATATAATATAATTATAATACATATAGAGTATATATTTCATTACATATGATGTAATACATTATGTATTATATATTATATCTATATGTTATCTAATGGTTGTTATGATCCCTCTCAAACCTAGGAACCATGCTGTTGAAAGCTCAACTGCCACATCCAAAATCTATATGTGTGTGTTCCAGTCAACAACCCCAGAGCAACTCTCAGCCAACAGCCAGTCTGAACAGCCAGTCATGTGAGTGAGCCATCTTGGATGTTCGGACCAGTTTGAACCTCACGTGACTCCAGCTTCACCACCATCTGCCTCCAACATGAGAGACTCTGAGTGAGAGATGAGAATAAATTGTTGTTTTAAACTGCGAGGTTTGGGATAGGTTGTTACACAACAGTAGATGACCTATACAAAAGGCTTGTGTTTAGACAGAAGAAAGGAATTGTTACTTTAGTGATGTTACTTCAGTTGAAACATGTCCATATGTCAAATTGTAACAGACCCTACAGATTACCCTGCATTCCTCCACTTCCTTTGCTAAACATCATTGATTAAGGAGCCAAATCCCTTGCGGTGTGGAAGTTAACACTCTCTCCAGCAGCCAAAAAAGAAAAAAAAAAAGAGAAGAAAAGAAAATTTGTAAATTTTTCACATGACTTGTGATCTGGGTTGTGCAAATGTTTGTATACTCAATACTTCTAAAAATAGCAATAATATATTTTAAGGTCACCTTCCTTGATTTTATTTTAAAGTGAGATATGTATGGAAAATGCATGTGGAAAACATTTTTAGTATAATTTGTTGGAAGGGCAAATATTTTAATGCACACATTTTAATAGAAACATTTTCCATTATCTCTTTTTGAAATATGATAGATAAAAGGTTTTAGAATCTGTCCCACTGGATATTTCCAGCATATGAGAACTCTCCCAAGATGATTACACTTCTTTAGGAGTGAACCAAACCAGCCTGAGGTAAAGCATTTATTTTTGGTCTTTGGGATTCTTAGCAATGCTCTGGCTCCTCAAACCCCTGCTCTATCAGCAGTGCTCACATATGCCTCGCATCCCATTATCTTTCCCAGTATTAGTCTTGTAGGCCTGACTACAATGCTCTTCCTGCAGGCCAATGAATGGTGAGGAACCTGCATTTGTGTATTCCTCCCGGAACCTGGCCTGGCTATATGCTCAAAATAGCTGCTCAGATAGCTGCTCAACGAGAGCGTATCTTCAAAGTGCAGAGAATGGAAAACCACACTGCATTTCATTTCTACCCTGGGCAAGGGTTCTTTAGCTGTGCTTACTGTAGACTCTGTTCTCAGAGAAGCATTTCACATTAGCAGGCATCATTACCTTCAAAGAAAATCCCCCGTGTTCATGACGTAGTCCCACCTAAAGAACACAAATGAAGGTAGGGAAGGAGACGTGAAAGGAAGGTGGCTGTTTGAGAGAAAGATTGGTTTGATCACTGAACTTTAAAGTCATGATGTGTCGTGGAAAGACTTGGGGGGCCCCGGAGAGTGAAGATCATGGGAACAGACGTCGGATTGTTAGGAAATAGGCAGCACTGAGAAGTTGGAGAAAGCAGGAAGCCAGAGCCTGGAGAGTGAGCCAGAGCTAGAGGAGATATATGGAGTGACAGAGAACCAGTCATAGGTAGACAAGAGGAGCCAGCAAGGGAACCGGCCAGGCAGGCCGTGAAAGCCAGGTGAGTGATCACCTCGGTAGGTCTGGAGACACTCTATTGGGTGGGTAACACCGATCACACAGACAATGCAAAGAGAAGGCTTTTCTTTCAACCCTTCTATTTATAAAAAATAAGTACTCATCAACTGCCTATAATGACCTCAGGGCCAGAGTGCTGAGGATGTAGACATTTGGACACAGACCCACTTGTTCCTTTCAGAGAACTTATGTTCTAAGGCAGAAGTACTTAACCCAGTGCCTATCACCAGCCCCACTGGGATTACACAGATCCTTGAGGGTGAGCAGAGAGAGTTCTTCTGAGGCAGGGATGTATTTCTCACCCCCCTCCTCCCACCCAGTTCGGGGGGTCATCCAACCTGTCTTTGTCCTATCTGGAGATGATTCCAATGGCTGGCATTGGAATCCTCACTCACTGTGGCAGGAACAAACTGAGAAAGCCAGTGGAGTCCAACCAAGGAAGGCTCCTCCATGAGAGCTCTCACTGCACAGCATTTGGAAGTCACATACATCTCAGCACAAGAGAGTCCTCAACCCCTGGCGGGGAGTGACCGCTGCCCTGGGTTCTGCCAACTAATGAATGCTGAGCCAGTTATAGTGGCTGTTCTTATTAGGGTGTCAAAGCAGAACCTGCCCCAGGAATTTTTGAACATGGAGCAGGAACATGAACATGGCAATGCTGAGTAATTTTGTCAAGAACAAAGAGAGCAAAGCTTGTTGCCCTCTGTGAAAGGTCAACTATGCCCCCACCTGATTCAGAGGCTCATTCTGTGGACCTGGCATGCTTCCTAAATCTCTTTTAAGCTCTCCACTCTGGTTCCAACCCACCCAGACACTACCATTGCTCTCGGCATGTTACCACGCAGGCAGAGGCTGCTTCTAAATGATTTCCTTGTTTAAAAAAAAAAAAGGCAATGAAAGAAGAGAAAGAAAAGCCTATGAGCAACCAGCATTGACTGGCATTTCTCATAAGCTCAGTTTATAATGACAGCCTTGCCTCCTTCATGTGCATTGTTTGGTAGCTTCCTCTCATTGTCACCTGAATACTAATGAGAAACCTGTTCTCAATATCACAGCAAAAGAGAGTTTTTGAAATATAAATAGGGCATAGGAAGGGTAGCTGC
>CM052886.1:59429492-59471241 GCA_028534135.1 Potos flavus | reverse complement strand
CCCCAGTCTTGGATATAGAGTGCCAGGAGAATGAAGCAATGAATGGCGGGAAGGGAACTGACAAATACTCATCATAGCAGCATATTGTCAAGTGTTCCTCACTAGGGAAAGCACTTACGGACAAAACCTGACCTGTGCTAATGTTGGACACTCACGCCTCCTTGCTCCAAGCCTGCTTATGGTCTGTGTCACCTTGCTGTCACCCTGTGCCATCTCTCTGTGAAAGGCTGCTCAGGAGAGGATTCTAATTATGAGCCATAAAACATTTGTGCTTGTTAACTCCATGTTTCACCTTCCCCAAAGTGCTTGGAATCATAACCTTATTTAAAGTCGTAGACTGATTGTCTCTACTCTCTTAAGTTAAATGTAAGAATGCTCACAAAAGTATGGGAGGGGGAGTTTTTTAGATACGGATTTTTTTTCTTAGCACTGTAAGAAAATTATTTTAAAAACCATTTGTATGTACACATACATGTACATATGTGACTAGACTTACCTTTTGATATATATCATTGATTAAAATGTATGGTAGTTCTTTAGTCCTTTCTAGCCATTAAGGGGAATCTGAAAAAGGTTTTAAATTAGAAGATTCACTCTATTTAGAATTAGCATTTTCTATGCCAACCTTTATAATCAAGTCTTTTTAATAACAAAAAATCTATTTACTGTGCTCTGTGCAGATATTTACAAATCTTAATGTTAATTTTTATTTACTCAACAACTTTGTGAGGCAGTTGTTATTATCCCTTTTTTTTTCTGAGACAACTTTGACTCAGGGTGCTAAATAATCTCCCAAATTCATAGTTAGTTAACAGTAGAGTTGATATTTGAACTGTTCAACTCCAAAAACGTTATTTAAATGCTTGTAAGAGAAGAACAAAATGTAATGGGATCTTCACAGGAAGAAGAAGGATGTCCAGGTAAGAAGTAGGATTTGCAGGACCAGAGCGTGCAGGATGCATGTGAGAAACACTGAGGAAAGGTTAGCATCCTCGTCTGAGGGCCCTTTTCAGGGAACATGGCTGCCTAAAGTGTGGGCTGTGTATCAAAGCCATATTTAGCCTGACCGTAGAGGATTTTCATCACAAGCAAATTTATATACCTAATTTGATAATCATGGCAACCTACTGAACATTTTCTCCATACCAGGCAATTAGTTTTTTTCTCACATGATGATAATCTAATGGGAGTATATTCTGATACTCAGCAACATGAATAGAACTGTCATTAGTCTTGGTTCTTTGGTATTTCTGTTACCTTATGCAGCTCAGAACATATTGGTAATTTAGGAACATTTAAAGACCTCTTTCAGGCTTTATCTCAGCGTCTGCAATGACTAGCAATCATATAATTCTTACTTTTATCTTTTCATTATTTATTATAACATTTTTTACAATAAGGAATTATACTTAATTGCCCTGAGTGGACAATTTACGGCAAAGTCCAGAAGAAAAACCTTGGATACCAAACTGTAAGAATGAAGGTCCCAGTTCGGTGCTCAAGAGCCACTCTAGAGTTCAGAAATGTCAAATCCAGTACAAGGAGAACATGAAGATTGGCTGGCCGAACAAGGCTTTCTTCCTCTCTGACTTATGGGGTGGGGGGTCCACTTCAGCACTCAGCCCTAAAGAGTTGGCCAGCTCAGGATTCAAGACCAGCGGTCTCAGGATGTTAGGAGATAGGAAAGACTTGCCCTGATAAGAATGTGTATTAATTACACTTGTGTTTTCCATGTAGAGAAGACACGGTCTAAATCCAGACACAAATAAATTGTGTGGATTGAGTATAAAAGGGATAAAAGGCAATGCAATCTTTTCCTATCAACCTATTACATGGAAAAACTAACTTGGATCTGCTGTGAGGAAACTGACCAAATTGTCCCGAGTCCCATAGGTGTTATGAGAGAATAGCCCTGTTAGGATACGAGTCTGCCTTGGATTCCTCCTCAGGCTCTTTACAGACCATTCTTTGTCAGGTATTGCAGTCCCAGCTGGGTGGCAGGAGAGTGCCTGAGATATCGGGCAACTATATACACTTGTCCTAGCCTCATGACTACTAAAGAGCTCTTGTTGAACTTGTCTCTTTGAAAGGAAAAAAAAAAGCACTACGGAACTAATACTTATACCCAGAACTCATATCAAAGCTGACGCATCAGATACACATTCAAACTACTATGCTGGGCTGTAATAATAACTGTTCTGACTGTTGGTATCATTGTGTTCACACTATCACCCAGAAAAATTGCACCTCGAGATTGTTGTGTTGATTCAGATCTGAATCTATTCATGTCTAGAGCATATAGAGATACCAAATAATTTCAAAATCTTTCCTCCATGGAAGATATGATATCAGGCACATCTCTCTAAAGCAAGATTGAACTAAAGCATAATTTAGTGACCCAGGAGAAAAAAAATTGAATTAAACTTGAATTTTTTTTTTAATAGCAAGCTTCTGAGGAAGTTAATTCCTCTGTCTTCATATCTGTTAATGTGAATAATAAGAAAACAGACAAAAGAAAGTTGGTTAGGTATATTATAGGTTCCATTCTCCTAAAAAGATACCTATCTATGCTTATACTAATATACTAATGCCTATCTATGCTTATACTATCCAGCATAAGGATATAGTTATTCTATTCTTTGTGTAATAAAAATGTGAAAAGACCCATATTACAATATTGTTGGAGGAGAAATTAGAGAAATTTTTTTGAAATCTTCACACAGAAAGACCAGAATGATAAACTCAGTAGGGACCTTAGATAGCATCTAATTCAGTCACTCTCAAAGTGTGTTCCCTAGGCCAGCAGCATCAGCATCTTTCGGGAAATTATTAGACATGTAAATTCACCCACCTGACCTCAAAGCCAAAGAATCAGAAACTCTGGGTAGAGTGCACTGATGCGGGAACGGAAGCTCAGACAGGTTGCCAGATTCATTAGTTTGGGCAAAGTGAGATTAGAAACCAAGTTTCTTTTGCTGGTGCTATTTGTTCTTTTCATACTTAAGCACTTGCTTAAATTTTGAACTTGAGTTATGAATTAAGTAATCATTTGCTTTAAAGAAAAGCCATGAGAACATGGAGGTAAAAAAGTCTGCAAAGTAGAAGCAAGGAAGCAGAACCACCGTAGCAGGATCATGTGTTTCTTGAGGATTTCAGTCTTGAATTATTAGCAAAGACCCAGGATTCTACTACAACTTTAGGGCACTAGTAACATTAATTTTAGGTGTTTGTCATTAATGATTCTAAAATTGCTATAGTTTTTTCTGCTGTTTCAATTTTAAGTTGCTTAGCTTTTTTCTAATATTTTATGCCTCCTTTTTTTCTCCAAATAGCATAAATCATCATGCCTCCCAGCATCTGAAAGACTAGGTCTAGGTTTTTTCCAACATCTACTGGGAGGATGGAGTCATTTTTGTTGATTATTCAGTTTTCAAAATGTTTTCATGTTGCCTATTGAAGTTTATTAAACTATTTCTGTCAATATTTTAAAACCATACTTCTAATTTGGGAACTGCAAAATATCAAACTTTGTTATGTTTCTAATTGGAAATTACTTGAAAGACTAAACCTATCACTAAACAAGTCTGAAATAAAGATCATTTTTAGTAAAAGCATATCTTGATTTACATTTTTTTTTTTAAAGTTTTTATTTATTTGACAGAGAGAGAGATCACAGGTAGGCAGAGAGGCAGGCAGAGAGAGGGGGGAAGCAGGCTCCTCGCTGAGCAGAGAGCCTGATGCAGGGCTCGATCCCAGGACCCTGAGATCATGACCTGAGCCGAAGGCAGAGGCTTTAACCCACTGAGCCACCCAGGCGCCCCGACACTGAAAGTTTTAAAAAATAAATTATTTCAAGCAAGCCTCAACTACTGCCCTGCAGATGAAAGAAAGAAATTAGAAAACATTCTACACTGAAAGCTTGATAAATAGGTGGAAATGCCTCCAAAAACGTAGGAATTCACCATTGGAGTTCTGCAATATAGAAATCATGACAATACTTTGATTCATATTTTTGAAGAAAAGCAGAGAAGTCCAACCACTGAAAGCTTTTTTTTTTTTAAGCTTTTCTCAATATTTCAAATGTAGATTTTGTCCAGTACAACATTAGCCTGGCCAGAACTGTAAGTCTGATCACTGCCTGCCATCCAACTAGAAGTTTACATGCTCCCATTTTAAAACATTCACAGAAGGATGAGGTGTAGATACTTTCTTGACTTACATTTTATTGCTTAGCTGAAGCTCTTTGCATAGGTATTCAAATAGATTACCTTTTATATGCTGAACTGTTCATGAAGGCAAGATATTATTTTTCCTACCGGTGACACCATATAGAATGCATATCAAGATAAAGTAGAGGAAGATTGTGTTTTTCTATAATTTTCATGATTCTGCCCACAGCTATTTAGAAAATAGGAAAGAAATGGGTTTTGTAAACCTATGCAGTTTTAGAAAGGCAGGCTGCTATACTTTCTTGAAAATTAACTTTCAATAGGTAGTAGTAGTATTAAAAGGAAAGGGAATTTGGGCAAAAGGGGACATTAAGTTATAAAAATAGTAATTAGGCATTTCTTGTTCTTTGCCTTACATTTCATCACTATTAATATCAAGTTCTGATAGAGAAACTATTATCCACACTACCGGTGGTATTGGATTGCATTAGACACACCAGGTTATTCTATGTACTCACAAACACCCTGTTCAAAGAGCTGTTTCTGTGTGGGCGTGTGCGTGTGTGCATTGCAGCAATATACCTCTGCTTCCACAAATAATTGGCTTTTAATCTCTTTCACCTTGACTTTTTCTCCCCTTTTTCTACTTAGATTCTGTACCTCTGTGATGTTAGGTGAATTTTAGAAAATACTAAGCGTCAATTCAGAGTAACTCAAATATTTTTGCTATATCGTTAAAAATTTAGTATCCTGATTATATATATTTTTTAATTAAAAAAAATTTATTAATTTATTTGTCACAGAGAAAGAGAGACAGAGTGAACACAAGCAGGGGGAGAGGCAGGCAGGGGAGAAGCTGGCAGAGGGAGAAGCAGACTCCCCACTGAGCAAGGAGCCCAATATGGGGCTCGATCCCAGGACTCTGGGATCATGACCCAAGCTGAAGGCAGCCGCTTAACCAACTGAGACACCCAGGTGCCAAAATCCTGATTGTATATATATATTTTTTCTGATTATATTTTGATCACAGGGGCTACTGGTGAAGACTGATGTTGCTTTTAATTTTTTTTCTTAAAGATTTTATTTATTTATTTGAGAGAGAGAGCACAAACAGGGGGAACAGCAGGCAGAGGGAGAGGGACGAGCACACTCCCCACTGAGCAGGGAGCCCGATGCAGGGCTCGATCCCAGGACTCTGGGATCATGACCTGAGCCAAAGGCAGATGTTTAACCGACTGAGCCATCCAGGCGCCCCCAAACTGGGTGTTTCATTTTTGCTTCCTTCCAGAAATGCTGTAGCTGATCATAACAAAAACTCAGGGTGGTAATCACAAGGGACTTAGGCTGTGTCACACCTTATTGCTCCTTACGAGGAAGAGGATTTTGGGTAGAGATAAACTGGAAAAATTTGCTCCTTCAGCTTCCTTAGCAAAAAGAGAACAGCCAGGATATTCTTGTATACGGTGGAGCTGCGGTCACTGCTGCACTCTGCCAGGCTGCCGCATTTCTATCTCTGGGGGACAAGTACACAGAACCTGGTAGACCAGGGAAAAGGCACACTCTGCCTCAGTGTATCCTGTCCAGCCCTTGGTGCAGTCAAGGAGAGGAAAGTAAGCATTGTGTTATATTAGCAGGCAGTATGCTGTGTTCATTCTGTCTTTTTCTCAAAGCTGCACTTTCAAGCAGATATTTTAGCCTCACTTGGCTGGTGATGACCCAAGTTCAAATAGTTCGAGGGGATTCTTCAAAATCACAATGAGCGAGTGGCCAAGTCCATACCACAAGCAAAGTGTGTCTTGCTTCAATATCTGTGCAATTGTCTCATCTGCAACTGATTAGGAAGAGGTTTAAGAAATCCACATATTCGTACCCTAAGGCAGTGCCTAAACAGGTTTTCTCCCAAAAGTTTAGCTTGACTCCAGAAATCTGCATATTCAGGTATAGATCCTTCTTTCAAAAGTTCTCTGCAGCTGTTCTCTATATCTTTTATCATTAACTCTTCCATAATCAGAGGGCTAACAAAATGCTTAATATTTAAGTTGCTTTCAGAGAACCTTTTTGGATATTTAAAATGTGGGCAAACCATCCTTTGATGGGTTCCTGCCCCTTAACTTATAAATACTAAAGTGTCTTTAGCACAAAACTTAATGATTAAAATGGTAAATGCCAGGCATGCTTCTAAGATCTTCACATACATTAATTTATTTAATTTTAGGAGCAACTTTACAAAACAGGTATTATTTATCATTTTCATTTTAACAGAAAAGAAAATGAGCCAAATCGTGATTATGTAACCAGCCCAAGGTCACATCACCATTAGTGGATAGAACCTGGATATGAAAGAAGAAAAAAAGAGTTTTTTACCTTCTTCAGTCACAAACAGTACTCACCTTTTTCTCCAGCCAAGTGCAAGTATCTGTGGGTGCCTACGTTGCTCAGACTTGTTATAATTTGAGAACAGAAGAGACTTAATTGTCATGTCTTGGAATCCCAGGAAAGTAACGATTTCACACATCTACTTCAGAAATGCAAACAGGGACTACTGTCACCTTTTGCCATCAGATTTTGAAACATTAAATTGAGAAAAAGATGCTGCACACTTGATAACCAAAGGTGTGAGTTTTGAGAAACAGAATTGCAGGCGATTTTTGGGAAACCACAAAATGCAAATCAAGACACAATATGCCATATATTATAAAAAATTATATGGATCTGCCCATGATAAAAATTATAATTTTATTGTCAAAGATGGAGAAACTACCAAGTAAATCAGAGTTTACTTCAGTAACTCTTTGAAATGTATTTCTTCAGTCTCAATAGCATTTATGGATTCACTTATCCAGTCACAATAGTCTTGAAATGGTTAGCTTTAAAGCACTGGTATTTATACACATGCACACACATTTCTACCTGTCTGAAATACATTAAAATAAAAAACCAGCAATGCAGTCTATTTTATTTTAAATAGAATGAGCCATTTGAAAATCCAGAGTAACCAGAAACAAAGCAAAAAACAGTCCCCCAAATACCAGTCATCTTCTTACCTGATTTTGAGATCATCTGAAACGCAGTGAGAAGGGCCAGAAAAGGCCTGCCATGGTGGAGTTCGATGTGAATATTTACATCCAAGTTATAAATCTCTAAAATGAAACAGAGCCTAGGAGCAAAGTTGACCCAACCTTAGTTATAATGTTTCAACTTTAGATGTTCAGCTCTAGTCCTGTGGCTGAAAGTTCAGGACCAGCAAACTCGAGATAATATTACCTAACACTCACCACACAGTGCTAAACCAACAAGCATAATTAGACATGTGTACCAACAAGATTAAAATAGAGAAATCAAAATTTACCGTACCCCGGAGGACTGCTGAACAAGCAAACATCCTTTACTCATGCCGAAGTTACAGTTGTTAAATTTAGGCAGCTTACATGTGTGTGGAGTAACACCCGGGTCCCATAATCCAGGGGCCAGCACACAGAATTCATGACGACTGAGAAACTCCAGGTGGGCCGTAAGAACAGAAAAATGGTATGTAGTTTGGAGAGTAGGGGATGTGATTTAGAGTTTATGGGATTAGGAGACCTTGCAGGTTACATGCTGCAAGATTGTAGGAAGAGTTAGAAGCTAAAAAACAAAAAACAGGAAAACACCTTGAATTTGAGCCTTTGCTTGACCAGAAGCCACAAAATGAAAGCAAAGTGGAGGAATTCTTAGATAATGTCCAAGTCAGGACACTTGGAAAGCCCTGAGGACATTAGGAACTACCAATCCAGATCAGAAGAAAATATACCAAAATCATGAATAAATAAGAAACCATCAATGTCTTTTCCCAAGCACATTTATTTAGAATTTGCTAGGCTAACTGGAAATTGTAAAGAAGAAATTGGCAAGACGATAGCATCTCAAATTCAACTCGAAAAAATAAAATCGTCATAATTTGAATTTAAAAGTTGTTCTATATTATTTAAAGCTCATTTGTCTGCCTAATTTTATACGTTCTTCATAAAATTGCCGTTAAGAAAAAAGAAGGCAGATATATTCAGTCTGACGAATGAGAAGACTGAGTTTCATAGATTTGAATTGTTCTGTGAAGGTTAAGGAATCAGTAAATGATGAAACCAGGGCTAATATTTCTACAAATGAGAGCTTCTCAATTTTCCCTCCAACTTGGTTCTCATTTGTCCTCTCCAAGTGTGAAGATTCTTCATTGATATTACATTTATTTGAAGTTACACATGATGGTAGTTAAAACTTAGTAGTCAAAATTGAGATACTATTAAGCAAGTAAAAGGTTGTATTTCAGGTAAACTTGAAATGTATTTTTTTTAGCCCCAATGGCAACTACATCGTTGTTCATTTAGTCAAAATTATTGATTAGTACCTACCACGAGCAAACACTATTTATTCAGCCTCGAGGCAATGCTAGGGAAATATATGGGAAGGAAGCTCCCTTGCAGAAACTTTAGGGCAACAACTCATGCATAGAGAAAATTCGCAGTACTATAATAGTAAATTAAGTCTCTATTTATAAAAGAAGGAAAGGAAAAAAGAAATATATTTACTCCTAAAAGGAGTAAAAGAAAATAAAAGGAAAAAAGATAATATATTTACTCCTAAAAAATGACCAAAGCATGTAATTAAATGCACGTCTCTAGTAGCAGATTTTGGTTCTTATCATTAATGCATTAAATGTATAAAGGCAGCAGATGCAAAGACGCTTCAGCCCTCTTCCCAAATACACGACTTGGGCAGGTAGCAGGGTCTGCTGCTGCATTGGGAGCAGATAACAGAGATAGAGTAAGAATTATAGCACCGGTTTAGCCTATTTAACTCGACTTACATACATAAATAAGTGATAAAGCATGAAGGTATGCATTTTAAGAATATTAAAGTCAAGAAGACAGATAAATACTGAGCATGATATTGCTTTGTGCAAAGTCCACACAGACCTCTTGCTAAGGGAAAGAAGTGGCTGTAAGGCTAAGGAAATACGTAAAGTGGTTGATTATTTGGTAAAAGATGGGTAGAAGAAATATATAGAAGTTACGGCAGTTGTCATATTTTCACTAGTCAGAATGATGCTTTGAAATGAAGTCATAATTGCATATCTGTTTCCCAAACAAAAAAGTTTGTGAGCAGTTAATTAAATATAAATATGATGCTTCACCAACTCAAAAATTAAGATGCGACCCTCAATCGCTGATTTCATTCAGATTTTGTGTTGGTACAAAGTGTGTAGATCATTGTGATACTGTGGTCTGGAGGCTCCTGATGGGATTATACATAGCTTTAAGGTCAATAAGGATGAGAGCTGTGTGAGGAATGGCACAGGGCAGCATCTGGGAAACCTTTGCGACATTGAAAAGAGATACACTTTCGTAGGATGAAGTGATTAAGGGGCTCAGTTAGGAAGATTGGTCTTCATGCATTAGGTTGGGACCAACTGGCTTGAGGGTCCCATGACTCTCAATCACTCAACACACACCTCTTAACAATCTGAGGTGCTGGGTACTGTGCCAGGCTTTGCAATAGAAATGTGAGCCGGACAAACGTACTACTTCTTGTCTGTGAGGCAACATAATTGACAGATAAAGGAACAGTGTAAAATACTATACAACTGGGTAAAGAAAAATTAGAGAAGGTTTTCCTTTTTTAAAAAAAAGATCTTATTTATTTAATTTTGAGAGAGAGTGAGAGGGAGCCAGCACAAACAGGGGGAGGAGGGGCAGAGGATGAAGCAGACTCCCCAATGATCAGGGAGCCAGACTCAGGATTCGATCCCAGGACCCTGGGATCATGACTTGAGCTGATGGCAGACTCTTAGCCAACTGAGCCACCCAGGAGCCCTAGAGAAGATTTTCCAACTTCCAGACAAGATGGTAGAATAAAGCTGTGCAGGAATCTACCCACCCCTTCTTTAATAAATAGCAGTCAAAAATAAAATTTTAAATGTATGTTTAGATGAAAGAACATGTAAATGAGCATGTAAACATATAGATATAATCTTCTACTATAGCTCAAAATGCAATGTTTATTAACTAAATGATCTGTTTTGTCTTATAGTTTCCAGAAATGTATTTAAGGCATTGAAGGAGATGCATAAAAAGTGGAAAAAATAGCATTTTGATATCAACTATAAATTGAGCGGGATTATATGTTTTTCCTCAAACTTAACTTTTTTGTTCAGTATTTGTTTTAAAGGTAATTATATATTCTTGCTTTGAGGTATATGACTAGAAACTAATTTGGCCTTTAAATCTGCGTTGGCCTTTAAATCTGTGTTAAATCTCAGTAGATATTAGGAGGAGTAAGACATTCATTTGCCCTCCTCAGAAAACTCATAATGACAAGGGCGTGTGAAAGGACTCTGTATGCCAAAGACACAAATGGTTCAGTCCAGCAGGAGGTGATAATGTGAAGATCACACAGGCACGATCCCAATTGATGATGATATGTTACATAATTGAATGCAATTCTCCAATTAGTGAGGGGCCATTAAAGTCTTTTAAACTGGGGGAAAACATGATCAGACACGTGTTAGAGAAATGACTCTGAAAGTTGTAATTAAGAAGGATTAGAGGAAGGGAAACAGAGTAGAGGATGTGACATTAGTCTAGGTGAGAGGTGATGAAAACCTAATTTAGGGCAGTGGCTGGGAGGATGCTGGTAGATTCCAGAAATATCAAAGAGGTAAAATCAGTTGGATGTAGTGAAGGACTGTTTATGGCCAGATGAGTGAAGTTTGACTCTTTGGGTACTGACTTAAGAGATATGGTTAATGGTGATTTAAAAAAGAAAAAAAAAAAAAAAAACTGAGAAAAGAATAAGGATGAAATTTGGGAAAAACACATAATTTATATTCTAAAATACATTTGCCTGTTAGGTTGGAATTCACAAAAATGTGTTCATAAGTGTTTGTTAAACAGATAATTAGAAATAGAGACAAAAATATTTCCCAAAGAAATGATAAGCGCTAACATGTATTGAGTACTTATTGTATAAGTACTTTCCAAGTATCAGTTAACAAATTCGACAACTCTTAAAGTGGGTGCTCTTTATATCTATTTTACAGGTAAGATAGAAAGGAAACAGAAATTAAATCATTCACCCCACGTTGCACCTGTCGTGACAAGAATTAGTCCCATGTAGTCTGTCTTCCAACCCTCTGCTGTCACCTACCACAGCCGCCTCTTCATAATGTAAACGGTAAGAAGACTTCCAGGCTGGCTCACGGAAAGTCCACTTTATAATATATTTATTTAACTATAGAATTACCGACACTGCCTCAAGTTTGAGAGCTGGAGTGAGGGGTGTTTTCATTATAGAAGAAGAAAAATACTTTTTTCTCTTGTCTAAGCCTGATTTTGAATTAGTCATAATCACATCTCATTTATTTTTGGAGATTACTGTTCCTTAAAAAAACATTTTTGCCATGCCTTTGCCTCATCAAACCAGGTATTGGTAAATAGCCCTTCATTGTTTCTCTCATCAAGTCCAATTTCTTCTGCTTGATTTCAAGTCCCTCTTAACTCTTGCTCTGTTATTTATAACCAGGGATACCTCCTCCTTTCCAACAGCTGGAAGATCCTGCCTTTGGTACCTCCTGGTCTTCCTTACTAATCAGCTCCTTCCCTTTCCTTTCTCACACGGGTCTCTGCGCTCCTCCGCGGGGTCCCTTGGGCTGTCCCTGCTGCCCCAGCCTATCACAGGAGCAGCCATCCGTGCTCTGAAATTACTTTTCTCTCTCAACAGCCGGTTTACTACCACCTTCACTGCACCCCATTCATCCTTCGGAGCACCTGATCCTCACTACCTTTCAAGAAGAAACCAATTTGAATTAATTTGCACTTCAAGGATTCTAAAATATTTATAGAGTGTCTACTGAGTGCCAGAAACTGTTAAGTCCCAAAGGACGTAAAACACAGATTTCCATTTGGCTTCTGCCCTCCAAGAGTACTTGATCCAGTGGGAGAGACACACATACGAATAATCCGGCAGAGCGCAGTGGGAGAACCGCAGCACAGCAGCATAAGCAAAGCACAGGAAGGATGATTCGGGCTCCTAGGTGTCAGGAAGTGAAGACTTGGAGGAAGGAACTTTTGAGATGCCTCTTGAAGAGCGGAATTTCCCCCACTTAGAAAAGTAAGAGAGAATGTGAAAATGAAGAGTGAAGGTATGGAGGCGTGGAGGAGAGTCTATGGCTCTGATCCAGAAATAAAGAGGGATTAATTCATATGCCAGGCACCACTGCTGGACTGTAGTCCCTCAAACTTCATCCCCACCACATCCTTTTTCTTGTCAGAATTGCTGAGAGCTCTGCATTCATTGCCTCTCTCATCGATTTCAGCTTCTCCTGTCTGACTCTCTTGGTTTCCTGTAACATATCCCTGCCTTTGATACACACTTCCAAATCTGAAGGGTAGTATTATTCGGTGCTTGCTGGCTTTGTTTTGTTGGTAGATCACGGGAGATTTAATTGCTCTGTGTTCGGCTGGCCCCACACCACACTTAACAGGTGGCACTTTTTTTGGAAGGACACTGTCATTGAACTCGCAGGAACAGCCCCTGCGTTAACTCCTGTCCGTTTATCAGGTGGAGCTCACCAGGTCTGTTTGTGGCATCAGGCTCCTGTTATTTTTTCTGTTAAGTTGGGTTCTGGTGAATACACATGGAGCTTGGTGTGCAACTCACAAAGATCTAGTGAAAACACAGAATTACAAAAATGCACAAAAATCCCCTGCTCAGTAGAGCCTTGAAAACACTTGGGCAAATGTCAGAGCTAAAGAAATGTGTGGGTCTCTTTCCTCTGGAAGGAACACATTTTAGCCTCGTATTCTGTCTGGTTTTTAATGTTAGCAGTGTGCGCCTCTCTAGCAAATTGACAGAGGGATATCAGGTTAAACTTACGACTTTCTCTTTTAATTTGTTGCAGAGTTTATCCGAGCAGTGTAGTAAGGGTCTGCAAATTCATATCACTTTTAAAAAGCATTCTTTTTAAAAAAGATTTTATTTATTTGACACAGAGAGAGAGAGAGAGAGAGAGCATAAGCAAGAGGAGCGGCAGGTAGAGGGAGGAGAAGCAGGCTCACCGCTGAGCAGGGAGCTTGACATGGGGCTGGATTCTAGGTCTGTGGGATCATGATCTGAGCCAAAGGCAGGCACTTAACCCACTGAGCCACACAGGTGCCCCTTATAAAGCACTCCTGAGTTGTTTGCCTCATTGCTATGCATTGCAAAATATTTTTAAAAGCATGTGACTTATCTGAACTCTCATTCTACGTATGTAGTCTGATTTTCTCTATTTGTTTTACGAGAGTTTGTTGTCCAGTCATGGTCTTTAATTAGCTTTGGTTACGTAGTGGAATGGTGAGATTTGAATGGAATAGGTTAGTTCTCTACTAAGCTAGACTCAACATTACTTAAAAAACAAATGTACCCATGAGCATCTTTAATTAAGATCTATGACTAACCACTCATTTAAAAAATATATTGTGCATTCTTTATTTAGATACAAAATTCACAAATATACTTAATTAAAGGCTGTGAGTTTCAAAGGGGAAACAAGAATAATTTTCAGCAGTAGAAACCTGGGAAATTTGAAATGATGATATACACATTACAGGTTATATCTGATTGAGCTTTATTTGCTATTTATGGAGACTTTGAGTAGACAGCACCTCATTTGCTACTATCTCCAAATCGTCAAATGCTGGAAATTTAGAAATCCCTACTACAGTCACACACATCAAGAATCCCTCGTACTGTTACATACCTACAGAACACTAGAGCTACTTATTGCTACCTACCAAACTTTGTGCAATAGGTCCAATTAAATTAGATCAATTAATTAAATTTATTTTAACCTGAAGGTCAACCAGAAGAGGTCTTTTATTGTTTAATTATAGATTTAATTACATTCAATCACTGAACTTGAAAAAAATATCCCCTTACAGCACTTAACTCTGATGAGGCTCACAGAAGCATTCCTGATGAAATATTATATTCTCCTGCCCGTATTCTTCAAGCTGAGATGTACTAGCCAGAGCAAGAAGAGTAGCGAGGTAAGGGGCATTGAGGGGACATTGACAATAAACCAAGAGGATGGTGTTCCCCTCAGAGCAGCTTGGACCTTTGCCAGTCACCATGCACTGCCTTTTCTCATTTGTTAGTATCAGGAGTTAGTTAATTATCTCAGGAATTTGACCACCATTTTGCTTTACATTGTCTTCCTTTCAGCAGCTTTCCTCAAAATTGAGACTGAGTTTTCATTGCAACTAATAATGTAAAACAAATGGTAAAAGTAGAAGTTAAAAGTGTTTCAGCAACAAAATTGTTACTGATGATCACCATGAGTTTCAAATCTATTTCTTACCTAGTGATAGACCTTGTGTGTATCTTTAATAGCTTTACATTTCTGCAGGGAAACGCGTGCTGGTAGGATAACACATTTTTGTACTGCTTACGAATCCCGTCCTTTAAGAGACCACACGTGACTGCCCATCAGTGTTTTGAGCTACATAATTATCTCTGTGTGAACTTCACAAGAGTGTTGCCTGTTGACTAGTCAGGGATAGCAAGACTTCAAGATTAAACTTTGTGTTTCAGCTCAGCCTAGCCTGAGTATCAGCATCACAGGTGATAAGCAGTGACAGTACCTCATCTGATCTTAGTCTATTCTCATTTTTGAAAACATGTTTAGATATTTGTTAAGGATTTGTAGAGTTTAAAATGGCGATGCTGCAAAATAGGAAGCACTTCGTTCTCTGTGTTGCAGGGGCAAGTTGGAATGATCACTGAGTCAGGGTCAACGGCAAGTGACCCAATCAGACCACCAGGTTTATCACCTTTTCCCTTTGCTCTGCATCCTCTGTTCGCATCCTGTAACATCTTAAATGCTAAAACTCCCCAGGTTGCCATTTTATATCAGATATCTAAAGTATTTGTTAGGGTCTGATGACAAAATATTTCCTTTCACACGCAAATATCCTTGTATCATGTAGTTGCAGTTTCAAAAAAAAAAAAAAGAAAGGTTTTAACTAAAATGTCTGATAGTAGGACTCTTTGAAGATACAGTCTTAATTTGTTATTCTATGATAATTAGAGTGGAATTAAGTCACTGTGCAAAAGGATGAAGGGAATCAGTGGCTATTAATTTTCTTCATATTCTAATTGCTCCACTGAAATATTTCAATAAAACCTTTACTCTAGACATCTCCTTTCATGATGTTGTGTAAGAAAATAAATGAGTAAGGGACATAAAGGGACCCGCCAATGATTGGAGACAGGATTTTCTTTACATTGTCTAATAGACTTGTTTATTATTTTAAGCTGGTAGAAAGAGACTTATGATTCGTGTTGAAGAAAGAGTTATTTGTGCTTGATACATTGAAGACACTGTTCAAAAGCAGTTTGTCCTTATAAAAGGATGACCCCTGTAATAATTCTTAGGCAAGGAGGGACAAATTCAACCAACAAAAAGCACATCTCGCCCCAAGTTCCCCATGATTTCTCCACATAGAGCAAAAAAATACACATCAGTAATTTATTTGAACATGCACATCAGCGAGTAGCACCGTTCTGGCCACTCGGGAAACAAAAGGGAGAATATCAGCATTACCTAAATTAAAAAAAAAAAAAGAAAAGAAAAGAAAAAGAAAAAAGAGGTGAATTACACCATTTTAATTGTCTTAAAAACACGGATAAGAGGAGCAATTAAAATATAGTCCTAAATAGTACTAGCTAATGTAGATTACATAAGTATACAATATGATTCAACTAATAGTGCTCTGACAAGCATAAACCACCAGTTCGAGTAAACAAGGCCCAGATCGATTGCTGAGAAAATGTTAGATTCAGATGTAATAAAAGTTACTTTTATTTCAGTACTGAATGCAAAACACAAGTCAAGTGTGAAGACAGCATTCTAAAAAAGGTGGCTCTATTAAAGCAAGGAGGCCATTTCCTTTTGCATTTTTATAATTTTTGAGTTCTATTTTGACGTTCACTTTCTCTACCTTTCCTCCCCTGAGCACTAATTTATCAAAAAAAGATTTCAAGGTGCAAGTTGTACATTCTTATCGTTATACCATTTCATCTCTTTCTGGAAGAGAGTATTACAATCAGCATTACAATGTTAATTCTTTTTCTCTGAATATTTGTTTTACATACATGTATTTCAAAATCATAACGTTGACTGGGAAAAGAAACCTATGAACAAGAGAGTGATGTATTCATACACTTCCTATTGTGCTGTGTGTCTTTCCCATCCCTTCTCCCCTTTCCCTGTAAAGAGCTGTAAAAAATTTAAGGCAGATGAGGTATATTGCTGAAGAAAAAAGTTATTTTTGAAAAAAACTCAAAAAAACTTTTATTCTGCCCTTCTACTCAAGAAAGACTAATCAACTATAAATCTAGTGCTAGAAAAAAGCAGGAAAGACACTGTTTGCATGTACCATACTATGTCTTCTATTTCTAGAATGGCTTTTTGTTAATTTAATTTTAATAGAAAAAATAAGCACCTTAAGCTATGAAAAGGAAAAGAACTTCATTATTAGTGAGTTTAGAATCCAAAAGGAATTAGGAACACTCACTCAAACTCTTTCACTCATTCTCTCAAAGGCCAATGCTACTGATTAGAATTGTAAAGTGCTGTACTTAGTATAAACACTTGTATACACTGCAGACACTGAAAAATAACCCTCAAGCACATTGTGTTATAGTTCCAAAAATATATTTACAGTCTATTACAAAGATTACAAATGGAAGTGTCTAGGTGACTGTATTATGCTAATTAAAATTATTTTACAGATTATTTTTCCTTAGGGACAAAAAACATTTTAGTGAAATTAAAATGATTTTTCTAGTCAATCGAAAAATAAATTAAAATATCAAATAACACTGTACAGTGATTTAAAAGAAAAAAAAAGGGTGGGGAGGGGTTCGGGAAGCAATCCGTTTGAGTTTTTCTATAGCCATCTTTGGTCCTAAATGTGGGAAAACACATTATGTAGCACTGAAAATACCTGTTCTTTTGTGATGCTCTGCAAGTAAAATAGAAAAATATAGTGCATTTTCAATGTATTCAGAGCCCACTACAGAGAAATGTGTGTACAAAACAAGACAGTATAAATAAAATTTACAAGTTATACAAAGGAACATTTACAGGTTTTTGTTTCTGTTATTTGTTTGTTTGTGGATGCCCACATTATCAAACAAGACCAATTATGACCGATCCCTGGGATCTTTCTCTATTAAAATCATTATAAACAGCCCAATTCTCTTTGGAAGTACAACAGTTCAATTCTGGGGTAGTTCATGATTTTCATAACTTTGAAAGCATTACTCATAATATGTATACATTCCTGAAATATCTATAAAGACACATTTAATTATTGCTTATGAAATTCTAACACAGTAATCAAATAATATGGTTTAATAAATAAAGCTTAAAAAAAAAAAAAGCCAGATCCTTCACCTCTTCCTTACATGGTAAAAAGATTTCTTTCATTTAATAAGCTTCTGACATCAGTGTTCACAAATAAAATGCTTTTTAAAAACTGCAGTGGTGATATTCTGTGCAGCTGATTTGTTTTTGAAAGGTGAAAACGTGAACTGCCCCTTTTCTCCTGCTTCAGAGTTCTAATATAAAATTTACTTCTTTCTATTTGTGTTTGGACTGCATTAAACAGAATAGGATATAAAATATACATCAACTATTTCTCCTAAATTTCCTAATGTCTCAATATTGAAAAAAACCTCGATGTGCTCGGATTAAATTTTAGATAACACTGGATAGTTCTTGCTCTCAGAGACTTGCCTTCACCAACACTCTTTAGATGAAGTGCCTCAACTTTTTTATAGTCATAAACCTACAATTTGCGTTTTTTTTATTAAATTCTGCCTAGTAAAATCACTCTATAAACAATCTGTTAAAAGTGCCTTATAGTATTTATGGATCATTATTGCTTTTTTCGTTGAAAAGATAGTGTGTTGTCTGATCTTTACAAAAAAATTTCTTTTTAAAAAATACCAGAGCTCTTGGCAGCTTGCATGTTCTTGACTACTTGCCAATTAGCAAACGATATCAAAACAGCACTGATTAAACAAAATAAAATGGCACAAAAAGGATACCAATGTTCTGACAGAGATATATCTTCAATCATGCTGTGGTTTTTTTTTAATTTGAGATTCTTTCAAAGGTACCCAGTGTAGTAATGTGTCATAGATTAACACTAAAAAGGTCCAAAGCTATAAACAACTTTCTAAAACAAAGTCCTTATGAAGAATAAACACAAATGATTTTAAAAAGGAATCGTCTGAAATCACATATTTAAGGAAAATATTTCATTGATTTTAACAATAAGATCATGATTTTATTTGACAAATATATTCTTTCTTAAATTCTTTATGTACATTTTAAAAAGTCTATAAGATAAAAAGGAGGTTAGAGAGCTCAAGGTGTTTGGATGTTTTCAGGTAGTACTTTGTTTATTGTCACTGCTGTTTTCCTGGCCACCAGTGGTGGATCCTAAATTCCCTTTTTATATATTCTGGTGGCACTTAGGAGTTCAAGTCTGTAGGTGCTTCTTAAATCTTCTCTTCACTGTAGGAAGGACCCAGGACATCAACTGTCTTCTAGCAGCATTCTTATGCATATACCGAAGGCCAGTACCGTTCTCTCTCAGTCCATAATCTCCCTCATAAGGGAGAAATGCTTATCACACTTGGATGCCAGTTCCATGTAAATGTAGCATTTGTGCTCTCATAGTCTGAATGCTGCTCATGATTTTCTTCTGATGGCCAACCAGTGTGATCCCTAAACTCATCACATCTCTGAAAAAGACAAATGCGTTTTGTTAGTTACCTTACAAAGAATTTATGTGGTACTCAACTGTCATCAGCTCTTTAATTAAATCATCTGTTTATCTGAGGCAAACAGATCTTATCTGAGTGGTCTCGGGTATTATGATCATATTCCTGCAGTGGGTCAGACTGGTGAGCTTCATCAGCGTGCTCCTTCCCAAGAACCTAACTGCTGAGGCTCTCAGTTTGCCATAAGTTATTTTTAAACTGATCTGAAATTTTGTATGTGAAATTAATCAAAGGCTTAACATTATTCTTAAGGTAAGATCAGAAAATGTTATTTGCAAGGTATTCTCGAACTTAAGTGAAGTTTAAAATTTTTAATGGTTACAATAGGAAACAGTACAAAACGTAAGCATTTTGATCAAGAATCTTCGATGATCACCAAAAGATTTATACTGAGTTTCATTCTTATAGGGTAATTCTGAGCATATTATAGGTTGTATACTTGACTCCGGTTCAATTCGATCACTTGACTACATTTTAGAAAAAAATTACTTTCTAAAATGTGCAATACCAATGTTTAATAGCTTAAATGTGACATCAACTAACTGCGTTTATATATGCGGTTTTACCTTTCTTAATAGCCAGGAAGATTGAGTTTAGGTATTTGCAAGCAGCTAAAAGATAGCAACAGTATAGTAGTGTAGTATTTCATAGTCGTGGTCTAATAAGACTTTGAGGATCCTAGTTTTTCAGTGAAGTAGATTGCTTCGGAGAGATGGGGTATAGTTATGCCAGCTCTCCCACGTGGCGACTAGAAGGAAACCAAACAAGATAGCACGCACACGCTTAAGTTCACAGAGATTCCACCTCCTGATGTGCCAGGAGAGAGAAGCTGATTGCTGGCTCTCTCAGCTGAAAAATGTGAAACCCTTTGCACAACAGTACATAAGCTGGATCCGCTAATAGAACCTTGAAAACTGTTTCCCATTTTCAAATGCATTGACCGAGAGGAACTTCATCGCCCGTGAGAGTTATGTTGCAGCCAAAGAAGCTGATGTTCGGAGATAATAAGTGGATTTCCTAAGACCACATAATCAGTGAGGGAGCCAGAGAGGAAAATTTAGTTCTTTTTACTTCCCATTCACAGCAATTTCAAAAGTTGTTTTAGGAGGTCACTCTTGAGGTTAAAAAAAAATGAGTCAATCACACACCTTCCAAAACATAAGCTAAATTCTTAGTTACAGTTAATTGAATTAAGCTGCCTTGGATCTCTTCAGAAAGTAAACCTATTGGATGTCAAAATGCATTTGGTATAGGGTATGGGGCTTTGAGTTTTTAATACAAAAATATGGTGAAAGAAATCCTCCTTTGCAACGGAGGAAGTCTCTCTAATGAATAGGCACCTAAATGATACAGTGGTTAACGAAAGAGGAAGGCTCACGGTGTGGTGTTTAGAACACTGTCTATAGAGACAAATGAGTTACCACGTACTAGTTGAGTCAGTTTGGGGAAAATATTTACATTCTCTGAGCCTGCGCCTTATTGTGTATAACACTATTGACTTAAAATTATTGCTGTGAGAGTTTAAAAATTGTAACTTCAAAGGTCTCTTTAGCACAATGCCTGGCACATAATAGGTGTTTATTAAAGAGATGCTTTTCTCCTTGATTTTGTGGTTTACTTCTCTTTAATATATGGCAGATGACCTGCTGTATAAAGCTCAGATTGCACGTAATATATGCTTAAGTAGAATTTTGAGAGCTTCAACTTACTCAATAGTCATCCTGGCCACGGATTCAAGGGAGTTGTAGCCAGCTGCTGTGAAGTTATCTTTATACCTTTCCATCTTAATAGCTTGTAGCCATTCTCCAACTGAACAAAAGGTAGTGAAGTCAGGAGTGTTTTGATCCAAAAGAGGGCTTATTGGCCTAGATACGAATGAAAACAGAAAAGCGTATTTTTTTTTTCATGAACCACTAAAGAAAGAATGTCTTGGCCCATACAAAAAAAAAAAGGTATAAAGAATAAAATCACGTATTCTAATGGGTATTGATAGTAAGGGATAAATGGAGAAGTTAATACGAATCTAGAGGTTGCCCGGGAACTACAGACTCCAAAATTTACATTGCATTTAGATTTCACGACCACCAGATGCGTCTTCCACACATTTCTAAAATTCCAGCCAACAGTATTTGTAATCAGTCCATATCTATTTGTTCATTTGCTTTACCAAACGCAATTGCGAGGAAAGAAAGCGCATTTGACTGTGGACTAACTTGTTCCGACTATGTGGTGCTATTGAGAACTCCATGCCTTCGCCCGTACTGATGGCGCCCTTGAGAGCACCTAGTGAGTTCCTTCATCTCCACAAGGGCACAGTGAGCAACAGGTTTACCTGGAAGCTGGAACAGAATGATTTCTAGTGCGCCTCACAACGGGGCAAACCAAGTGCAGAGGATGGATGGAGTGTTTTGGACTCCTTTTAACGGGTAAGTCTCTTTCATCACATACAGAGCTACAGTCATAAACTAACTTCACAGAGTCATTTTACTAAACGACTCAAAGCAAAGAAAATACCGCATGCAAAAAATAAGGCGATAGTAATAAAGACCCATGTAACAGGACTACTGACTTGAAAATGTGAAATGCCACCTAATCACAAAATTCCAGTTGGAAAGTCTTCTAAAAATGAGAGCCAGTGATAGCTGCCATAACTTTTAAGAAAACCAAAAGGCAATAATAATAGGTCTCATTAAACACTAATTTATTATTTTTTTTTATTTTTATTTTTTAAACACTAATTTAATTAAGGTAAGCCATCTGAAAAGAAAAAACAGAAACTTCTGTGAACACAATTAATTTCACATCGGTTTAGAGTTTAACCCAAATGTCAGCTTGCCATTGGGTTAGGACTGAGGAGATAAATGGCTCAAGTGAGTATTTGAACGTCTCCCAGATTCCATTCCCTTAGGTATTTCTTACCTGCTACAAGTTCCCAGGGGTGTTTTCAGACTATTTGGATTTCGAATCATTTTGTCTAGAATTCCAACTATCTGTTCAAACTTTGGCCTTTCTGCACGTTCCTTTTGCCAACTATCCAGCATCAATTGGTGAAGACCAGCCGGGCAGTCCATGGGTGCTGGTAAACGATAACCTTCTTCTATTGCTTTTATAACCTAATAGCCAGAGGGACATTAAAAATATTACTAATTGAGGTTCAATTATAATAACATGCATTGTCTAGTAGGTAAAGAGATTTATCGAGATAAGAGTGAAGCGCCCTTTGAAGCTTTGCAAAAAACCTTGCTTATTGTTTTCCTGAACGACTGCAAACATTCAATGTGTTATTAAGGGGTGTATGAAAAGGATGCTATCATGACACTTCTAGTTGATTCAGCAATTAGGAGCAGCGATTAAGGTCAACTAGGGTGCAATAGATGGAAAAATTTTCATGTCATCCCAGAGGTTTTTTTTTTTTTTAAGATTTTATTTATTTATTTGACACAGAGAGAGAGAGAGACAGTGAGAGAGGGAATACAAGCGGAGGAGTGGGAGAGGGAGAAACAGGCTTCCTGCTGTGCAGGGAGCCCGATGTGGAGCTTGATCCCAGGACCCTGGGATCATGGCCTGAGCCAAAGGCAGATACTTAACAACTGAGCCACTCAGGCGCCCCCATCCCAGAGGTTTTGAAAAGAGAATATGTTATGAAAACATTTTACTTGCATCTGGGTGTACAGGCACATACTTGTCCATGGATGTATGAATTCTTCAGGTTGTAAGCGGAAGATCTGAGTTACCCAGAATCGCCCCCCAACAAAGTTTCACTTTTTGCAGGGTTCAAATGACACTTTCAAACTAGATCTCAAAATACGTGAATGTGCTATGATAGAAAATATTACCAAGCACACTATTACTTTAAAAAATATAGAGCCTATCTACTTAGGAAATGTATAGGGTTATAATATAGAGTGGTGTGCTGGAACGAGTAGTATACAGGTGGTTCATGAAGGTGATTGTACCACTTTCCACATTTAGTGACCTCACACTGGCAGACTGAAGTCAGCCTTGGAGAAGGGACTAGGAAAAGGGTTACACCCGGAAATTGGGAAAAGTTAGAAATTAGGGCTTTCCCCACTCAAGAGTGCCGGTTGTTCAAGTTTTATCAGCACTTCGCTTTCTATTTATATCTAATAACAGCCTGAGACACTGCATCAAGCTTTGAATGTTCATGAAAAATAAGTCTCCAAAGACATGGGTACATGGCAATCAAAAAGTCTGAAAACTACTTATTCAGACTTGTTTCTTTTTGTTTATATGGAAAGCAAAAATAGATCTTAAACATCAGAAATTATTAGAAATTGGAGCAGCACAGGAAAATAATTAAGAAGGCAAGCAACACAAATAAAGACTTGTAAAACATCATATCAAAGGGGATTAACAAATCCTTTTTGATACTGACTGACATAATGGCAGTAGGAATGTAAAAAAAAAAAAAAATGACTGGAAGAAAACAGAGGTAACCTTGAGTTTTTGAAGAAAATAAAGCCAAATGTAGGCAGACAAAAAGCTGGCTTTAAGAAATCGTTGATTAACTTAATATTTGTAGGGAAACATATCCCTAAGATGCTTGTTGACATTCAAGAATAGCACATTAAAATGTAAAAGGTTGCCATTTGGGATGAATAAAGTAGCTGGCATCAACAATTTTTACAGAAAATCCTTCGGATAAGAAAAGAAAAAAGTACACTTTAAGAAAAACCTATATATGCAAATTAATAAAATTTAAAAGGTAAATAGATTAACTTAATTATAGTAATTTTTGAATAGTACCGTAAGATAAATCCTCAGCTGAAATTCTTTTCTGATTACTACATTGTACATCCTACATATCAGTTTACTTGTACTTTGGAAAGCTAGGTTAAGTTATTTAAACAGTGGCTTAAGTTGTGAGTAAGTAAATTGACAACTTCTAAAAATTTATATATTCAAAATGAACAATAATAAACAATCGGGAGGCATTTTTTTCTAATTGGGAAAAGAGTGGCTTTCCTTGCATTTGAGGTTGCTTGTATTTGAACATAAGCAGTATCCTTCTGATTTGACAGGATTCCACACCCATGCTCATAACATTAGTGCAGTCCTTACTATTTCAAACCACCTTCTAAACCAATGTCCCTGCTTGTACAATACAGGTAGAGTGGTCGTTCCATTTTTCTTGCCCTGAAAATAATCTTTAAAAATGCAAATCTAGGGGTGCCTGGTTGGCTCACTCGGTGGAGGATGAGACTTTTCATCTCAGGGTTATAAATTCGAGCCCAATGTTGGGTGTTGCGATTACTTAAAAATTAAAATAAAAAATAATAAAATGTAAATCTAAACCTTATCATGATCCTCCAGACATTAATACTTTTCAGCAGCTCTCCAAGCCTTCATAAAAACATTTAGAATGCTTCACCACTGAACACAATATATTCTTAAGTCTTTGTGCCAACGAACATAGTACCATTAAATGACTCTTATAGGAATGAGTTAATGAACCCTCTGCGGTTTCTCCTATTGCATTATAGGAATTTCATGATTCCTATTACTACAGCAGGGAAACATTAATTTTAGCACAAAATGAAACTTCCAGCTTTCAAAGATACAGTGGTTTACAAATTTTTTAAGGAATAGCAGCTGAGGACAGCATTTAAAATAAGAGATTCTCTGGGTTGGAAGTGAACTTTGGAACCCTAAATTTCCCATTAGAAATCATGCACCTACCTCTAGGAGCACTAGAGAGAATTGTGGGGAAATTTCAGCTTCTACAAAGCACAAGTTGGCATAATCCAAGGTATACATACTTTTTGAGGGGAAACCTGCCGATGGGGGATGATTCAGGCACAAACTGAAGCTAGACGTTCTACAGTTTTTATTTGGTTAGCTGCATTTTATTTCCAGTTGGGAAAGTAAAAAGTACTTCCTGAAAATAGTTATACATTCTTGGAAACAACAAGGCACACAGGTAAAATGGTTGAACCTACACTTCTTAGAGCATTATGTAATTATTCACAAAATTCATTTAAGACATTTTCTTGTGAAATGACCAAAAACCCCTTGGACAGGGGTTTTCCAGTCCAGATCTAGCCTTAATATTTTAATAAAAGTCAAAGAAAACAGAAAAAAAGTTAAGGAATTTCTAATTCTAGTTAGGTCCCAGATTAATAGGAAGTGACTTTGGCAAATGACATTTATATAGGGAGCCCTTCTTTGGTATATACTGTAAAACTTAGAAATAAAAACAAAAGTTGCTTGCTGCAAAGTGTTTCAGTAATATTATAGTATGATCATTGTAATTAAGAGAAAAAGGAATACAGAAAGACCCCCATGATAATGGGCCTGTAATAACTCAAAATGGGATCTAACATGATTGACTTCTGCTCTTTGCTCATGCTCATTTCCATTCCATTAACCTCACAATAATATATGACCCATATTTTATGCAATTAAATATTTTGGACCACACATATGGGATTATGGCAAAGTTTTACCAAAAAAAAAAAAATCACAATTTTGTTTCTATCATAATATGAAAAATATAAAGTCATAAATCAGTGGTGATTTGTAAAAGGAAAAAAAAAACAGGGCTCACAATTTAACTGAGAGTAAGTTTAAAGTGTACTATATTTTTGAAGATCTTAAAAAATGTCTTTTAATGAACCATTTTAATAATTTATGGAAAGGTAATTGTTTTTATCATCATTGTGACTACCTGCTAGTTAAACTAACAATTTATTGGTATAGCTTAAAATGAGAAGAAATGACTTTGTTGAGTACTATAAACAGAAAATATATAATCTCTATATACAAAATATAATCTATATAAAGAATTTCATAATTTCAAAATTTGAGGGTAAAAGCTTTATTTGAATTAAGATACACATTTAATTAAAATCGTTACTGTGAATGCTAAGAGTATTTTCAATTTCTGTAATATTTATTATGTTTGACTGAATTTATATACATAAAGATCTTTCTTTGAAAGGCCATTACAGGAAGGGCCCAACATCTGCAGGTTTTTTTTTTTTTTTTCCATCTGCAGGTTTTTAAGAAAAAAAAAGAAAGAAAGAAAATTAGGAATTTATTTGGGAAGCTCACCTTCTATTTTAATAGCAAATAACTAAATTCTAACTGCTCTGATTGCAGTGAAAATTCAAGAAAATTATAAGTACATGAAAATACAATAAGAATCCATTCAAGCGTTAATCAAGCCATAACCTGTTGGATGTGGTTATCATCAGACACATGCATACTATCTTTTCCCAAGCTTTTCTTGCTCACTGCCCTGCCTAGCACACAAATAAAGCCTTCTGGAAACTACCTCACTGACCTCTACAATACTCCTGATCTGTTCAGAGTGATCACAGAAACCTCCTTTTATTCAGCATTCGGCCTGGAATTTTGTGGACTTGCTTACAAACATAACTATCAATTTACATGTTGTTTCTCATGGTGTCTTAGGAAAAGTCTTAAAATCCAAGATCCAAGGCATTTGAAATTTGAAGGCTTTCTAAAATCCCTGACAAATTCCTAGCAACTAAATTTGAACAACGTAAAGTTAATTAATTCATTTAATAAATCAATCTAAACTAATTTAAAATAATAATATCTGGTTAGATCTGTTGAAAGCAAACTTTCCAGAAAACACAATCTATTCACACATACACAAGATTTCCATATACGTCAGGGGTTGTCAGATCTCTTAAGTCTCTCCATGAACTTCAAGTAAAAAAGCTTTTATCTGGACAATTTTTTTGTCAGAATGAAATTCATTATTTTGAATTGTTCATTTTTCTCACCATTTGCATTTTGAAACTTAAACATGTAATTGCTCGAATAGCACTTTAACAACATAAGTATAAAATAATGAATATTATCCCTTACGAGGAATATTAATATAAATTTCACTATAAAAACAACTGTGTAGGTAATCTCTTACTACTTATGTCTGAATTTATAATTATAATTCAGAAACTTAGGTCAGAATTTATAATTCAGACCTTCATAATTACAAAAAAAGAAGAACGATAGTGCTAAACATTCTAGGTCAGAAGTAAATGTCCCTGTAGACATAATTTCATTTGATCAGTAAAAATATTATTAATTCTTGGTACACTAATTATATATTATTGACATTTCATTTTCAGGAAAAAAAAAGAATAAGGAATTCTAAAAATTAAAATTGAAGATTTTTTTTTAATTTTTAACCATGTCTCTTATTTGTTTTTTGGAAATTAAGTGAACTTTGAATTTAAGTCATCTTATATTCCTGTCATTCCTTTTATGTTTGAATCTAGTACAGAAGGAAGGTGTCAAAAGAAATGAAACTCCACCGAGTGTCTAGGGAATGTAAATATTTCTCTTTCTCTGCCCCAAGGATTTGTTTGCCCACATTTTGACAGTCCATGAAATCTTTGACACTGAGTCCTGTCAAATATTAACAACTTTGCCTCTGCCAAACGGACTCATCATTTAGACTTTTATCTTTGAAAAACAGAAACCAAAACCAAAAAAACAAAAAAGTTTCATGTCATCTCTCAGTTCAAAACACCAAAACATCTAGATGACTTAAAAGTCCCACCTCTTCAGGCTGTGAGCTTTTCAGTTAATTCAAAAACTTGTTCAACCTTACCAATAACAATCTGACTTTAGTTGTCAAAAATAACCATTTACAAGTTTTAGGAATTTGATATGGTAAATTCTAAAAATAACTCCCCAATACTGATTTGATGTAACAACGTTTGAGACCTTATTTTGAAAAATAACTCAATTTTATCTTTAGTCCCTTCTATTGCTGTCCATGTTGATAATACTTCAAGAATTCACTATTCTAGTTTGCTGGTCACATCCTTCTTTTAAATGGCAATACAGACTCTCCTCAAGCACCACTTACTTCTTTACTCATTGAGAACATGCCTTTGTACCATTTCCAAACTCCTTCATAAAGCCTTTCATCAATTTGCTCCAACTTAATCTGCATATCAAATCACTACCAATGTGCACATCTCTGTTCTAGGAGAGGGAGTCTATTTGGTTCATCTCTAACCACTTTGCTAAGCTTTTGCTTCTGGACCATTCAGTGCGCCCCCTTGGAAAATTCTCTCATTAGTTATGAACCAAAGTCTTCTCAGATTTCCAGTTCAAATCCAGGGTATGTTCCTAGATTTTACATTTGCTCTACTTTTATCTAAATTTCACTCACATTTTCAGTAAGTTGAACTATATGAATCTGCCAGTATTTAAAAGTTTCTGACTTATATGAATGCCAATTTCATAAAATTCAACCTAATAGAAGCAAATATTCACTTGCACTTATGCTGTATTGTTTTATAAATGGTTACTTGGTGTGAGATGTATGCCCCAAGAACTGCCATCACCTTCTTTTCTCAAAGGATAACAGCATGTTTTATGCCTTGGTGTGTATCAATATGCATATTTAGTTAAGTGCTAGTTTTTTCGGAATTTCCAAGAGTACCCCCATTGTGATTACATTCTAAAATATTACTACAAAACACTTACCAATACTGATCATAACATCTAGTTTGTCTCATGAAATTAAAATTTAATTAAATCAACCAACAATAGATAATTTAAACCCGTTTTCTCAGGATGTTAAGAGAAAAAGAAAGATAAGCTTCGAAGACAAAATAAAACACAGCCTTCCTTCCCCTCCTCTCTGCAAATGATTCTTTCACTCATGTGACTTTCCCACTACAGATGTCCAAGCACAGCATCATTATCTTTATTAGGACGACATATCTTTTATATGCTTCTATTACAGTGAGAGGATTTTAAAAAAAAAGAAGAAGCAATTCTTCAGAATGAAATTAACTGAACCATTAATTTATGGTAATTTTTGTGGGAATAACTGTGACAACTCAGCAATCATATTTTTCTAATTCTATAAAAGTTTCTTCTTATAAGCCACGACCTACATGTTCCAATAACAATGGAGATTAATGTATGAAATCCTTTTCATATAACTAGTGTAACACCTACATCTTGATTTGACATGTCCCAGTAAGGTCTTTCTCCGTAAGACATAACTTCCCACATGACTATTCCATAGCTCCATACGTCACTGGCTGATGTGAATTTCCGGTATTGGATGGCTTCAGGTGCTGTCCACCTTACTGGAATTTTTCCACCCTGTTATAAAAAGAAATTGAAATTTTAAATATGCATAATAACTTATAAATCATTTATAGCAGAACTATAAAGCTGCAGTTAAACACTTGTATATTTGGTTAGCAATTCAGCAATATCCCATCTATCCATCTTGAATCTCTCTAAGTGTATTTAAATGTACTAATCTGTTTTTAAAATGTCATTAAAAGTTTTCATTTTTAAGGCAACTCAATTTAATGGGCCCTTAGGTGGTCTTAGGGCAAGAGTCTAGTCAAAAGACAATGACAAATTAGGCAACATAACTATGAAAATGGAATGAAATATAAGGAATTTAACTAAATCTTCATTTATTTTCCTTTTTTTCTGATCTCACAAAAGTTGTAAGAATTAGTATAGTTAATATTCTTTTAAAATCTTTATTTAAAATGGGATATTTCTCTGCTACAATTACGAGAGCTAGCAACTAGATGTTATTGTATAAAACTGTTTATTATGTATATGAACACCCTGATTATAAGACAAGCATGTTGCCATTCTCATCTTACTTTTCTTAGTCTACATGTAGAGTGGAAAAGCAGCAATGATTCTTCTAAAAGGAAAAAACAGCAACAACAAAAATCTGAGATCAATTTGCCTCTTTTCTACTGTTTAATTTCATATTAAGTCCTGCTGTCTTGGTGGGAAAACCTTAGGAAGACAAAGAAGTGGAGAAAGAGACGTTTTCTTACAGTTGTTGTATAGACAGCTTCTGGATCGTCCTCTATAACCCGGGACAGGCCAAAATCTGACACTTTACAAACAAGATTGCTGTTGACAAGAATATTGCGAGCTGCAAGGTCCCTGTGAACGTATCCCATATCGGCCAAATATCTCATTCCAGCAGCAATTCCTCTCAGCATTCCTACTAACTGAATGACGGTAAATTGCCCATCGTGTTTCTACAGGAAGACAAGAATAAAAGTTCTTTACTGTACTTTCAAAGGGAAAAAATTGTCATGAAACCTGTCTGCACACTAGTTATTTACTACAGTGTAATAGGAATTATTAACCAATTTTCTATATAATACAGACATTTGTGAAAAATAAAATGGGTGTTGATTCAACTGACCTTCAAATAATACAAAATAGAGTTTTGGTAATCATTTAGTGATTTGGATTGATATGTTATTGGTACTGATTAAAAATAGTTTCAGGTAAAAAAAAAAAAATAGTTTCAGGTTGTGCAGATCCAAAAGTATACACTGATTTTTGAGTCAAAGTTAGGGAATGGAATATCTGAAAATATTATCCCTGACAAGTAAGTGTTTTTTGCTACCTGCTAAAAATTGTATAAATAATTTAGAAATATATAAAGGGATGAAGACACATATATTGAGATTTTTTCTCCAAGAAAGGAGAAAGTTTTTGACTAAAGATGAAGAAAAACTAAGAAGTAGAAAATGGTTATCCTCGCTGATTTTGTTTTCTTTCTATATTTTTCCTTATTTTGCTGTTGGCGGGAACATTACTTGGAACAAAGATTCTCTAAAACAGATGCACTAGCAAATGGAATTGAGAGCTCTATTGCAACCAGACTGGCCACCATCTATTTCTAAGCCATTTTTTTTTAAAGATTTTACTTATTTATTTGACAGAGAAAGCACAAGTAGGCAGAGCGGGAGGCAGAGGGAGAGGGAGAAGCAGGCTCCCCGCTGAGCAGAGAGCCCTATATTGGGGCTGGATCCCAGAACCCTGGGATCATGACGCAACCGGAAGGCAGACACTTAACCAACTGAGCCAGCCAGGCACTCCTCCAAGCCATTTTTAATTCACAGATTTCTCTAACTGAATTGTAAATATGTTGCATGAGGATATTGGTTTGAGTTGATAAACTTGCTAGGTGATGCTTTATTCCAAAGAAGTGATAGTTATGCATATCATAATGATGCAGAAATAAAAATTTCTCTGAATCTTCTGATTGTTTACAATTTAAGTTGAATGTATCATTCCAGATTACGTATGATAAAACCACATGTTCTCTTATTCTTTAGACTATTTTCTCCTCGCCATTTGGAAAAATGTTAACATGTGTTTATATTCTTAGGTGAAAAGTCTCAGAGCAAAAATGTGTATGTTTATATACTTAGAATTTATTACAAAAACAATCACATATTATTAATTTTCAAAATGTTAGTAATTCTATCTTTTACATTCAGTGTTCATATAGCAATACGATAGAAATGGTTCCACAGAGCAGAACTGGGATCATCATGCTAATGTTGAATGCTTATCTCACTTTTTAGTCTTCTCTCTATTACCTCTTCATACTGAAAAAGTAAAATGTTACTCTACAACATGTATTCAAATTAAAGGACTTCTGGTAGGTATCCTCTGTACTTGAGGGAATATGTTAATGAGTGCTATTGTTTAAATCACAATGTTATCACTTAGGCACTCAAAAGGATTCTAGTTCAAGCCAGATTAGGACTCTGACTTTTAATGGAATCTGCTTTTTTAAAGGCAATTTTCTGATCTGTTAAAGTTAAAGTTAAAATGTTTACATTTTATACTGTAAAAAAATCGAATTATTATAGTGGTAGTATGGCTAGTATATTTAGAATGAGAGGATAATTTTGTTACTTACCCTGAGAAATGCATCAAGGGCTCCATTTTCCATGAATTCTATTACTATCATGACTGGTTTCCCTAAAATTAAAAAAAATACACACACATATATATACATATATATATGTATATATATATACGCATATATATATATATACATATATATATATACATATATAAGAAAAAAAGCATTGCTTCAGGAACCATAACCTAAACTTCAGGCTTATTCTCATTCTCACCCTTGATAAAATATGTGGTGCTCTTCTGAAAGGCTGCATGGGTGAGCTGTGAGTGTTTCTAATGTCCCCAGTGCTGCTGCTAAACTCAGAGTCTGGAATTCTGTTTGAAAGATGGTTATGATTCACAAAACTAAACAACAAAGTCATTATGTTCTTCTGACTCCTGCTCTCTGAACAAAACTCAGAAAAATGACACTTGATATAAAATGTAAAGACTAAAGCATATCACTTTTATGGCTACTGAAGTTGAATGAAAATATCAGTCACTCCATCTGTCAATCAGATTTATTCTTTAATTCTCATCCTGCCTTCAGTTATCCTGATTTTTTTCAGAGGTAGTCACATAAAAGAAGTTGGTCCATAATATACCAAGAAAAAAACATTCATTTAGAATATGCAATATATTCATGACTTGTTTTTTTGATTAGGTACAAAATAACCCTAATTTCTGACAGTCCACGTGATAAATGAAAGATATCAATATCTACCTCTTGTAACCACCCCTTCCAAATGGACAACATTTGGGTGGTCAAACTGCCCCATGATGCTTGCTTCACATAAAAAGTCTCTCCTTTGTTTTTCTGTGTAACCAACTTTGAGGGTTTTTATGGCTACTGCAACATCTCTTTTCCCCGGAAGTTTCAAACGACCACTGCAGACTTCTCCAAATTCTCCTGAAGTAATAGAATAGGCAAGTGTATTTTAATCTCAAACATATTTCTTTTCACAGAGTAAATGCATAATTCTAGAAACTCTTTCAAGCTTTGCTAAACTATCTGTCATACAAATTATTTTTTAACTGGATCAACTGAAACTTTTTAAGAAAAAAACACTTAAATTTGAAATATAGTATATAATGTACACTGATGATTAAAGCAGAAGGGCACATTTGCAAATTCTGAACATTGCTATTTCTTTTGCTGTTTGGGAAGCAAATATTTTTTAAAGATTTAAAAGTCTGGAATTCTTATGCACCATGACTGCTAAATTTAAGGGAGTTGGATCCAACACGTATAATTACTCTGAAAATACGTTGTATATGTAGGAAATAATATTCCTTTTAAGTAATTCATACATATTAATTTTCTGCATGGAATTAAGTGGTTAACTGATACCTACAAATCCATGAAAAAAAAGCCTGGCAAGAAGATAGTAAATCAAGTAAGAGGAAATGTATATTCCAGCAAAATTCAGGAACATTCTAATTAAAAAAAAATTACTATTTCCTAAACAACAGGCTAGAACTATTACGAAGTAGCTTCCAGTAGAACGCTATCTTAAAAACCCAACAGAAGATAAAAGATACAGAGATTCTCTGTGCCATATGCTTCTTTTTCACTTTTTTTTTTTTTCCTTGAGCTCTCATAAACAAGTACAGCCTCATTGCTTCCAACAGTTCAGGTAAATGCAAAAGTTCTATACTTGAGGTATAATTATTTGCCTGTCATTATGATATATGACTTTCGATCCTGGCTAAATGGAACAGCTGAACAAGGAAGCTACAACAGCCTTACCTGCACCAATCACACGCTCAATTTTAATACAGGAGGCATCTAGCTCCTTGGCGAATTGATGGACAGCTCTATTTGGGTCCTCATAGGTTTCAGGGTCAATGTAGGTTTTGGTGCCTGGAAATTTAACTGTAATGATGTAAGAAAGCATGACTGTGATGAAGCAAAGCACTTATTGTGCAGTCAGCCCAGGAATTTCATTATGCAGAGTGCTCCTTGGAACAGTGAACTTGCTTCCACATCACCTGAGTCACAGCAGTTTTAACAGACTACTTCAGTCTGTTGGCGTATAGGTATTATCTGCAAGCTTCTATAGGTAACATAGGATCCAGCTCATAGGTTACTAACTGAATTGCTTTTCCAATAAATCAACAAAAGACATCACCAAAATTCTCTGACATGACTCTTATCAGACTGGAGGTTTAATTAAATTCAGTGTTATCATGGCATAGTTCAAGCCATATTGAGGTTTGTAATGGACTTGGAAACACATTTGTAAATCTATCAGTCAGTCAATCAATCAAATTAATACACTGGGAAAGAAGACATTTCATTTACAGGTAGCCTACTACACTGACAGCAATATTAAAAACATTTAGACATCTTACTTATTCTTTTGATTTATTTTCTTAAAGACCAACCACTGTTGACATATACATAAAATTAGTACAAGATATGAGGGACCGCTATCACAGAATCAGAGAGAAATCTACTAAAGACACAGTTTCATCTTCATCTTGAAGGGCAGTAGAGGCCAGATGTACAAAATGCAGAGTAAAGTTAGAAAATTTACAATATTCCTGGGATCTGCTAACCATGTATGACAGCAATTTGAAAGAGGAATGGTTTATATGAACTTTCAATTATAAGGCTCTGGAAGGAGGTAGCCAATATGCCTCAAAAGGTAGTCAAAATTCAAACAACATAGAATTATCTTAAAAGTTAAAAGCTTCTTAAAATGCACCCAGAAGCATGCAGGTAACAGATAATGCTAAGTCAACTTTAAATCAAATTCAATTACAATAATGTATTCCAAATCTAATCATTTGGTTAAAGACAAAGATAAGATAGATAGGCATATATTTGGTTATATTAATGCAATAAAAAGAATTACACTATATCCTCAAAAAAACTTTATTGTTTTTAACAAAGCCACTGAACAATCTTTTCATTAAATCTTACTATTTTGAGAACAATATATTTCTTTATGTATTACACTGCAGCCTAACTGTGCTTATGTCATCACATTAAATTAAAATTATATTTTAAAAATAAACACATAACAAACAAAAAGAAGCAGAATGTCTAAAGAAAATGGGATTTAAAAATCTTGATTTATTCTGCTGTAGTTGATTGTTTATCCAAAATTGATTGTCTTAAACAATTATTGTTGCAGTTTATAAAACTGACAGATGCTCATTTGTTACTAAAGCTGAACATGAAAAAAAAAAAAACAAGAAGAAAAGAGAGAGGGGATAGAAAGAGAAAAGAGAGAAGAAGGAGTACAGGGAAGAGGGGGGGAAGAGAAAAAGAGAGAAGGGAAGAAAACAATAGGTTAACCTCCTAGATTGGCAGGCAGATGGAGAATGAGCCATCTTCTCCCTTTTTATTCTCTTTCTTTCGTTTTTTTTTTTTTTTTTTGGTTTTGTTTTGTGATAAGGGAGCTAGGTTGGAGGTAACCTTCTGCATCTCAAATGGGTCTCTGATGGTTCTTTATTCAAGCTGTCATAAAACATTTTGACAGGCCAGAGCAATTTTGGCATAAAAACATGAAATACTGCCCAGCTTGGATTCAAAGACATTGTTAGAAGAAATGGTAGGAGGAAACAAAATGTAAATTGGAATTGCTTCACTAAACTTCTCCATTGTGTTTATGTCTTTAAATGTAGCACTTGGGGCCATGGAGAGTTGAGGGTGCCTGATACAAATGACTGGACATTTTATTAAATTCAGTGCTCTAAAAGCTAGTTAAATGGTTGCTTTCATGTTTCTGTAAAAATTCAATCTGGTGTCTTAGCACCTAAGAAAATTGTCTGTATACTAACGAAATAAAAGGACACCAACTTGTAAATAGCTGGTGACCATAGCTTTGTACTTTACGTATTTTAGATACAGCTATAAAATCAAATACAATGCCTGATACTCATCAAATGACAAGAAAAGATATCCTGTAAAAAACATGATTTGAAAATATCAAGCATTTACCAGGATAGGATATTGTTAAGTGCACTTTAGTTTTTCATTATTCATTTAAAAATGGATGTTTTAAAATAAGGAAAACAATAACATAATTTCTGAATAGTCTGGTTTGTTGCTTCTCTCATTTTAAGAGTATGAGCTTTTTTGTGTTTTAATATCTCATTTCCATTTCTCATGAGTGTTAAATATCTTAAAACCACCATTGATATTTTGTTCTGGAGATAAAAACTGTTTTTATGTATCGTTTATCTAGTCTATGTCACCAAGTAAGACATGAAGCTCTTTTTATGAGTACAAACTTGATGTCAAATGTAAAAAAAGCAAATGGCATCAAAATATTAAAACTGAGTGATGACAACTTAGCATAAGGCTATACAACATATTTTAGATAAGTCATGTTTCAATTTACCTTCTGCATTAACCTGAAAGCTAAAAGCAAATAAGCTAAAATGTATTTGATAATTTGGGGAGGTCTCAGATATACTCAGTAAAGGAAAGAAAAGTGACATACTGATGAAGTTAAAATTAAATGATTCTGTCATCAAATTATTCACAAAATTGTGTAGAATTGGGCATTTTAGGAATTATAAGTTACTCTTCCAGATACATTTTAAACTAGATATAAAAGTTTAGGCATTCAAGTTTCGATTTGTTTTTCCCCATTGGGGAAGTGTTACAAATATTCTCTCATGTTGTGAAAGACAAAAAAATGTAACCTCCGTTTTTTCTGTGTATCTGTGTAAACTGCCCATGGCACACTCATCATTGATAATTATAGTAATGATAATAATAGTGCTCACAATTTGTGTCTTTAAACCACACATTTTCTTGATTGATGTTTATACATTTTTGTGACTTTAGAATGGGTACGTGACAATATCTTCTTAGATACTGACAAAGTAATTTGATAAATAACACAATGATCCATGTAATTCTTAGGCCAGTTAGGAAATTTATCTATCCATGAGAAATTTTAGTAAATATTATGCTACCAAGAAAAATAATAGATACAATTGTCTTTTAATATTTTCAAGGATTAATAATAAAACAGTGGGTTTGGATAAGAACATCATTAAGTGTCCGAACTCAAATCATATGATCGTGAGGTTTTTACTTTGGCTGCATGAAGTAATAATATATATTTGCATAGCTCTCATTTTTTTCCTGGTCATCCACATTGCAACAGGAATAAGATTAATGCAGAGGGGTATCTATTCTCTTTGGTTTCCAAAGATCTCTTGTGAATATGATTTCTAAAATCAACTTTTAAGAATCAGGTAACCCAAATTGACAGAAAAACAGTGAGAATTGAATCCTATTATTATGCAATTGATATCAGGGGCAATATCTAGTAGCAATGTATAGTAGCTGAAGAGAAAGAGTCTCCATAGCCTTGTCTTTCGTGGTAGTATCACTCATTGGGTGGGAAAACAAAGTTCCGCCCTTCTACTTCTAAATGAATTCCCTAGCTAGAATACAGGCCATGCAACTTGTAATGGATTTTTGTTAGAATGGTATGAAACACGGGCAAAATTTGCAAAAGGAAAAATCGTGATATAAAAGCAGCTAAATATCCCACAATAATATTAAAATTTCTTGTGAGAGATTACATTTCGCAATCTATTCCATGTTTTTAAAATTCACGTCATATGATTTTCATTCTAAATATCTTGTTCAAATGCTTTAAAGCAACATTTTGAGCTCATTACGTACTTCCAAGCATGAAACATTAGGAATTTATTCATGCCAATGCTAACAACCAGGTGTCTGTATTATTTGGGGTACATAATAATAAAGAAAAGCCAAACACTTACAATGAAAGTAAAGCTCTTCATCCCCTTCTTGGTCAGCTTTGCTATAACCACAGTGCCTAGGAAAAAATCAGATTTGTGATGATCTCAATCAATGATCTTACTTTATATATTTAAAATTCAGTACAGCATACTTTAATTCTTTGACAACATGCAAGTTAGAGCAATAAACAAAATACAAAAAAAAATCCTGTCCATAGTTATAAACTCATTGATAATAATATAGTAACTCATATGATTAAAAAATCTACAGAATATAAAGTCTTCGTGTGAGATAATGTAGAAGGAACATACTTCATAGATTTAAATTTATTTGTGAGTGAATATTTGCTTATACTTTTTTTCTGAAAAACAACAGCGACAACAGATTTTAAATGGTCTCCACTGACCAGTAACTAAACGAGTACATCTTTCCTCAGCTATCTCCTATATTTATGATGAAAACCTAACTAAGAGTAACCAATAAAAACACACCCAATAGAAATTACAGTGCTCATTTCTCTTAAACTAAAGGCAATGAATGATTAAGCTCATACTGTACTTTGACCTTGGGGGAAGATAATTTAATGATTTTTAATATTTCATATCAGACAAAGAGTGTCTGTATTTACTTTCTAAAGTTCTAATACACTAAATAGTAAGTAATAGGCTGACATAATTCTGCAGTCAATACACTTTGTGTTGAAGATTAGAACAAACTTGCATTCTACCTTCTTCCAATGATGAAGCCAAAGACCATGAACACCAAAATAATGGTCCCTGCCACTGCGACTACGGCAATTATAATAACAGGATTCTGTTCACTGGAGACGGCTGTCGCTGGAAGGAAAGAAAATAGGCTCAGAAACACTCAACACCATGTAAGAACTTGAGAGGGTAAACAAAATCTTATGAATAAGAAATATCTATGCTTTTTAATTCGCTTCTAATTTTAAATAAATGTAATAATATAAACTTAAATAAATGCTGATTTTTTTTTTTTTTTCATTTTAAGAGCATGGTGAGGACAATACTTCCATCTATTTTATATTCCTCAGCTATAGAAGACACCTGCAGGGGCGCCTGAGTGTCTCAGTGGGTTAAAGCCTCTGCCTTCAGCTCAGGTCATGATCTCAGGTTCCTGGGATCAAGCCCCGCATTAGGCTCTTTGCTCAGCGGGGAGCCTGCTTCCCCTCTCTCTCTGCCTGCCTCTCTGCCTACTTGTGATCTCTCTCTCTCTCTGTCAAATAAAGAAAATCTTTAAAAAAAAAAAGACACCTGTAAACTGCCTTATTGAACGGCTATCCCCTCCTTAGTTGCTGAAACTTAGTTATGAATCAACAGAGAGAAATCTTTGATCTACAATCACTATTAAATCTCCATTTTTCCCCCAGCAAGATATTCGATCTTTCTGTCTCTTTTTCTGATGTATGAAAAAGGAACCAAAAGATATACTCTGCATTTTTCAAAGCATCTTAAGTGCTCTATCTCTCATATCTCATATTATCAACATAAAATAAAAATCATCATGGAATCATATAATCATCCTGATTTTATAATGCACCATAATTCAGGAAAAAGATGAGCAGAAGTATTTGTACTAATTTGACAAAGTATGCTGTACACACATTTGAGAGTTTAAGATTACAGAGGAGGTAGACTCTTTACAAAACAGTAAACTTTTGGAGGTACTTAAAAAAAACCAAAACATTTTAGGATTATCTAATTGCAGATACTTCCTGTACAAGCCTAAGTGATTCTTCTATGCTTATTAAGACAAGCCCAGCTGGACCTTTCTGAGAGTCTCTGGGAGCAGTGTGTGTTTATGTGTCCTTTAAAGCAGGCCCTGATTCCGATTCTTCTTCAAGTCACATGGCCTTCTCACCTCCATTTTTCCAAATTAGTGAAGTTCTACTTATATGATAATTCATAACTGTCATATTTTCCCCAGAGTATTATATTTTCAATAACAGTACAGATTTCATAAAACAATCAAAGGAGTGTAAAAACAATGAGAATGTGTATTCCAACAAATAATCCGGTTGCAAATATCATTTAATATATAATGTCAAACTAATATAGTTTGCTTATTGCTAAAACAATCAACAGCTGTAATCTTTAATTTAAGGCAGGATGGAAAATACTACTCCTTCTTAGTGGTGGCAAGGGACTAGGTCTCCAGGGCAGTAAATTATATGTAGGCAGAGTATGTCTTGCATAAAGTTTTTCTGATTGGCCCTTCTCTATTTATCTATGCTCTCCTCTTGACAACACATTTCTTAATTTCATAATACCTATGCTAAGCTAACTATAGACAGATCTTATATCTAAAAACAGTGAAGTAGCTCCAGTGTAATAGACAGTTTCTGAACAAAGGTATATACACTCTCCCTAATTCAGCACCTGCTGATTTGCTCCCTGAGGGAATTTTACAAGGAGAGGGAAGGTTGGGAAAAAGGAAACTTTCAGGCTTCAATTTCTGAATTGCAGCATATTATTATTTAACAACAAAATAGATTTCAAATATTTTTGTTTTTTTGGTTTGGTTTGAATATTTTAAATTTTTTATCTATCTTTATGTGTGTGTGTATATATATATATGCATAAATATCTCTCTCTACATATATATTTCTCTCTCTCTATATATATATATTTCTCTCTCTCTCTCTCGATATATTTAGATATATTAGATACTGAGAGAGAGAGAGAGAGAAAAGAACAGAGTAGTTCTGTTCATGAGGGAGGAAAAAATTATACACATATGTGTAGAAATTGTTTCCATTCAATTGATGTGTCCCATGGGTCTAATTCTTTGCTTGTCTTAGGCTCAGTTCTGCCTTAGCATCAGAAACAGAACTCCAATGAGAAAACTGAACTCAGGTGAATGATGATTAGAATTTGTGAATATTTATACGTTTTTATATGTAGTCAGGGTCACACTTTAATCTTCCCACAGTCAACATTTATGGTTAATATTTTCATCTCTTTCGTGGGTAATGAATTTTAAAAGTAATTTGTAAGTGCCATAATCATCATATCATGGTTTTAAAATTGTAAAAACAGTAGTATTGATTCTGAAGAGATGGGGATCTTAGGACACATGTGCAATGGAATAATCTGTTTAATTTCCCTTTTCAAACACTGCTCAGGGGACCTCTCTTTGGTGGCATGTTCACTTTTTCCTTCCTTCTAAACACAGTGAATCATTGTTTCCTGAGACTCTGATAGCATTGGGTCATGCACTCCAATGCTTAATTGTACGGCAGAATTTGTGTACAAGTCTCTCTCCTTTGCTGTACTTTAAACAGAGCATAATTATGTCATGTGTCTCTCTGCATCCCTAATTCTTAGCGCAGTACCTTGTACTAAGTCAGCAGTTCTCAAAGGGTGGTCTGGAAACCTAAGGGTCCCTTATGAGCTTTTCAGGTTATCTAAAGGGTCAAAACTATTTTATACGATATGATGTTATTTACCTTTTTCACTCTTATATGTTCACAGGTGCACAGCTGAGTCTTCCAGAAGTTACATGACATGTGAAAACACCATTACTCTGATGGTTAATGAAATGTGTGTTTGTGTGTTTTAAAGTTTTCTCAGTTTTAATTTCCAATGGTGAATATTGATAGATAGAATCCAAATACTCAAAATCTCTTTGGAGATCCTCAGTATTTTTTAATAGAACAAAAGCTTGGGAATGGCTGTGCTAAATAATAAAAGCTGACTTGAGACTTTGTGTGTGTACTCCGTGTACATTAACTTAGATAATATTCAGAATACCATTGAATTAGATACTGCTATGCTAGCAATTAGGGTACATGAACTCATGCAAAGTCCCACAACTGAACATGGAAGAACTGAGATGTGAAACCAGGAATATATCTCCTCGCACTGATTGATAGTGGTATTCTGTTCTATGTTGATGACTGTGAGGTCTACATTTCTTGCTTATTTATTGAGTGCCTTCTATGTGTCAAGCACTGATAGTAGGAACTGGCAAGACAATAGCAAGGAAAAGACAAATGGATTGTTCCTTCATCAACTTTACATTCCAGTGGAAGAGAATATTCAAATGATAAAAATTGCAAATTCTTTCTAATGCAAAAATCTAGTTTTAACATCACATCATGTGATCATTTGGGTTTACTATTGCAACTTACTCTCTTTGAATATTAGTTGCTTAATTTTTTAAATAATGAAAATAACATCTATGGATCTCAGGAATTAAAAAAAAAATAGTTTGGCCCAATATTCTCAATTTAAGA
>CM052886.1:59281134-59428992 GCA_028534135.1 Potos flavus | reverse complement strand
GCTGAGCAGGGAGCCCCACACAGGGCTCCATCCCAGGTCCTGGGATCATGACCTGAGCCGAAGGCAGACGCTTAATGACTGAGCCACCCAGGCGCCCCAATTTCCAATAGTCTAATTTACTTAAAATCATTCAGAAAAATCTATATTTAAACTTTAGTAAAAAACAGAATGCAGCACACGTAAGAATACTGTAGTAGACACTACATGGATTTACTCATGTGTAAATGAGGCTGCTGATCTCTGATCAGGGTTTACATGATGTGTGCCATTTGGAAATACATTTGCTGGAAACAGGTAGAGAGCTAGGAGGTGCCATCTAGGTTTCTTTCAAACAGCACACCTAACAACACAATTTTCAGTGGAAAGCAAACTATACGACTTTGCTTAGTCTCTATCCTAAATAGTAAGGTGAAGAGACACTGAATTCTCCAAGGTATGAAGGAGACGTGAGGTATAGATGTACCTCATTTAGTTTCTGACACGTCGCAGCAAAATCTAAGTATAGAACAAGATTTGATTTCTGCAAGTTACACACTAAAATTATATTCATTATTTCATCCTGGAAAAGAACTTTTACCAATAAAATTATGGTAATTTGGGGGTTGGGAGAAAAAGATGTCAAAAAATACATTTGTAATATATGGTATTTTGAAACCTGTATCACATCATTAACAGTGACTTTTCCCTTTTGTACAAGGAGCCACATCTATAAATGGCTATACTCCTGATTTTCTGGATATTTCCTTTTTAAAAATGTGTCCCTTGCTGATACTATATCGAGTCACACATTTAAGAGGGTCAGAGCTAGAAGTACTAGCACATGGCCCTTGAGAATAGGCAAAATGCAAGATAGGAAATATCTTTGCCTGTCTTACGTCCTTCAAATGCAACATTTTGTTACAGGAGAATTGATAATATTTTCTCTCGAGTTTCAATATCTTAGGCATAAGGATATATACCTTATAAACAAAAGCATCTCTAAGCAAGTTGGATTCTAACAGAGTTGCTATTTTCAGATAAGCTTCTATGTAAAAATAAAATTGAAGTGGCATGACATTCTTTAATCTTTAGACATAATGATTTCTATGCTTAATATAGTTGATCTAAATTAATCACATTGTAACAATTTCACCAACACACTCACTGTTACACCAAAATACCCAGTTAACTACAATCTGAAGTTAATTTTGAAAAGAAGTGTCTACAACTAAATTATATACATACTTAAGACCCAATTAGGTGTTATGATATTTAAATTATAAGTTTTATAATTAGCAAAGTGAAACAAAGTCTCCTGTAATCGGAGTTGATGTGAAGCTACTAAATAATAACCAATAATAATAAATTTCCTAGGGGCACCTGGGTGGCTCAGATGGTTAAGCATCTGCCTTTGGCGAAGGTCATGAGCACAGGTCCTGAGATCAAGCCCTACATCAGGCTCCCTGCCTGACTGGGAGCCTGCTTCTCCCTCTCCTTCTATTGCTCTCCCTGCTCGTGCTCTCTCACTCTGTCAAATAAACAAATAAAATCTTTAAAAAAATAAATTTCCTAAATTGGAAAATGTAGGAAAACAAATACCATATTAGAGAGGAGCTTTTAAATATAAAATTTTAATAGGGTTTCTAACAAATGATTAACAGATTCATTTCTTACCTGACTTTCAAGCAATATTCAAATATAAGAATTCATTTCAACCAAAGAAACATGGAAGATTCTCATGACTTATTGGGGACATATATGGAATGTCTACAATTGACAGTGGAAGACGATCTTAGAAAATTCAGAAAATGGTTTCTGTGGTTCAAGTGGAAAATCTCAACAGCATAAGAACAAAGTCAATGAAGTTGATGCAAAAGGAAATCAGAAGTCTAATAACAGGCCAAAAGGTAAAATCTGTGGGCTGCAATTACTAGTAGAAGTCTTTGAATTTTAAAATAATAAGTAAGAATGGTGGGTTTATGTACAAATGTGAACCAATCAACATTTTACAGATTTTGAGCTTCAAGCACTCGTGTAAGATTTTTGATCTCAATCAATTTCTTTTATTTATTTATTTATTTATTTATTTATTTATTTATTTATTTGACAGAGAGAGAGAGAGATCACAAGTAGGCAGAGAGGCAGGTAGAGAAAGGGAAGCAGGAAGGAGGGAGGGGAAGCAGGCTTCCTGCTGAGCAGAGAGCCCCCCATGCGGGGCTTGATCCCAGGACCCTGAGATCATGACCTGAGCCGAAGGCAGAGGCTTTAACCCACTGAGCCACCCAGGCGGCCCGATCTTAATCAATTTCTAATTAAAATCCAAATATAGCAGATATGTTTAAGTTACAAGATGGAAAATATTCATAAGTCTCCATTTTTCCCATTAATATATTAAATTTACCCACAGGTATGGAAAAAATTCCCAGCATGAAGTGAAGGAAAAAAACAATTTAAAAACATTGTATAATAGGTGAACAGCCTTCTAAAGATGTTCATACTCTAATTTCTGGAACATGTGAATATGGAACATTACATGGCAAAAGGGACACTGAAGATGTAATTAAGGTTATAGACTTTACGATAAGGATATTATCCTGGGTCTTTGCCAGTGGGCCCAATCTAATCAAATCAGTCCTTAGGAGCAGAGAAATTTCTCCAGCCAAGGTCAAAGAGATGTTACAGAAGGAGGAGCCAGTGAGAACTGAAACATGAAAGGAAATCAACCTGCCACTGTTGGAGGGGCCACACGGGAAACATGAGAAGATACGGGGGATGGGGGTAGATTTTAGGATCAAAGACTGGCCCTGGTTGACAGAGGAAGGGAAATGGAGGCCACAATTCTACAAGTACAAAAGCCCCACATTCTGACAACAACATGAATGAACTTGGGACCTGCTTCCCCAGAGCCTCCAGATAAGAGGCCAGCCCCGCTGCACCCAGACTTCTGACCCATAGAACTAGAAGATAATAAATGGGTGTTGCTTTAAGGGTTTTGTGGTAGTTTTTTTTTTTTTTTTTATGGTAGTAAGAGAAAATTAACACACATTGTAAAACAACAACAACAACAAAACAAAACAAAATGAAAAGAAACTTACTGGAATTTTAATTAATTCTGTGAAAAAAGGTTAGTGATAGGATAGTTTAATAATGTGATCTGTCAGACTTAATATTGAAATAGCATGGAATCAAGGAATTTTTATTTTAATTAGGAGGCAAAATGCAAAGTCTTATGTGAAAAAAATCTCCAATATACATTTAAAAGAAAGATTTGTGTGTGTGTGTGTGTGTGTGTGTGTGTGTAATAGAATGTAAATGAAGATCATGAATTTGATTTTGGATTGAAAAAGTAATTTATTTTTACTAGTTATTATTTTTTATAACAGTTAAGTGTTCTCACTGAATTTCAATAAAGAACGGTGAGCAAAAAAAATAGTATTTGTATTTCTAAACAATACAATGAGATAAGATGTGTCAACAAGCATGAAATGACCTTTTACCATGCATCTCGAGTTGTTAAATCTATTGATGGTTGTTAGAGTTCCATTAGGTAAATACAAAAAGTGAAAACGAAGAAAATTTTAGAACACAGTCAAATGCAAATCTGACAATAATAGAATAATAGTCTTTACTTAATGCTTTATTTGCTATACATTATGGAATTATTTTTTTTTAAAAGATTTTATTTATTTCACAGGGAAAGAGAGAGAGCACAAGCAGGCAGATCTGCAGACAGAGGGAGAGGGAGAAGCAGGCTCCCCACTGAGCAGAGAGCCCAATATGGGGCTTGATCCCAGGACCTTGGGACCATGACCTAAGCCAAAGGCAGACACTCAATCAACTGAACCACCCAGGTGCCCCTGGAATTAATTTTTTAACAATCCTTTGAAATAACAAACGTGTATTCTTAGGAACTTAGCATTTTATAATGCAAATTTTAGCTTTCTTACTCTTCCCCACAGATGTTCATTTTTACACTACAGGACAAATGTGTAAAAATATATAGAAATTTACATCAAGAACAAACACTAGGCCATAAGTAGACATGATCCAGTGGAGTATCAAGTAATGTATCAATTCCATTTTAAGGGTATGTTAGAATACATAAAAATTCTAACATGTGGGGCACCTGGGTGGCTTATTTGGTTAAGCATCCACCTCTTGATTTTGGCTCAGGTCATGATCTCAGGGTCTTGAGATCTCAGGGTCTCAGTTGAACTGTAGGACTCCACACTCAGCAGGGTGTCCCCTTAAGGATGCTCTTCCTCTGCCCCTCCCCCCACTCATGTGTGCACTCTCTCTCTCTCAAATAAATAAATAAATAAATAAATAAATAAATAAATAAATCTTTCAAAAAATTCTAACATGTTATTTCACTAAACTTCAACTCCCTGGGTGTGAAAAAAACAGGGCCACTAATAATATTATGGGCAATAAATATAAAATTTTATATGAAATAAAAAGTGCAGGGACTAAGGGCAATTGAATCTGCAGCAATTATGGACAATCCATTTGCAGTAGAGGTCTGTCAAATTCCTTTTGGTTGGATAGAAGCATGATCTGTGGCTAAGACAGACAAGTCTCATTCTGTAAGTAGTTGAAAAAAAATCAGTGGAAAATGAATGGATCTTTTTCAAAATTAAATTACATACTTTTCATTGCCACCTATTTGACACACCAATTAGGATGATGATGTTTTACCCAAAATGTAAGATATGCAATATAATAAATAAGATATATCAGAATGGATTTCTAAATAAATTTAAAAACAATTATTAAAAAGACTCAATAAGAGCTAAAAAAAGATCTGAAAGTTCTCTGAAAAAGTGAATACAACGTTGAACTAACAGCATAGGAAAAGAAAACATCCTGGATTGGAATCCAAGTCAAGTATTTATGTAAGTCATGTCAATATATTTCCAGTAGAGTGATAAAATACATAACCGGAACAACAAAAGTTACTTCTCCACTCCTTGAACAACTAAGAATGGCCTTGTTCTTTAAAGCAAAGTCACAACATCTTTGCAAAAATGATCTGACAAAATATCTTGCTGAGATTAAAATTTTCTTCTCTGTTATCATCAGATGATTAACAACCAATTGTTTGCATGTTTAATTAATTAACATAGGACATAGCACTTCCTGGCAAAATCTCTATCTAAAATGCCATAAGGGCAAGAAGGTAAGGTTTGTTGAGAAAACGACTGTGGCTATGGTCCTAAGCATATATTGGGACTCCTCTAACTTCCAAAATGCTAATTGATGAGGGTTAATTTGTAATGGTCATATAATTACAAAACGTAAATAAAATGAAGTATTATATAAAAAGGAGGTATAAAATAGGCTGCTTCCCAGAAGTAACTGTACTATTCGAGCCAGTCATACCTACAAAGGAGTAACTAATAAATGATCACCTAATATAACAATTCAGAAAGGTTAAGGAACCCTTGATGTTAAGTCATACATTTTTTCTCTTTTTAATCAATAGGTAACCAATAGGTACTATTTACTATTTAATCAATAGGTACTTTTTACTACAGACCTTCCTCAAGTTATGATGGGGTTATGCCCAAATAAACGCAACTAAGTTGAAAATGCATTAAATACATCTAACTACCAAACATCATAGCTTAGCCTAGTCTACCTTAAACGTGCTCAGAACACTTAGATTAGCCTATGCTTGAGCAAAGTCATCTAACACAAAGCTTATTCTATAACAAAGTATTGAGTATCTCATGTAATTTATTTAATACTGCACTGAAAGTGAAAACAGAGTGGTTGTAAGCTTATCAGTTGTCCATACTTGCGACTGTGTGGCTGAATGGGAGCTGCAGCTCAGGGCTGCTGACCATCATCACAAGAAAGGATCGTACCATATATCACTAAACCAGGAAAAGATAAAAATTCAGAATTCGAAGTACCGTTTCTAGGAACCATGGATCACTTTTGCACCCTTCTAAAGTTAAAAAATCATAAGTCAAAAAATTGTAAGTTGAACCATTGAAAATTGGAGATCACCTGCAGTTCAGTTCTATTTAACATGTATGTGTTTGGCATTTATTATATGCAGGGCACTGTAGCATTTCTATAAATCCTCACAGTTGGCAATATTCATATACGTAATATTCTTTATATCATACACATATGTATATGATCTTCTTCCTTCCGTACTACAGTCCTGTGAAGTACTGTTCCATTTTATTGGTGAAAAAGCTGAGGGTTACAGAAATTAAGTAGCATCCACTCAAGGGCAGATTTGAGATTGAATCCCATGTTTTTAAGTTCTGCTTCCCATCTGTTTTCAGCTACAGCATGATAATTCCAGGTGAGAGCAGACACTAGGAGGAGGAAAGCTGAGCAGTCATTCGTTCATTTAACATTTGTTGAAAATCCACGATATACCATAATGATGAAGGGACCCTGAGGGATCTGCTCAATACAATAGTCCTAGAACCTGCAGACACCAGAAGAGGTCAAATTGAGTAGAGATTTTTTAAATTACTTTTTTTTAAAAGGGGCAAATTCATGTATATGCTACAAAATTCAAAAGGTATAAGGCTCCCTCTTAGTCTAGTCCCATGTCACGAAGTTACCCTTCTCTAAAGCAACCACTCTTAGCAGTTTCTTCGAAATTTTTTTCCGAAATAGTCTAGGTGTGTGCAAGTATATGCATTTTTAACACGAATGGCATTATTCTCATAGCACAGTTCAAAACCTTGATGTTTTCACTTACACTTTATTTAAAAAATTGCATTATTGAGCACATATGGATCTGCGTAGCTCTTTCATCGGCTGTGTTTATTATACTATGATGTATTTGACCAGGCCTTTATCAATAAACATCGTCCTTTCCCATCTACTTCTCTTGTATATTATGCCACAATGAAACTGCTGGTAAACCAGTATTTAATATGAACCCTCTAAGGAGAATAAGATATTTTAGAGCAGTCTAGTGTCTGCTGGTGAAAAAAGGTGGGTGAGGTTATATGGACTGAATAGGCAAAGTGTGGCCATTGTTAAAACATATTTAGAGTCACTGCTTCATAAAAAGAAATGAGTAATAAATAAGTTTATTATCACTTAAATGTTTGGGACAGTACCACTTTAGTGCAGACTGGCTACATCAAGTGCAGCTGCAAGTCAGTGGCTTATGAGGAGGTGAGGAATTTGTGTCAAATATACAGCTATGGCAGCAAGTACTTTCTGTTATTGCTCAGCTGACATCTTTTTCTGAGCAAAACTTTACTGATGAAAGAAGCATTTCTTTTTCTTTGCAGGCTCCTTGATGATTTTCTTTCTGGGGCAAGCTACTTATCATATATTAGCATTCTGAGTAGCAGTGTCTTTTAAAAGTATTCTAGCATTAGTCTTAAGTATCCTTCACTGTTACACTAAAATGACCAGAAGGTAAGATCACTCTAACAACACCGTTATTGATTTCTGATGAGAGTTTCATTCATTTATAAATTCAATATAAAATTTTTCATGACCAAATACAGTATAAACAAAGAGTTGAATGGACCACAAAGATGATGAGGTCAAAGTTCTCACTTTCAAGAGATTTAAATGCAGAAAACAAGTTAAAATGTGAATATGCACATTTTGAATGCACAAGTAAATATAATAGCCTAGATGAGATGTGAGCCAAGTGTCAGTAAATTCTTGGGAGGCAGTTGAGAGCAAACCACACAAAAACTTTCCCTGTTTAAAAAATTTTTTTTTTTTCTAATTCAGTGTTTGGTATAACTACATATTTAAACTAATTATCAGGAATGTTGTCATCAAGTCTATAATCTGCAAGAGAAAACTTTATATCAACTAAATAACTACAGGGCCAGATTCAAGACTGAGCCCATGATTACTCTCTAGTGGCCTCCACCAATAAGTCACAACTTACTGAATCATTCTTCCTCTGCTTTAGCTAATATAGAATTATTATTTTTTTCCCTAAAATACTATTTTCCTTGTTGACAGTGCTACATGATATAACATTTAGTTATTTTGTAGTTTTTGAAAATCTCCCCTGCTATTCTGATGTTCCTTGAAGGCAGGAAAGTTAGAGAAGCAGTAGAGTGTAGGAGTGAAGGGCATGGCCCCGTGAACTAGTCTACTGGACTTGTTCACTGGTTCCATTGTTTATTTGCGAATTGTGCAAACTTGAGCAAGGAACTGAACTTCCCTGTGCCTCAGCTTCCTTGGTTTTCTTTTTTTTTTTCTTTTTTTTCTTTCCTTTTTTTTTCCTTCAGCTTTAAAATAGCTATAAGTGGATCACATGTTTCATAAATAGAATTGTTCCAGAAATTTCATATATAAATATATATTAAACATTTTAAACCATTCCTGGCACATGCTAAGAACTCAAAACAATATATTATGTATTACTATCCTATACTTTTTTGTCTCTACTGGATTTATGGATGCCTGGAACTCATTTTAGAATACTCTAATTCAGAGTCAGGCATCAGTATTTTTCAAAGGCTTCTCAGATGAAGCTAATGTACAGCTGAGTTTGAGAACAAGTCCTTTGCAGCTTTGGGAGGAACATACATTGTAATTTCAAGGTGGGGTTCCAGTGCTCTCCATAATAAATGCTGACAACAGTTACATTTTTAAATATTACATTGAGAATTTTTATTCAATCTTTAAAATTTATAAATGACAAATTTCTATAATTTATACTATTTTATATGTACCAGCTAGACAGAAGGACATTAATGTTAAGTCATTTGGAAGGAACATATCCTTGAAAAAAATGAAGTAACTACCAAAACAGGAAGGAAACCAACAATATGCATCTTTTTCAAAATATTGTAATATATATTGAATTGAGAGCAAAGTACAGATGAAGCATCCTCTTTTCTATTTTGGGTGGTAAGAAAGCAAATATTTTGAAGGATAGTATTTAAATGGAGCCATAGTATCTGTCACACGTGGTCTATCAGGTAATCTGGCTCCATTTCTATCTTTCCCTGAATTCACAGATAGCTAAAGACTACATTATTTATAAGGCCAACAATGTGAACATGGCCTACAACCAGACTTTTAATAATGAAAATGAACCCTTAAATAGAGTAAGAGATATGTGTGTGTGTATAAATATATACATACGCACACATTTGTTAATAACCAAAACCTCCCTTACATGTCATCAAAGTAACATCTTCAGTTTTCTTTGGTCTTGCAACATGTTTTATTATAAATGAAGAGAGAAATGTGTTGTATTTTCATCACAACAATATTGTAATACCAGTTGACAATTTTTGAAATGTTAATTTGGTCCAAATGCTTATGTTATGAATATCTTTAATTATAATATTCATAGCTATCTAAATTATTTATAACATGAATATTCTATTAATTGATCTTAAATAAAAACTGTCTAAATTATTTTGTATTTGATTACTCTATATTGCCTTACAATATGTACATGACTACAATCCCTTATGTAGATAAGTTTAATTTATACACTATTATATATATCATGAAATCATATGAATATTCTTAAATTATGTAATAATATATACTAATTTATCATATACATTTACATAGGCATAAATTTGTGGCTAAGCAAGCTTATTAGTTCCTTTCCTAAATATCTACACAATGTTTAAAATATTGTTCAGTATATTTTAACAATATTCTGGAAATCCACAGATTTGGTTTATTTTTCAGGAGCAGCAAAGCATGTATTTAAACATGTAAGTTATTTACTAAGAGGAATATTATCATCAATAAGAAGAATACTAAAGAAAGAGGAGATAATGAGTTTTGCCTTAAGGCAGTGTGTTAGTAATAGACTTTCAGAAAAAAATCGTATTTTCCATTAGAATAAAACTTGCATTATTGACTGCCCCTGTGTTCTTACTATGTGACTCCACTGCATTTAGAGCTTCCAAACCCTTTTCCAGGATACCACTATTTTTCATTATTGTAAAATCAATACAATGTATTGCTATCAAAATTTTAAATAAATTAATAAAAGGGAATAACGAGTGTTCATTGCATATGATGATACAATTTCATAAAAAAGTTTCACATGTGAGTGTTCATATATACATGTGAATGTACCAAAGTAAAGATCTACAATATGCCTCTGTGAACTATCAATAAATATATTACATTTTTTGGAAAGTCAATTCATTATATGATATATAATCACTTACAGAATGATATATATGTATTTAAATTCATACACTACAAAACCTAAGCAGCAAATATAAGATTGACAGTTCCGTATTACACCATTCTTTTACTCTATCTCAAGGTTCTTGATAAAGATTGAAGAGAAAGACCAATTCCATTCTATTCTGGCTGCTATCAATTTCATACTTTTCTCCTTTTTTCTTTTTACTCTCTCTCCTCTGCATCTTCTAATCTGGTATGAGTTGTTTTTGACTCTATTTTTCTCTAGGCCTACAACTCACATGTATACAAACCATCCTACTTTCTAAAATATTATCTAACAATTTTATGTTTTGCAGAAATTGTTCCCCATGTGTGGTTTTGTTCGTTTTATTTTTTAACTTTTTTTTCCCAAATCATCACTCCGGTGGTGTTACTTACAGTTAATTTTGATTTTAATTTCAATCCTATTCTATTATAGGTTGAGTTATTCAAGAAAGAGAAGAAAGAATGGAAGGGAAAGGAAGGAGGTAGGTCGGGATAAGGAAGACGAGAAGAAAAAGAATAAAACCTAATGTTTTCTTCTCTCACAACTCACTAAAATTACTTCACATAAAATGTGTAAGTGTAAATTTTATCATCTCAATTTCTCTGAATGTATTTTCTCTCCAACGTGCAAACTTAACAAATTCATATTGCCTAATGGTAAGTTCTCAATACCAATCATGATTTATTAGTTGACTTCGAGAATTTACCATAAGTGAAGCACTTCATTTAATAGAGTCTGCTAAATACGTTTCAACTAGCATTGCAAGTTGTATTTTAAAGTGGCTGATTCACAGTGTATAGGCTACTGCCTAGAAGTTAGGCATAAATGAAAACTTCATTAAATTCCCTAAGCCTGTATGCTGCCAATGGTGCAATGTGACATTAATTTACTAAATAATATTTTAGTTTCAAGAGAAAATTAATGCAGTTTACTATAGTGGCCAGTTAATATCCAAGGAGTCACTTTTATGTTCTGGGAAAATTTAGCATATAATGAATATTTCTATGTAGGGAGAGTTACCGATTCATGAATGTTTGGTTCCAAAAGTTAATCTGAGGTTTAGTTGTTTATAATTTGGACTTCATTTCTCATAGAAAAAATATTATATGTAGCATTTTGATTGCCAGGTTAGCACACAAACTCATATTTGACCCCAAATATTGTACACTGGTTCAGAAAAGAAGTTAAGCAATCCTGTTTTAATACTAGGGACTAGTATTAAACAGGAAAACCAATACAATGAATAAAATGTGTTTGTAATTACCACTGAACGAGGTGCTCAATACAAGAATTCAGATCTTCCCAAATCCTCCTAAAATCCTGATGTCTCTTAGCCAGAGACAGAGACTGATCAATTTCTGCTTGCTTTCTGCGCCTCCCCTCTTCTTGCCACATATGGAGTTTTTACTTTATTCCTACATAGTATCCAACCACCAAGAAATAACCATGTCGGTAACTAACTAGAACATAAATACAATTAAGAAAACATCTTCACTTTTACCTTTTATCAGTTAGAGCAGGGATCAGTGGCCATGAGCCAAATATGGCTACTCAACTGTTTTTACAAATAAATAATTGGAACATAGCTGCATTTATCTGTTTATATATTGTCTCTGGCTTCTCTTGTGCTAAAATATCAAAGATGTGAAATTGCAACAGAGAAAATATGGCCTGTAAAATATAAAATATTTATTATCTCTCCAGGACTTCAGAAAAAGTTTGTGTACCCCTGACTTGGAGTCTGTTTGGCTGCAAGTAGGAAAAATAAATAAATAAATAAACATTGCTTTAAGGTTTTTGTTTTCGTTTTCCTCCTGCAAAAAAAAAAAAAGAAAAAATATATACATATATATACACACACACATATATATATATACACACACACATATACATACACATACATATATACATACATATATATATATATGTGTATATATATATATATATATATATATATAATAATGTTTTCTGCAAATGGGCAGTTGCTATATTTCATTCGGTGGCTCCGGGATTTAAAGATGATTCTCTTGTGGTCTTTCCCTCATGGCTCCAATATGCTGCTGTTGCTGCTACTACAGCTCTCACATCCACGATGCTGGCACACAATAAAAAGGCAATGTGGAATGCTCATGATCTAAATTAGAAAAGCCTACTTTCCCAGTAAACTCTAGGAATCTTCTGTTTATGTCTCATTCATCTCATTCCCTAGACTGGAAATGGATTTTTAAAATTTAAGCTGAGTGTCCTGTTGCCCTAAAAATAATAATAATAAAAAGAAAGAAGTGGATATTGAAGAGGAAACTAGCAGTGTCTGCCACCCTCATCTTCCCATAGCAGAGAGGGAGAGTATCCTCTCGATTCCCATCCCTCCCCCAAACTCCTCAATGAATTTCTCTTCTGAATATAGAACAGTAAGGACCAATGGAAGACATTCAGATTCCTAAATGAAGGCACTAGATCGTGAACGAAAAGTAAGGTTATGTAAACTAGGACTTGGCAAGATATTTATGACACCACTAAGTCCTTATATGTCACATTTAAGAGTAAGGTAGGAAAAAAAAATGCTTTCCTTGTTTGGCTGCATCAGGGAGTTATTTCAGGTAAGGTTTTCCCCTGTAGGTCCAGAAAGTTGTAGGAAACATGAACAGAGCAACAGTAGGTCTGAAAAGATTATATCAGGTGATTTTAAAACATTTACTAGACAGCATGAATATTTATGTTAACAAACATAAATATAGAAATTTTTATAAGAACGTCTTTCAATGACATTATTTCACTTAACCATTTTATACTTGAGAAATTCCTATGTGAAAAAGAGGGTTTCACATTGATTCATAGTACTAGCAAGAAACACTCTACCATCCATATTTTAGGACTTTAGTATATGCAAATAAGTGGATAAATTTATTATGCTACAAATGACCCATTCTTTTTTATATAACCAATCTCTTCCTTTCTATTATATTTTTCCTAACAGATTTTATATCAACTCAACTTTCTCCCACGAAAATATAATTATTTCTCAAGCCTATGTTCCCTTTCCATTTGCTGAGGAATCTCTCTTCTTCTTTTGTTACACACAAATATGTCCAAAAAAAAAAAAAAGTTGTCTAAGTTGTTTTTCTCCATTTCTTCAACTTCCATTCATGCTCCAATCTTCTCCAGTCTGGTTTCAGTCCACCTCATTTGATCCAGTGAGCTGTTGATAAGGCCATCTAACCACACTAAAGTACTGTTCTCAGTCCTCATCTTTCTTGGATTCTTGGTAACATTAATATTGTCAATCTTTCTCTCATTTTCTCCTTGGCTTCCATGACATACTCTTTTAGCTTTTCTGTGTGGCCAATTCTTTAATTTGTCCTTTGCAAGCCCCTTCTCCTCAAAAAAGGTCAAATTTCCTCAAGGTTGCACAAAATGGAGCTCATTTTCATTAGTCATTAAGGAAATGCAAATTAAAACCACATTAAGATATCACTTAATACCAATGATAATGGCTACAATCAAAAGACAGACGATAACAAGTATTGACAAGGATGTGGAAAAACAGGCTCTTATGTGTCCTTGGTAGAAATGTAAAATGGAGCAGCTACTTTAGGAAAGCAGTTTGGTAATTTTTAAAGAGTTAAATATAAAGTTACCCTGTGGCCCAGTAATTCCACTCTCCACTCTTAGTTGTCTACCCAAGAGAAAACATAGGTCTACATGAATTCTTAAACCTGACTGTCCACAACAGCATTATCCATGTAGCAAAAAAAAAAAAAAAAAAAAAAGGAAACAACCTAAAGATCCATCAACTGATGAACAGATAAAATAGAATATATACAAGGGAACGGTATTAATCTGTAAATGAATGGACCTGCCAAATGGGACAACATGGATGAACCTCAAAAAACACTATGCTAATGAAAAATTCCAGATGTATAAGATTCACATTGTATGATTCTGTTACATGAAATGTTTAGAAAGATGATACTATATAGACACAAAACAGATTAGTATTTGGCTAGGTCTATGGGGTAGAAATGGAGAGTGTCTATAAATGGGCATGGCGGCTCTTACTGGGATTACAGAAATGTTTTAATACCGGATTATGGTCATGTTTACACAACTCTGTAAATTTACTAAAAATCATTGAATTATACACTTGAGATATGTGAATTTTATTGTATGCAAATTTATCTAATGACAGCTGTTAAAAATTGGCTTTTCATGACTTCTAGAATAAGAACCAAAATTCCTAACATGATTTAGTCTCCATCTACCTTTCCAGCCTCACCATGTTTATTCTCCCCTCATTCTCTGCATCTGGTACTCCATTTTATTCCTCAGCTGCTTCAAACTCCTTTTTGCACTGAGTTAAAACATCATTCTGACTGTTCCTCTTAGAATATCTTTTCCAACTTCTCTTTTCCTCTCTGACACAACCCAATCTATTATGTGTTCTGGAATTAGGAAATCCCCCATTATAGCACTTTAGAGCCAGAAACTGACATGTGTTTGTAGGATTATTTAATGAATGTCTGTTTCCCCCATTAGACTGTAATCCATAAGGTTGGGAGGTCATGTTTGGTTTTGCTAGCCAGTATGTCCCCACTATTTATCCTAATCTTTAAGTATCCATTAAATTCTGGTTTAATGAAGAAACAACTCTAAATTATCTAAAATTTTCCTCTAGGAAGCAATTTTTTTTAAACTTCCAGTTTAGTTCTTCTTTCAAATTATAGTGCTAAAATATCTCATAGAACTTTGTGATGTAGTATGTATACCTTAAGATCAGACTTCATTTTTTTGACTACTGCTTGCAATGTGTATTGCAATTCTTTAAGGGAAAAATCACAAACTTTCAAGTGATTTTAAAAAAGGAATACATTAGTGATACCAATCTATGTTAATTAGGATAACTTAAAAGACAGCAATTAATTTTTAGTAATTTTCAGTATATCACCATGACAAATTTTGATACCAATGAATTCAAACTATTAATTAAAATAGTTTTTAAACTAATAGCTTTTAAAATTACCTAGTATAATTTTGCTTATAGTATTCTGGGGCTTTATTTTCTTTTATTAAAAAAAAAATCCCACATGCAACCAAGTTCTCTCATTTCATCTTGTTCTATGTGCCTGCACAGGATTTTGGAGATCAAGTAGGACATATAAAATCATTGGTTATATATCACATGCTTGTTAATAAAATAAAGCCCATCAAAATGAAACTAACATAACATTGTGGATCAACTATATGTCAATTAAAAAATTAGTAATAAGGGGCCCCTAGAGAGCTCAGTCAGTTAAGCATTTGACTCTCGATTTTGGCGCAGGTCATGATTTCAGGGTACTGAGGTCAAGTGCCAAGTTGGGCTCCATGTTTAGCGGGAGCTGCTTAAGGTTCTCTCCTCTTCTCCCTCTGCCCCTCCCCCGATTCTCTCTCTTGCTCAAATAAATAAATAAATAAAATCTTAAAAAAATAGTACTAAAAAATGCTAGTTTCAATTCCCTGAATTTTTATTTAAATGGTTATTATAATGATGGATTTTAGTTTATACCTATTCTCTTATTTTTTTATCAAAAATGATATATTTTTATTTATAAAACCTATCTTAATATTTATTTTAAGTAACATTCCATGTAATAGAATACGTATAGTCCTTCATTTATAGTTTCTAAAATAAGGTCATAAAAATGACTTTTAAATATGTTATATATAAGAACATGTATATATATATATATATACATAATGATATTTATATAAGCTTTTCTTCATATTTGTAGTTAGCAATTTATGACAAACATAATACCATGGCTAATTTCCTTCATGTGGTGACTACAGAAAGGTATTGTGAAATAAAAGATTTACATATTCTTAAAGATATTTCTCATTTATGTAAGACATTCTTAGAAATTTCATTGGCTGAGATCTTCTAAAAATAATCTCTGTATTTAATGAAGGTATGGAATTGATAACACTTCAATTCCCTGTTCAAACAAGAGTTAATACATGAGAAATAGCTTTAGATGTTCATCAGTTCTGTGGGTCAATCTGCCAGGTTTAATTTTAAGGGACTATTGTCACCATGGTTCATTTTTGTTACAAAATTCTGATCTAAAATTTTCCTCTGGAATAGAAAGAATTTCTTCCCCCTCCTCCACTTCTCCTTCCCCTTCTCCTTCTCCTTCTGCTCTCTCTCTCTCTCCTCTCAGTTTTATTTTTAGGTTAATTATTCATTTTTATATCTCTTTTGCCTTAAATCAGTAGACTATTCACAAACTATTTTTGTTCTTGAGAAGTAAAGCAGTGAAGGGGCTTGAGCACTTTCCATTACACGTTCACATAACAATCTTCTCTCCCTCAGTCCCACAGCAAGGTTTCTCAGGATCCCCACTGTCCAAGCATTTTAAGATTAGAGTTTTGACAGAAAGTTACATGAATGATTCATTAAAGATAAATCTACTTCTTGGTTAATAGATATCTGATTCATCATCATCGTCAAACAAAACAAAACAAAAAATACAACTGCAGGCAATGACTACGACGTTGAAATATATCACAATTGTCTGTATTGCAAATAGTACCCTGCTGATGTCACTTAATATTTGCAATTCATTGGACCACAAGTATTCAATTCTTTTTTAAAATGTGTACATTTTCTATGTTGTCCGCTAATAAAATTTGTCCAGTGGTACACTTCTCTGGAAAACTCCACCAAATCTCTGAACACATTACTTATTTTTGTTTTAAATTGCCTTGAATGGCAAACAGAAGCAATTGTGTAACATATTTAGTGCTACCTATCAATGAAAAATGAAAGGCAGATTCTGTATGGTTTGTACTTACTAAGAATTTACTTCGAATAGAAGTTTTCTTCCATAGTATTTTAAGATAAGAACTTTTGATCTGCCTCTCTCTTTAAGAAACAGACTCCTAACTACAGAGAACAAACTTAGGAGTCACCAGAGGGGAGGCGGGTAGAGGGATGGGTGAAATAGGTGATGGGGATTAGGGAGTGCACTTGCTGTGATTAGCACAGTATGTTGTATGGAAGGGTTGAATACTGTATTTGTACAGTTGTTGCATACTGTACACCTGAAACCAATTTTACCCTGTATGTTAACTAACTAGAATTTAAGTAAAAACTTTAAAAAATAAAAATAAAATAAAAACTTTTGAATTGAACAGAAGTCTAGTGTGTTTATGGTTTGGGAGTTTTTTTATTTTTTTGCTTAGTCAAAAACAAAAGAGAGAATTATCATCAAGCATCTAGCCACACAAGCCAAATAAAATATTTGCTAAAAGTTGCAAAAGAGATTGATATTCTACAATTATATAACAGGTAAATAATTATTTTTCTGGTTCTAGATTACTAGGTTATGTGTTGAAGAAATGAGAACTATTACATTAATTACCTTCTGCCCACTATCCTTTTGGAAAACTGTACATTATTCCTTTGATAAGGTGCAAAAGGACACCTGACTGTGAGACAGTCGGTGGTAAGGACACACACACGTACACACATATGCAAAAAAATATAACTCCATTATCCCAAAGTTAAAAGAAAAACTATTTTCATATCAGTCTCGGTAAAATTTGATTTCCCATGCTTGAAATTCACCTCCACCAGCACAACTACGATTGGTTATTTTTTATAAGTAAACAGAAAGAAAATGCATTGCTAATGATGCCACCTCCAACTTCACAAGCTTTGATGTCACACAGAAAAGATTCCATCCCAGCTCTGCCATTTACTAGTTATACCATCTTACTCAAGTTGCTAAACTGCTCTGAATCACATACTTTTCATCTGCAAAATGGGAATAGAAAGTGTTGCAAGGATTTAGAAAGAAAACGAATATAAGTCGCTTAGCACAGTACTTAGCAATTAGCAATCTTTCAATAAATGTTAGTATTATTAGGAAAGCAATTAAAGGGGAAATAATGTATAAATGAATGTGTCAAATGACTTTACAAAGCAACAAACCAAGAAATATTTCTTAGTTCATTTACATTATTTGCATTTGTTTTAATGTAAACTGGCATTTTAAAATTTAACAAATATTTTAAATGCAATATATTTGGAATCCTGAACATTTTCAGTCCACAAGGATATATCATATTTAGGCATCTGCTAAAGTGCAGAGCTGGACTGTCTTATTCAATTATTACGTCCTGCATAATTTATTTTATTTTGAAGGTGACTTGGTAAATGCTCTACAAAATTTGAAATCCTCCATCCAAATATATTCTAACGTAAGGATGATATTCTAACATAAGGATGACAGTATGTTAAACTCTGGATATTAATCATAAACTGTAATATTTTCTGATTATAGGGAATTTTCTTTGCTAATATGTTGGTTTGTTAATGTAACTGACTTGGAAGTATGACCTTAACACTTCTTTATAACATTATTATAACCTCTAAAACATATTTTGATATGTTATTTTGATACTTCGAAGTGCTTTTAATAAATCCCAATTAAGAGTCGCAATGGGTAGTGTAAGCTGTGTGACTCTGGACACATTTCATTTCATCGTGCCTCAGTTTTCTCACCTCTCAAATGGAGATAATGTTGAGCTTTAAGATAATACTGAGCTGCTGAAAGCATAAACTGAGAAAAGATTGGAAGTGCTTCACATACTAAGTATAGAGTAGATGGTAGCTGTCATAATATTAGCACAGCATCCGAGGTCTGTCATGGTTGGCCTCTGTTCACTTCGCCGGCACCATTACCCAAAATTTCCATCTCATACTTAGATGTCAGGATTGCAAAATACCTCCAAGTTTCTTTAAAAGGAAACCCTCTCTCTCTCTCTTTTTTGAACAGTTCATGCTATTTCATTCCTCCATAGTTATGGCTGCCTGATTTCCTCTACATGGAAATCCTTATACCCTAGCCTGCTGGCAACCTCCTACTTACAACTTTAAGACAACCAAAGGCTCAGCGTCTCCGTACTTGGTGTATACTTCATCTAGCGTAACTACCTGTTCATATGCCTTCCTACCTTACAGAATACGATCTCCTCTGGGGGAGGGACATCCCTGACACTGTTCAGTACCAGACACAAAGGACCCACTTCATATATGTTTGTGGAACTAATTGAACGTTTTTTTCTCACATTTGGACAAGTAATGCATCTACTTAAAGAAGCTCTAAATCAATTTGTCGTGTGAATGCAACAATATTCACATCTCTATTTTCAATGCTGCCTGCTATTGTTGATATCACCTGAGCATTTATAAGTATCTGTGTCTAGACTGAACACACTCATTAGATAACAATAGCAGATGTACTTGTTATTGAAAACTGCTGATTTAAGAAAAGGCAGGGAAAAATGCTGGACTCTATTTGTACTGAAATGTTTTTCTTTGTTCTTCAGTTAAGTTGCCAAATGACAAAGCTGACCCTGATAAAGGGTTATGGAGTATCACCATATTATGCTGTAAATGCCTATTGCTTTAGATCAATATCCCAGAAATTCCCCGCTATGTTTACAAGCCCAGCATACTAAAGTGGGCATAAATAAATCATTTATTTTACACTAACAATAACCTACAGAGAAGCAACTTAACTTCCGCAGACAAACTTTCATTTTGTAGTATAAAAATAACAGAATGCTTACAACTTCTGTAAACGCTAGCTAGATAGGCAAACAACCCATGCAACCCCAGGTACAGGAGCGGTAAATAGTGTAGAGGTATTTAAGTCAAATCTATGCTCTTGCCAATGCTCCATTCCTAATCGTTTGCTCACATTTTAGGACAAATAGCAGCTCTTTATAATTTGCTGATCTATGGGAGCAAAGAGAGTGATGAAGACGTTACCTTTTTGGTTAGGATTATTTGTAAGTCATACAGGTGAAAGGAATAATTCTGGATCTTGCAAAACTGCAAAGGAATGGTAAATTGTTTTTTCCTAATAAGTTGGAGACTATTAAAAATATTGATAAAATAGACACACTTAAGTATTAAATTACTGAAAAATGATACGTAGAAAACTCTATGCAAAACCATACATGATGCACACACAATGATTTTTGTTATTCATAATTTAGTTTGTAAAATATTTGATCTGTTTTTAAATTTATTTGCACATATGGTTATTTTTTTATTTAAAACAATCAAAATTTTGGTGTAACTTAAGAAGGATTTTTTTAGAATACTTTGATATTTCGCTATCAAGAGATTATTAATACATTCTGAAATATTTTTCTTGTTTTAAAATATGCATGTCTCACAATGTGAGATACACTTCAGAAAAAAATATAAAATTAAATAAGGCATTTAGGAGAATTAGATATGAAGGTTTATCTGTCATGTGTTTATGGTTAGTGCTTGCTCCCAAGATCATCTTTATGAAATCCCTTGTTCCTTTCTTTGACATTTGAAAGAAAACATCGTCATTCTTATGTCTTTTTTAAACCAATCTGTCGACACTGGTATTAAACAACTTTGAACTGATGTTGAGTTGTGTAACAAGTGACAATATCAACTCCCAAGACAGGCAAAATGCTTGCTTCGTGAATGCATTTGACAGGTCAGACACCAACCTGATACTTACAAATGTGCAGCAGCAATAAGAAGGCTTCAAAAATAGCAAAGAAAAGCTTCTATGTCTTTGGAAGACAGGTTTATATTCCTTGGAAAATATTATATATTAATTATCTCTCGATTGTCTGGTGTTTGTTGCGATTCTTCTCCGGCACTGTATTTTTCAATAGCAAAATACTTGCCACCTGCTCGTGGATAAAAACTCTGGCCCATAGGTACTGCTGTTTGTAAATGACTCCCAAAGGCAACAAGACATCGTTTTCCCAGGTGGGCTACTCATTTACTTTCTGTTTTCTTTCTCCCACTATTCATCTGTGGTGACAAGTGTCAATTATGGGCAGGAGATTTATGGGATGGGAAAGATAAAGCCCAATTTACAAATCATTTCCTGCGCAAGCAGACAGGTGCAATGACAGAGCCGACTTGCTGTAATTGAATTTCTTGCTGCTATCTATTCAGTCACAAGAAGATGTCAACCTCAAGGATGTTAGCTGTGGAAAAAGTCTTAATACACTATGATTTGAATGTGGAGATGACAATAGAGCCAAGTTTTAACCCTGGACTCTGAATAGAATATACGAAACTAAATTTTTTTTTCACGTAATAAGGATTTTCCTTACCCCTGCAATAGGCCGTGCATCCGGGAAAATGTGTCAAGGTAGTCTAAGTTTAAGTTCAGTGACAAGTATTGTTAAGGAAATAAACTCCATTCTGATGTATCAAAAAGTTGGTTTATATATAACTACTGATATACTGAAATTGAAGAAGAATACATGTTGGAGAAATGCACATTTTTTGATGGGTAACTAGTTTGATCCTTATTAAGATGAATGTTTGCCAACACTTACAGGTTTTTAAAAAATGACATTAAGGTGTTACAAAATCATTAAACATTAAACACTTGTCACATTTGTTAAAAAAAGTGTTAAATGTTGCTTTGTACCAAAGAACATATGAATATGATACATATCATCATAGGAAACTATAGTTGCATTAATTGCAGTTTACCAGCTCTCAAAAACATCTATACTTCTCTTAATTATTATTTCTTCAGGCTTAGTTTAAATCCAACTTTGCAATGCATCTGTTCATAGGCAAAGATTCACATGGGGCAATGACAATAAGTTAAAGTTTGGGAAGTCTTCAGAAAGTAGATACAATTAATACCTTTGTTTTGCTTTTTCATATTTTACTGAATTCACCTGAAATATGTGACACTTCTATTTTAAAATAGATTGGCTTGTTTGATAGTCATCTTCTCAAAGTTTCAGATTTAACAGTTTTGGATTAATTTTTTTTTTTTCTGAAAAAATCTTCCAAATCTTACGAAGTATGATTACTTTTGAAATTGAGAGAGAGGGAGAGAAAAAGAGGAAGAAAGAAAGGAGGAGGGAGGAAGGGAGATTTTGGACAAAATTAGTTTAAGAAATATTTTTAAAATTCCTACAAATTCTAAACATAGAAAGAAAATTGTTATCCAGCAGCCATTGTCTTAATAGATATTTACGTTAATCTCCACTTTTATTTGTAAGGAATTGATTGCAGAAAATACGGTGAACCATTGTGACTGTGTGTGTACTACAGTTTCATTAGTAATATTCTTTTCAGTTTAACAGACACTGCCACATTAAGCAGTTTTATAAATTCTTAGTTTGAACAGGAATTTATAAAATTTTCCACTTTTACGTATTCAAGACAACACTGGATATTCTATTATGCTTTTAATTAATGCTTTACTCTCTTATATGTTAAGTGGTTTTTCACTGCTGTTCATTTTTGCATTTCCCTATTTATTGATTTATTACCCATTCCTGTTTCTTCAGTTTCATATATCGGGTTTTCTTTTTCTTTGTATTTTTTTTTTAATATAAACTACCGGACACTATTCCTTTGTCAAATATATATAACATCTACTGCCCATCATGTAGCTTATGTTTTCACTTTCACAGTCAATTTTATTAATCTTTTCTTTATGGACTGTATTTCCAGGAAATCTCTTTTCAAAGGCCATAAAGATAACCTTCTATATTTTTTTCAAAATTGTTTAAGTTATAATTTTTCTCTTCACGACTGTCTTCTTTCTATGGAATTAATAGTTATTTATTATGCACAGCACAATAAATAGTATTGTAGTACTATTTACTTAATTATGTCACCTCTGTCATAAATCATATTTCCATATATGTTTAAGATATTTCTCTTTTTGTATGAGGGTACTTACCTTTTTTTTTTCTATTAGCATATTTTCTTAATTACATAGCTTTATACTACATCTTCCCACCATTTTTTTTCCCAAAATTGTTTTAGCTATTCCTAGCCATTTTCCCTTTTCATTCAGTTTAGGAATGGAGTTTTACGCACATGCACACACTGTATTAGAAATCCGATTTCAATCACATTGAATATATAAATCCATTTAAGAAGTTTTGATGTATTTATGGTATGAAGAATTCCAAGCAATAAATATTGTCTACCTTTCTATATTTTGAGGTTTTCATTATGTCATTTGAGAATGTTTTGTAGTTTTCTATATAAAATCAGACATATAACATTGTCCCTTATAGATTTTTGTCTGTTTATTTTTACAACTGCCAATTTCATTTTTAAAATTATGTTTTCTCTTTGGACACCATTTATTTTCCAACACCGTTTGCTGCGCACTGAGGAAGATGTCCTATATAAGCACCTAATTTAGTCATTAATCATCAAAGCAGTTCTTGGAGAAGACGTTTTCACAATTTCACTGATAGGAAACAGGTTAAAAAGATTTACATAACTTTCCCAAGGTCACTAAACCTATAACACTAAAAACTGAGAAGTTTACAATATAGAATCTGTGTGGAGTAGACCTAACTTATTTTTCTTTCTGAGGAAAGTGAGCTTAATTATTTGCAGGTTATTGCATATGAAACTTAAGAAAAAAAATTTTTTAACCAAAGTTCTGTTTGTTCTATGTGGCTATAAAGACCCCAAACATTTTTAAGAATAAGGTTTGGTGCTCTGTCTCTACTCCAGAATCTCCTTTTCTTTGTCTCCCATTCAGTCCTGTGTTAATAATTAGTTTAGGATCACTATTCCAGAACCGGCTGCAATTCCGAGTAGCCATTCTGAACCAAAGAAGGATTTTGAGAAATGCAAGGTTCTTTATAAGTGCAAGTTGCCACTGGTTATTAAAATAAAAGCTTTCTCATATACAACCTTGTCAGCAATAGCACTTAGTGACCTACAGGGCAGCTATTTACTAAAAACAGGAACTCAGTAATTGAAGCTCCTATATACTGTCTCTGCAAGCTTGCACCAAAACATACTACAAAGGCTTGAGCTAAATGCTTTTTAAGCCACTAAAGTTTCTACTTCAGCGTATGTCTCTGCCCAAAATACCCCAGGTCACCACGACTTCCATTATATTTCATATGTAATTCCCCATTGATTAGAGTTGGAATTATCCTTAGTTTCGATGGGAACAAAATTAGCCTTCAACTAAACAAGCTCTACCTTTAGATATGTGGCATTTCAGAAATGGCCTTTCCAGGAGATCTTTGGTAGATCAATAGCCTGTTAAATGGAGAGGCTGCTGCTGTGTCTTAGGCTTCCTTGATTTCTGACCTATTGTGATCTTTATGTTGACCTCAACCTAATATGACTCACAGGTGAAGAAAAGTTCCAGTTTTAAGACTATATCATAGGGGACGTGGAACAAGTCTAAAAATTAGTATTTATTGAGCACAGTTTTTTAAGGCACAGTTTTTTATTAGAATCTTCACCTGTATTATCTCATTCACTCCACAAAATAAACCAGTAAGGTAGCTATTATTAGAGTCTTTGTATGCATGCGCATTTTGAAGTTCAAAAAGGTAAAAGTAAAGAAGCATGTCCACAGAACTGCTTGTTCAGCAGAAATTGGCTGAACTGAATTTAAGTAAAAGTACTCAGGTTACAAAGCCTAGAATATTACATGATACTATTATTTTAGCTTTTGGTTTGCGTATTAGTCATCAATTTACTGTATATGAATTCCAGTGACTATACTAACTTTCTTGATTATAACCTAAGGGTTAAGTTCTTCCCCACACTTCATCACAATTTGCATAGGCAAAGAGAATGTTAGAACCAGAATAGTTCTTAGTGAGCTAGAATCTGATTTCCATGAGGACAGGGACTTTGCCTTATTCACTGTCATATATTCAACAAGGAGAGCAGTTATTAGGAACACAGTGAGAAAAAAGTGAATAAACTAAAATATCTCTCCAATTCAGTATATTGAATTTTATAGCTAGGACACTGAGACTTCAAAAAACGAAGTGACTTGTCAAAGCTGAGTGTTTACTTAGTAGGAGATTGGATTAGAATTCAGTTTTACTTGTATTATTGTCAGTGGGTTTTCCAGTATTTCAAATTGCCCTTAACTGGACAGCCACAAGACAACCCTTTTCTGATCCATGTATTAGAAGTACAAAGAACAGAAACAAAAAAAATTCCCACTTATGGGTGTCTTTTGTTAGAGACTGCTGAGCATGGTGTGAAGCACTTTCAAGAAATTCTCAGTTGAGTAAATTGGCTGAGAAAGAATACATGATCAATTATTTATAGTGAACAATTTTATGACCTTCAACATACAGCACATAATTGTAAATTTTATGAATTGAAAAGTTGGTTTTCTTACTATATAGACTTAGTCTTACAGCTCTTAAAGTCAACAGCTACTTTATTTTCTTTCAGATATAAAAACTCTTTAAGAATAATCACCTAGGAATAAACCTAAGAAATTAAGAGGACTTACATAAAGAAAAGAATAATTATTTATTCAGCTATGGAAAGACATATGTAATTTAAAAAGGTATAGATTGTTTTCTGAGATAGGAAGACTCAATATTGGACAGATATCTACTTTATTCAAATTATTACATAAATTAACAAAAAATAAATCATTGAGAACTTCAAGAGGATTTTTTTTTAAACTCAACAAAAAGATACTATAATTTAGTGGGGCAAGTAAATACTTGAGAAGAATCGGTAAAATTAAGAATGATAATTATAATTAAAATATAAAAATCTAAATCTATATTAAGTTAAAAATGTCATACTAGGCAAAAAAATAAACAATAAATAATTAAGCTTAGAAAGTTCAGAAAGAGGCTCCAGTCTCTACATGCCCTTGGTAGACAATTTAAGCATTTTAAAATACTGTGAGAAGGGTATATTTTATAGTAAATAATGTCAAAATAACTGAAAAGATTAGTGGAAATAGAAACGCCTTCATGCTGTATATAAAATATATTCTTGATAACTTAAAATTATAACATAAGATCTAAGCCATTGAATAAAAGAACATATGAGTAAGTATTTTTATAACATTGTTATGGATAAGGCTTTTCAAAGCATACTATGCTCACAAACCACTAAGCAAATGATTGACAAAAAAATTTAAACTTCTCTGTGTCATGGGGTAGCATATATAAAATTAAAACACAACAAACTGGAAACATCTGTACATATATAATTTGAGATATATCTTATTTGTTTAATTCATTCAATTAACAAATACTTATTTAGTGCCTAACATGTCCTAAGCACTCTTTTAAGTTCTGAGCTGAACAATGTATAAAATAGATTAAAAAATACGTATCTGATTCTAAGAAGCTTATATCCTAATAGAAGTTGGTAGACGATAGTTAGGAAGTAACGTGAATAAGTAGAATAAATACTATGCTAATAGTGAGAAGTACTAATGAGGAAAAATAAGGCAGGAGAAAGAGATGGGAAATATTGTTGATGGGTGCAATTTTAGATGGAGCATACAGATCACCTTAAGTAGTACAATCTTACCATATATTCCTTTCTGAGACGTAAAATGGAAATAAATGGAGACAAAAGCACGCTCATGATCAGCATAGTTATCTACTCTGCATTTTTAAATTAAGTTAAATAGGCTTTCACTGGAGATTTTTAATTTTGTAATTTCATCGGTAGATAGGTGATTTAAGATCCTGTAAAACTGGGAGGTGATGTTGTATTTTTGAAGTAGAAGAAGTAAGGCAAAGGACCACTCTTTTTATCCCATGAATGTCCACAGGAACCTCACCGATACTTTTTCAGTCACCTTTTTCCATGAATTGTTCCTCCTGATTTTCTTTGATTGAATTGTCAAGCATTATCTGTGGAAACGTTTCTACTATTACCTGCCACTTAGTATGCTTCTCACATGCTGCAAGACATAAATGTCTGAGAAATGAATAGGAGAAAGATGATTTTGCATCTGTTGTTAAAGACAGCCGTCACTGCTCTCAAATGAAGAGAACATTGGAAAATTTTCTGGTTAAATCACAGGATCCGCTAAAAAAAAAAGTATAAAGGACTAATAGACATTATAGGACAGAGGGACCTTTAATGCTTAAGTTCTAAATTTTGGGTACTTACTCACACTACATGTTTTGAAGGGCAATAAAAAGACACCCTGAGAGTTTGTGATCTATTCTTGGTTCTAGATTGAAGACAGAAAAGCAGTGTCTATTGGACTGCTTGTATTTACAAGGTAAACTAATGAATTTGTGTAGAAAAGATGTCTTTTCTGGTTGCTAATGCTGGTAGCAATGTTTGCTTTATCTGTTCTGCTCCAGTTTCCCAAACCAAATCAATGATTATTTACTGAATGCCACTACACCGCCTACTTTATTCTCGATGCTCTAGGGAATATAAAATGATTGATTATACCTTATGTCCTTGACTTAAAGGAGGATATAATCAGGTTAAGACAGTAAGTTGTAAGTGCAGAAAATAAGACACTCGCTTTAAAGAATTCCATGGATTTACAGGAGGAGTCTTTACAATCCTGAGTCAGATTACATCACTCTTCTGCTGACACTCTCTAATGACTTCCCGGGTACCTCAGTTAAAAAGCCTAAGTCCTTAGAGTGGTTACCTGACCTTCACTGACTACTATCATCTCGGCCTTGCATTTTAGTGATAGTCTTGCCACATTACCACAGCTCGCCGGCAGTCCAGCCTAATGGCTTCACATTTGGTGTTCCATCTGTCTAGAACACTCTTCCCTGAGGCATGCACATGGTCACTCCCTTTCTTCCTCCTTGTTATTAATGTCACCCTCTTACTGTTAAAATTGTTAGTCAGCCCCTGCCTTAACACTCCATTCCTACTCCCTATTCTTTATTGCTTTCTAAAAACCGCAGAGTTTATTAATTTATTTTGTTGGTTATCTCCATCATCTTTCTAATATTTGTTTAAAAAATAAATTCTAAAATTTTATTTTAAAATTCTTTTAAAAGAATAAGTTGCAGCTCCAATGAGGGCTGCAATTTTTGTCTGTTTTTTCCCCCACAACAATTCAATGGCTTCTCTATTATCTCCTGATACAAAATACATATATATAGAATCAATGAATACTAGGGAGTTCACAGAAGAAAAGCATGAGCTGAACCTAAAATAGGGGAAATACGATTAAGCAGGGAGAAAGAAATGTAAAAGGTGATGATAGTGAAAAGACAAATTGGGCAAGAAAAAGTCCAAGGAATTATATGAAAGGCTGAAGCAGTTCTGCTATACAGAATATAGTGGATTAAAATCTCCTAATAATCCCCAAATGCCCTTTGCTGGTTACAAATCAATTTTTTAAGGAATCTTTCCTCTTACAATTTTGCTTTGTCCATTGAAAGCCACATGGGCAATTCTACTTAAAAGGACCATGTAAGAGAGAAATGCTTGCCTGGTAACAAAAACCACAATACATATAATTACACAATTAAGTGACCAATAACTACTGATTCCGAAAGTGGCTTTCCTGCTAATTCTTTATAAGTAGTAATACTAATTTACACTTATTAGACATACTAAGGTTACCGTGAAAAATAATGTAGACTGGAAACTGCCAAGCAAATGAAAATCACAGTCTTTAATTTATTGTATTACCTATGGGAATAGATACTAGGAACTAAGTAAATTTTTTTTTCTTTCTGTTGTCAATACTTTCATTAGTGCCATCTTTGCAAACTTGTAGAAAGATTAAAAAAATTTTTTTGCTGCCATGTACTCTGAATGCTCACACAGATATAATAGTATTTAATACAGTCACTCGTTTACAGATATTCAGTTAGTACCCAGAACTTTTTTGCTTTAAAATAAATCAATCTGTATGAGTGCCACAATAAAATAACAGAATAAAATCTATTTTAGTCTACGAAGTGAAAATACTTGCTAATATTTTTACATTAAAGAAAAACTAGTGTGAAAATCTCTATTTATGCTAGAACCATACTTATTTGAACTAAATAAGTCCAAACATGTCTCTAACTTTAAAAGAACTTTTAAAAAATATGATGTGACTGGAGAATTGGGGAAGCAGCCTACAATTCCTTCTCTTCTCTCATAAAGCCTCCTAGGAATCCCAGTTGGATGACTCTTTATTTGGCTGATGTGCCAGAGATTATATTGAGAACTTTCCACTTTATTTAATGGGATAAGGGAACTATAATGTTAGCTTCTGTGGGAATGAAAATATAAAGAATGCCCTCAGGAGTCTGTCAAATGTCAGGTTCCTAAGAAGTACCAAAAAGTTGTAGGAATATATTTCTCAACTACTCAAACGGATTTAATTAAATAGTAATTTCTGTTGATATAGCCAATCCCTTAAATGTGTCCATGACACAATACTATGGACTTAAAAATTCTAAAATCTGAAGAATTAGAGAAAAATAAAGACCCAAAACTAGGTAATATTTCATATAGTCTGTTATACTGAACTAAGCACAGGTTTGTTTTTTTAATGTGAAATTAGTTCCAATGTTTAATATAACTCACTTAAATAGGTTTTTTCTTTCCCTAATTTCTAAGCTAAATTCCATGTGCAACTCAAATTAATTTATATATTTATAAAATATATTAATAATATAGACTCTTTATAGATAACCTAAGTAAATTTTCTAAGGCACAAGACCACCAGTCCTCAGTTTATTTCCAACTAGGTTAAAATTTGAATTGAATTCTATAACCTACAGTGGAAACAATAGATTTTGATTTGTCAGATGAGAGATCAACTCTTTTTTGAGAGAGAGAGAAATCTCTCCATGAACATAAACCCAAGTAATTTAGTTATTTTAGCAGAAATTATTTATTTTAGCAGAAAATAATACAGTGAATAGGCACACTTAGAATTATTCCTATCTCAATTTAATCTTAATAGGATACTGCTATATAAAAGAAGTATAATTATGAATATTATATTTGAAAACATAACTGCAAATAAAATGAAATCAGACTATAAATTATCAAGCCTATCTAAATTGCATCTATTTACAAAGGAAATGCTTAATGTTGCCATCATTTTATCAACAAGTATTAGGTTCTCTGTGTTTTCTGTGTTAGAAAACCAACCAGTGTGACAATATGAGGTATAAAAAAATTACCATAATGACAGACATAAAATTCTAGTTGAGAAGATATTGTGTATACCAGATAGCAGAAATAAATCAAAGATAACAAACCTTTATATCTATTCAGCTAATGAACTGAGTTGTTTTGACTCTGATAACACATTTTGAATAACCTTTTTCACTATAATCTTCGCTTTCTCTGGATTAAATTACACCCACACACACACAAAAAAATTACACCCACAAGACCTCAGCAATACATATTATGGAAAAGAAGATTATTTATCCTCACTGCCTTTTTCCTTCTAACATAGAAAACTTCCAGGGTGCTGAATCTATTCAATCAAAGCTATATATTCAATATATAGTCAATAAAATATATATCATTTTTATTTTAAATTTTATACTGAAAAGTATACAATTTTCAAGTCAAGTTTATTTATATTCCCCTTACGCTTATTAATACAAATTGAATTTCATGGCATTGAGATCAAGGCATTAGCAGACGGTGGAAAAATAAGAACAATTATGTTAAAATACATATGTACTTATGATACATATTAATACAGACCAATCATTATGACTGTGTTCCGTATCCCCTGACAATTGTGTGATTATATCCTGTCCCTTTCATTCTGGGGAAAGCACTCATCCATGCTTTGAGCTTGGATGAAACCAGGAAGATTTACTAATAACAAAAGTACCTTGTATGGTTATGCGAAACTAGTGAAAGTAGTAAACAATCCCTACTCAGTTCTCAATATTTCTTTACAGTGAATATGAATGTGGGCATTTTTGTTCAGATGTCATCACTATCAGAATAAAGGAAGAACATTCTCCCAAAGTCTTCCCTTCGCAGTGTTCCTGGTGAAGGGTGTCGGGTCAGAGAGACGTGGGTGAACAGAATAAGCGAACAGTAGCAGACCAACAGTATCAGTCACAGAAACCTGACACTGTCCAAACAGAAAGCATATTCTTTGTTATCTCATGAAATGCTGACTGTTTTTAATCTTTTGAGGTTTAATCACTATTGAGTGATATGCTATCTGATAACTCAAACTCTGTCTCGGGCTCTAGCCATCACCTTTCCCTCTGGCTCGGATAGTAGAACGTTTTCTCTGTGGCTCACTGAGCTGAGCACACAGGCCCTTCCACACCTGCTCTGGCTGCCATGCAATAGATTAATACACAAAAGGCAAGAATATTCTATTATTTCTGTTAGTAGAATCAATACACTACTAATTCTGATAATAGTTAAAAATTCATAGTTGAATCTCTATGAGATTTCATATAATTTTTATGAACAATTCAAATATTTTTTAATAAATCAATTTCAGAGGTCTCTTTCCCCTGAAAGGTTATATATAGTTATCTTAAGTTTTGAAATTCTTCATGATATGATAGCTACTTTAAAAATGTTCTGTATTAAAGACTTTACCGTAGGAAATGCTGAAAGTAAGAACTCATTGTAGTTACTAAAGTTCTAAATTTTTTCAAGACTTATATTTTTTTCCAGCATTCACCAAAATAATACTTTAATTGAAAAGCTGATCTTGATTAAAAAAATAATGGCTCATAAAGCAAATATCACTTTGTTTTTAATTTTTAATTACTTACTTAATTATATTATTATGTTATGTTAGTCACCATACAGTACATCACTAGTTTTTGATGTAGTGTTCCATGATTCATTGTTTGTGTATAACACCCAGTGCTCCATGCAATCTGTGCCCTCCTTAATACCCATCACCAGGCTCACCCATACCTCCACCCTCCTTCCCTTCTAAAACCCTCAGTTTGTTTCCCGGAATCCACAGTCTCTCATGGTTCCTCTCCCACTCCGATTCCCCCCCCGCCAAATATCACTTTAATTGAAATAATGCAAAAAATCCCTGGTGCCCAATATGGCTAATCAAAGATATCTCTATTATATATGCCATTCAAATGAAAAGTATTTTTCAAATTTCATTAAATTAATTTCAATACATTTAATTTCATTAAATTATAATCATATATAATTTATATAATTAAACATAAGTATATGAAAAATGAATACATAACTACATAAATATAATACTGTTAAAATATTTTATCATAAGACATTTTATTCTTCAGTTTAATGTAAATAAAGAACAAAATAAATGTTCATGTGGAGATTAGCAATTAAAAGCATTAACATAGCTTCTCTTACTAGTGGACGTAGGTAGTCGCACAATTAAATGAACAATGTAGATAAATGTTCCGTTAGCCTCACTCACATCAGAAAATAACATTTTCCAGTTTTTGCTTTATAAAAGGCAAACCAGAAAAGTGAGATCAGGGTGTGGAGAATAAATTTTTAAGAGGTGTATTTTAGCCACTTCAGTCACTTTATATTTGGTTCACAGTGCTTAATTCCTTGACAGCTTTACTGCATCATCAGGCATCTAACAAGTGCATTTAAAAAGACTAAAAGGGGGGTATGTTTTTGAACAGTCTTCAATAAAGATGAATTATAATTCATTTATATTTTCATGGTGCCGAGTTTTGGAATAAATTACTTGGCCTATGATATGAGTCAGGTTCATATAAGTTTTGGTTATGGCCTCAGTGGAGAAAATTGTAACCCCCAACCCCCACATACTTTTTCAATTTCATTGTAGGAAGACACTGAAAATTGAGTGAAAATCAGAAATGGAAAATTCCCCAAATAGAGGACATCAATTTTTTTTTTACATACTGCTTCACTTTATAGTCTCATAAAAGTTCAAAAGAAAACAAAGCTCACAGCAAGTTCTCTCCTATACTGTTAGATACAGTGTAAACTGAAATAACCCATTTACAAAGCACCAATTATTATTTACTTAACAATAAGCACCAAGTCTTTGGGTAATTCTATTTCTGCACATGTATTCCAAATAGATTTTAAAAAGTCTTCCTTTAAAAATCTTTAAAAAAAAAAGTCTTCCTTTAGAGAAATAGGAAGGGATTATCAATAATGGTGGAGAATAGAAAACAATGTAAATATCCTACGTGTTAATATTATAAAACCACTTAAAGTGATATAAGTAACATTTTGAAGAAATACTTTATTCGTGAGAAAATGATACTATATGATATTGAGAAAAAAGTAACATGTAGAATCAAATATATGTTATTAATAAAAATTTAGGAAGATCTTAACAGTTGTTGATTATCTTTCTTGTTTGTACATTGTACATACCTAGATTTCCTATTTTATAAAAAACACATTTATTTTATAGCTGAAAACAATAAATAAATGTTGTAAGAAATGTTATATAGTAAAACATTCTCATTTTATATTCTGACTCCTACATCTCTTTTCTCTCTTTTCAATCCTTTTACTTCTGAGTTAAAGTTTATACTTTTTTCTCCATTATTTTTCTATTCTATCAACTGCCTTATCCCTCTCTTTATCCATTTATTCCACTGTCTGGTTTCTATAAGATCTTAGTTCAATTTAGCAACAGTGGCCTCAACAAGCATGGTACAGGCTATTTAGAGTGTTTCAAAAAACAGTCATATTGAAGCAATCTTAATGTGTTCATATCTTTCACCTCGTGGCTACACAACCAAATCCCATAGGAAATACTGCCTTTTATTCAGGAAAATAGTTAAGGTAATTTGTTCTTAAAAATACAATATGTCAAAATAAATTACATCAGAAAATAAATTTTGAGAAGCTTCATTTTGCTTAAATTGCTCATTTTTGAAGAAGTGTTATGTGAAGAAATAATCCTACATAATCTTCCCATTACCATGACTCACATCATCTGATATTAATTAACTATTATTTAACTGGCATAGTAATCAACCTAATAACAATTATTGTGATTCCAATTTCAGAGATAAAGAACTTTAGACTTGGATGAGCATTTAATAAAGTAGCATAAGAACATCCAACTGCAATGGGGCAGAGGCACTTTCCCAGACCCACTCTGGCCCCCACATTGCTCCAAACCTGCTGCACCATCATTAACAAGAACATCATCTACTGAGCATTGACGGAGACCTTAGTTTAACCAGCGGAGTGGCAAGTACACCTTATGTACATGACCCACAACCATGACCAACTCTTAGAATCACATTAATGAACATTATTCTGAAGAACACACATGCCAATCTCTGAACTCTAAAATAAACACCTCTACTATATGCCAACCTTTTCTCGTTCATCTTTTTACCTGTGGTGTTCCATGCTTTTGCCTTACCAATTCCATGGCCTGGGAAGCTGTTTAAGCTTTTCACAATGTGTTCTTTTACTCATGATTAAAGTGCTATTAATTCACTCTCAGTTTTGATCCTCTCCTTAGTGAAACCATTTGTTTTATGAGAGCCCTATTGCAGGAGAAGGCCTCCTGGAATGGGTACCCTAAATATACCTTTAATGGTTTATGAAAAAGTAAATTTCATTGGTCCTGTTATAGAACTTAAAGTTCATCAGGGCAAAGAGAAATGGCTGAGCTAAGCTCCTAACTTTTTTGAAAATAGTTAGAGGGTACGATGAGAACACACGATTTAAAAGGGAGCATGTGTTTTATTTATGCTTTCATTAGAAGGTTCTAACCTGCCATAGTTATGATCATAATAGAGTGAAGCTTACAGATAATTAGATGAGCCTACTTTACTCACTCAAACCACAACTGGTAACGCAGGCAGGAACTGATTTCTAAATTTTTTTCCTACTTAACAATGAATATGTAGCAGATTATCTATGTTTAAGAATGAGAGCATGACATTCCCTTTCCAACTTCCTGAATAATTTAATGTTGAAAACTAAATCCTTAAAAGTTTTTCATTTGCTGAATTGAACATGTCAAGCAGCTTATAACATTAGGATTTACTCTTACAAAATCAACCTGAAAATATTTAACGTTTCTTCCTCTGGAGCTACAGATATTTTTAGAGATCTTGAAAGCTTTCATTTTGATATAGTTTGTATTTGATTATACACTACATTTATAGAATTTCTAGGCTGTGTAAAATACAACTTCATTGCAAACATCTACACTTTTTAGGCAATATCTGTTCTTCTAAATTACTACCGATATATGTCTCAGGTTGCTTATTTGATATGTAATTAATCATTTAAACATAAATATCAACTCAGTCATTACTTTCTATACCAGTTGCTAAAAATGACTAAGTAAACCGAAGGCACAAATTTTTATTATGTCTGATTACATTAGAGAAGAATGATGTATTTTCAAGAACTTCCTGTTGATTATTGAGTTTCTATATTACATACAATAAAGGGCTCATTTCAAGATTTTCTGGATATATATATCCTATATGTATGGCTTCTAAATGTGTAAGTGATGTAGCTATAAAAACAAATATTGAAAACACTTAGAAGTTGGATGGAAAATAACAATTAGCCTAGACAAGAGAAAACTGAACCACAGCCTTAAGATGGAATGTAGTAATTTCATATTGCACATTTAGTAAAGCTACCTGCTGTGTTTACTAGGGTCATTTCTCCCTAGCTGCTCTTTGCCAAACAAATAATAACATGCTGGACACTTTGGATTTCCTTTCTTCTCTCTGCTAGGATGAAAAAAAGCTTAAGGGCAGATGCTCTGTGGGCTTTACTCTCTACTGTGTATGTTGTATATTTGCCTGGGTAGATACAAAACAATGTTGCAGAAACCTCATAACCTTCTGTCTTTTGAATTTATCAGAGGAATTTTAAAGATTTACTATTTGAATTATGTTTCAAAGAAGCTAATGTGAAAATAAATTCACATGCTCCGGCATGATAGATGGAGATGTGTCCTAGGAATGCACAATATGAACTACAATAGAGGTTAGCTTGGAAACAAATTTCAGAACAGAAAGGTGCTAAAATTTGGGAGACACATTTATATAAGACTCAGTCCTGTGCTGCTTTTGGTCCTTTATATGTGAATTATGGGTCATGATTTATTTTCTGACACGTTTTTCAGGATATTCCGTTTTAAGATTAGCAAAGTGATTAATCCGACTATGAACCTTCTTGTAATAAGGCCTTGCCAAATGAAGATTTAGTCTTAAGCAGCATTTATACTTGATCAGAGTTATACATGATTACAAGTTTAAATATTAACTGCTTGGGCAGAACCAATTTTCCCAGAATAAAAACAGCTCAGTTGTGTACTCCCCCATAAATCCTACCCATCCCCAATCCCTTCAGCTGTTATAAAAGCAGAAATCCTTGACCTTGTCTAGCACCTACAATATGTGAAACTGGCTCCTGCTGCCATCACAGCTGGCTTAAGAATCCCTTGGAGAGTCATTAGCTACAGAAAGAGATGAAATAGCTTATCTAATGAGGTTACAATATGAGTTGGAACTCTTCATCCTCCTTCAAGTCAGCCATCCAATAATCATAGCTCTCATTCTCACCTCCATATCTTCTTCAGTATCATTTTTGAAACTGGAATGCTCTATCATTTCTTTTTTTTTTTATCATTTCTTTTTGATCAAAATACTACACTGCATGAAGCTCGAAGAGCTAATCCAATTACGGCATTATCTTCAGAAGAAAAATGTTGTACTTATAAGACATACTGCATTCCTATGTGTTAACATCTCTCTCTTGCTAATTCATGGATTTCTTAAATGAAATAATATATATGAAAACACTAACACAGTGCTTGGTATATAATATGGCTCTCAAAACTGTGAGTTTCTTTCTCTTGCCTTTATTTTGCCTACAAATTCTCACACAGTTTTCAGTGCATGGCAGAATAAATTGGCCTGCATGTCTCCATAGCTCGCCACGATGCTGCCATCTGCTTGGTGAGAAAGCGAAAGAAACGTGTGGAAAGAACTACTTGGAATCCGGCATTTTGAAGCCAGTGAGTTCACTGATTTATGGTATCTAAGTGCAGGTTTGTGGAATAGTGCGATTCCTTAATGTAGTTTTCACTAGAAAGGAGAAAAACAGCTAATGCTATAAATTAGTGCATATTTAATAAAGGTAAATGTATTTAATTTGTAAGATGTCCCCAACCATGCAATTTTATTTTCTGCCCATACAGTTTTTAAAAAACAATTGCTTTTACAAAATAGTGGAGATAAAATTGTACTGTCATTTGGGGTTATTTTGGGGTTTTTGCTTTGCTGGCTCTGTTATTACCCCCGTGGTGGTATCATAATGGGATTAGTTGTTAAAGCTTCATGCAATTTTCCTCATTTGTCAGGCTTTCTTTCTCTTTTAATTTTATTTTAAAATCACCTAAAATTCTAGAACCAGAAAATTATTGCTGTGGCTGACAGAAAAATAAAATGATGGTCTTTTCTGAGAAATATGCCTATTTTTTCCTGATGTTTCAACTTTACAATCTTTGCTGTTATTTAAATTTAACTTAAATTCTGAATTATAAAATATATATATGTATATATATATTAGTTCATTTTGCTAAAGTCACAATTTAATTTTACAAATATTTATTAAGAGTTTACTATGTTCACACTACTTTTGCAAAGTGTTTGGGAAATCAGATCGAAGAAAAGAAAGATCTCTATTCTAATGAAGCTTACATTCTCCAGAAGGAAGATAGACAATAAATCTAACAACTAAGAAAACTGTATGGTATAGGAAGTGAAAAGTGATCTGGAAAAAAAGAAACAGTAGGGCAGGGTCAAAGTGTCAAGATGTTGAGAAGTTACAAGATGTCATATTAAGTTGTTTGTCAAGACAGACCTAATTGAAAACAGAGGGGTTGAAGGACGATTTGAAGGAGATGAGTTAGCCAAAGAGATATCCACATGAAGATAATTCTAAGGTAGCAAAATTAGCCAGAACAAAGGTGCAAAGCTAGGCACATTTCTGCTGTTTTCGGGATCATGTAAGAGACTGAGCTGGTTGGAATTAATGAGCACAGGGGACAATGGTAGGAGATGAGGCTAGAGGGGTTAAGGAGGTGGGGCAAGAGGCAAAGGACTTAAGGCTTGGTGGAATTTTATTCCTGCTCTGAGGGAGATGAGAGGCCAAAGCAGCCTTCTGAGCAAAGGAATAAAGTGGTCTATACTTTAAAGTGTTCTAGTTGCTGTGTTGAGAACAGACTGTGAGGGGACAAGAGGAGGACAACAGAAACCTACAGTTTTGCAGTCATCCAGGTATAAATGCTGGTGGACTGGAACAGTGAGACAGCCATGGACGTGGAAAAGTAGTCAGATCCTCTCTCTCTATATTTTATAAACATATAAATGTTGAGAGTAGATTCAACAGAATTTCCTGAGAGACTGCATATATTAACAATCAAGTATTATAGTAATCTTTACTTAGTAACTAATAACTGCTAATTATAAACTCACATGGAAAATAATACCTATAAATCAATGACATAGTTCATTACAGGTTTTTTTTTTTTTCATTTCTGTAGGAAACCGAAAGATAAATTTTCTATGATGAAGATCCCACTTACTACTATATATATTTACTAGACATTTAGATGATGGGCTATGTATTAATTTGGGTACAATATTGCCATAAGAAAGTTTGGTAGATAATGAAAGCTGTGACTCAGTGGCAAAATCTGTAGCAAGTATTGCGTGCTATTATTAGTGGGTTACTCATTAAGGAAAAGAAATCGCTGATCCATTTCATTGATTAATTAACCTCCTTTGGAAACTAGAAATTTGAACTAATACTATATTTTCATGTCTGGTTTTATTTTATTCAGAAGTACTTTAATAAATGTCATATTTTAATACTAAGAAACTTCAGCATGTTGGAATATTCTGCAGGTTTAACAAAAGCTTAACAAAGCATTTTGATATACAAGTAAAATTCAAATAAAGATTCGGTATATTAGTTCTTTCATTCCAAAAGAGAATTCTTTAAAATTAACATTGTATTACAGTGATAGGTAGAGTTATTAGACACTGAATATGCCTGGCTATTTTGAAAGAATACAATCATTAGCACAAAATGATTTGTAGTGCAATTTTACTTCAATTGGGAGAAAACAATTCCCTTTCATATTTAGTAAATATATTTAAGAATGTAGCTAGAAAAAAAAATGGAGCTAGAAAACCCAGGTTCTGTAGAAGTATAATGCTTACTTTTCTCTTGCATGTTTTTAAAAAGACACTATTAGGCCAGATGTACAATTAAAACTGAGGAAAACAGATCTATTTTATAATAAAGATATATATTGCATTTTTAAATTTCATAAGCATTAGTCAGAAAATATAATTTGGAAAATTATATTTAAAGCTTACACAGCTTTACTAGTATTTAATGCTTTAGAGACAAGATGGCCCAACACAATTAGCCAAATCCTGAGGCAGCATTAAAATGCTGAAATACAAGATTGTAGGAACTTCTCTCAAGTCAGAAGTTCTCCAAAATAATTTTGATTAGTTAAAATATAATTTCACTTACAAAATGTCCCATGGTTTACTCAAGATTCTGTATATTTTTATATATTTTGTTCTCATGTACAACAGCTAAGTAAAAATAGCAGTGTTTTACTTATCTTAAGTGCTATTGAGAAGGCTTAAAAAAAAAAAGTCTGCAATACACAACCCATGTCCTGAAGAAGATACATGAATTTGTACTTTTATGTATTTCTTTAAAACCAATGTATTACAAAGGGCTATGTAAACATTTGGCATTGGTATTAAAATCATAAGAATCACCTGCATGCATAAAACAATGCACAGAACCAGGTTCCACCCCAGTTACGTACAGCATCAAGACTTCTGGACTGTGGGTCTCAGTATCTGCATTTATAACATGCATCTGACATGAATTTGGGGGACATAAAATTTTGAGACTCAAAGAATGGGCCACAACAGTACATTATTAATTGATGGTATATGTATCAATCGCAGTGGCTGAGAAAAGGGAGACTGCAGCAGATCTTTAAGGATGGATAGAATTTGAATGCACAGATGTAGGAGGAAGGCATTTCTGGTGAGGGGACTGGATTAGTAGGGAATTGTCAGAAAACAGTTAGTAGGTGGTATGACTTAGGGGGTAAAAGTGATTTGGTTTAGACTGTGGATATCAAGCTGTTGTACCAGCCAGATCTCCTAGTACCTCCTCTTTGGTACTAAGTGTTTTGGAGACTGACAGTGTATAGTTGAGTATCCCTTTGACAACTCTTCTAGGCTAAGAGCAACCTGGCCCAGGTTCACACCCTCAGGCAGGGGCATATCCAATGGCTACTTAATGACAGGAGTGGGGATGGCATAAAGATCTGGCTCCTTACCCCAATCGGGACAAACTGTAGAGTGCCCTCCCAGCTCCAAAGCACTCCATGCTATTACTCAGGACATTGTTGTGGATGCATCCTAGTTCAAGGATTTTATCTGCCCAATCCTGCTCCCATTGCACCCATAGGAGGTTTTAATCTCAAAAGTGGTCCCCAATAAATTTCCTGCATACATATCTGTCTCAGGGTCTGTTTAACTTTGGAATTCAACCAACAATGCCCGGCTATAGCTGAGCTTACAAATTAATGCTCTTCTAGTTCTTTCCTATATATCTGTTTTGTTTGACACAATGAAGGCATTGTTTGCTTTAAAGGTGAATTATTCGACAAAAATTGCGCAATCTGAGGATTTCACTGAAAAATCTAGATTTCTGGAATTGCCATATCTGGTCCCACTGTATATGCATGCATACACCTTCAGCGAGAACTGGGAGGCCACTATTTCCCTTGAGAAAGTCATTCCTCTCCTTGTCCCTTTAGTCACACAACCGCGCATTGGCTTCAATATCAATAGGTCAACTGTTTAAGAATTTGTTTAAATGAATTGGTCAGTTATTCAGGTAAATATCTAAACTCCAGCCTTTAAGACTTAATCTTGGCTTTTAAAAGCACTAGAAAATTAGGAAAAGCCATAAGGCATAATGAATAAGAGCATGATTTGGGGTTTGATTGCTGCCTCTATGCCACTTTGGCTTACTCAAACCCTCTATACATTTATTTCCTTATCTGTAAAATGGAGAAATTAATATCACTTACATGTGAGGATTCACTGAAATAATGAATGCAAAGAACCTAATACAGAATCCAGCATAAAGTAAATTAAGCAGTTTTTCACACCACACAGATGCATACACTCACACATTATATATATATATATATATATATATACATATGTATATATATATTACATATATATAATTTATACTTTATATAATTTATCCATAATATCTTATATGTAATTTTATACTGTTGGAAAGTGAAATAAATAAGTAAATTTAAGAAGGGTATTTGAAAAACGGAAATAAAATATTTATTAACATTCTTTTCACAATTTAGGAAAATATATTCTAAAAAAAATTATATGTATATCAGAAGCAAGTACCTTTTATAGTCTTTGCATAACAGTTCTTTTTTTTGTCATGTTTTATAAAACCATGAAGCTCCCTGGAGAAGGAAAAAGATTTTTATTTTATAGAAGGATGCTTTTCTGATCGACTTTTGTAGATAGATACTCTTCCTTAAAGAATTTCTGAATTTGAACTCACTAGTGCATGCTAAGAATCATGCTTTTACCAGCCCAAGTTTTTGGTAAGAGGATAAAGCAGTGCGGTTAGCTATGGTTCTATCACTGACTGAATCAAGGAGGCATATTAGTGACTATCTTATCCTGACTTTATATCTGTAAACCTGAGGTCCCAAATTCATGAGGTCATTGGATCAAATCAGTATAAAAAATTATCTTTGGTTTCAGAGGTTCACATAAATCTCTAAGGCAAGACTTCCAAAAGTCACCTACAGATACTTTTATTCACTGTAATAAGGAGTTCCAAGTACTTAGAGGGACATTCCATCCCCTACTCTGTGTGTGCATGTATGTGTGTATGTGTGTGTGTGCACGTATGTGTGAGAGTTTGAACAGTTATATGAATAAATATATTAATTAATGCTATTTATAGCTCAGATACAACAGTAATCAAATTGGTCATTTTCAGTGAAATTAATTTATATTTGAATTCATATTTTAATACAGTATCCAAAGAGGAAGCCAAATGGAAAATATGATGTGAAAATTTTTATTAACTACAATTATAGCTTTCGTTCATTGCTCTCAAGTCAAATGAATAATTTCAAATGTGTAATACAAAATTTTTTTAGTGCATGTATTTAATAGGTATTAACAGTTTATATCTAAACATTCATCTCTCTAGTAGATGAATGAGTAGGCAGGCTATATTAATCAGCCAAATATTTGTGTTTTAAAACTTAAGGCTAAATGTATTATTCTTCCTTCCTAAACTGGCCTATTGCCCCCTCAGTGTGGGCTCCAATAGGGTAAAATGTCTTCATATATATTTAGGATGCCTGTCATTCTTCCCCAAATGCTCTCCTTTCTCTCACAATTCCACTCTTTATCCCCTGCCATTTCTTACAGTTTAGCTCCTGAAACCAAAATAATGATTTAAAGTATACAGAATATAAAGTTCTGGGAAACGTGAAGGATTTTGTATGCTTACAGAGATATACCATTCATTAAGTACTAAATTTCAATACACAAAGTAGCATGTGTTTCCTGGCCTACTGTAATCAAGATTTGGGAAAGGCAGCTGTTTGACAATTTTATTTACATCTTCTCAGATTTTATTTTTGAAATTGAAAATTCCGTCTGGATTAAAATATATTCCTATAAGGTTAGGAAAGCAGAAACGAAAGAACGCTACCCCTAACTGATCCCACTGGCTTTCACACAGTGCTGCTCCTTAGCATCCTTCAGCTTGATATCATTTTTGGATGTAGCTAAATGCCAGATACCCTGACAAACATACACTCTACCAGCTGGATCTCCATCTGCTCAACTAAACATTTTCACACCAAATCTGTATAAAAAGCTATGTTTTCAAAGACAGTTATCTACAACTGAAATATTAAAATCTTAACTCCAGGAGTTCTTCCACTTACATATTTCACATGCATTTAAGCATGAATACAAAACTACCTCCAAGTATTACCAGTGGTGTCCTTGCTCTCTGTTGTCAATAGTTATCTTAAACCATCCATGAAGGGGCAGACAAACTTCTGAGCACAAGAAATATTTTTGAGATTTTTCACAGAAGTTTTGCTCACATCTTTTGATAGGTTTGCTTAGAGAAAAATAACCTGCAAAATCAATGTTTATGGAACAGGATGATTTTTTAGAAATACACATTAAGTTTGCCTTGAGCTAACTTTCTTTGCCTACATATGAATTTATTAATTATCAATAAATATGTTTATAATTAAATCCTTATAATAGTTATCAAAGTCTTTTTAATTAGGCCTCCATTATACAAAGCGGCCAATAAAATCTCAAGTAATTTTTAAATATTTCTACCTAAAAACTTAATAAATTAAATTAAGACGGTTCTAAAGAATACTCTGTAACCCTATTAGATTTTCTAGCTTGAGGAAGAAACATTTATAAAAGATTATTAGATTTTAGGAAACCCAAGAGCAGATGAAAGGCATGAAGTATAAAAATACAGCGATATTGCCATTGAGGCAAAAATGAAATCGCAGAACTCATACAACATATTACTGAATAATAGGAAAATTCTGGAAACTAGAAACTACATACTCTCAAAACTGTGTACATTACCTTTAGAGAATATTGATGGTCATACTTTAAAAAATACGTGTGCAAGTATGTTGGGGCAAGTAGGAGGAGTCCATCCTTTCAGATTTGAAAACCATAGTCAAGAAAGCAAAGAATTAATGAAGACTTCAAGATTTATACAGAGAAACACAAATCTGCATTTCTTAGCACCTTGGCAAACAAACATGAAGCATTTAGAACTTTGCAAATTTCTTGCACATCAAGTCCTTGGCCAGAAGCAGAGGGAAATGATTGTGTGTTTTAGCAAGAATAGAAATAAGAGAGATTCATTTTCTAAGAGGGAGAAGGGGTGTGCATAAGCCCTTTACCCATAGGTTTTCCATCCACTATTTGATTCTCTACTTATTAATAACAATTCAGAAAAAAAAGCATTCTTTCAGGTGATTATACCTTTTCTAGGATGGAGGTTAAATAGAATAAAAAATGGGTGTGGATGAGAGGAGAGTGATTTGAGAGGAAGGGAGTACACAGAGAGGCTTTGTTGAGGCAAGTATCTTATAAGAAAAACACCTTTCAGCCTTCAACTCTGCATTTCCCCTAGGGAGACAAAGAAAAGATCCAAATCACAATGCATAAAAACACCTATGGTGGAAGCCAAAATTTCTTTTAAGAGTCTACCAGCAGAAAAAAAAATTATAAATGCAAAGAATAATATATGTACATAGGGAAATATTTGTAAAAATACAACTCAATTCTAATGCTAAATTCAAGGCAAGAGACCAATTAATTTAGAAAGAATTACTTCTAAATGATTTTTACTTCATAGAAATTTCAACATTACCTCGCTTCTTCTATATTCTCTTAATAATCAAAACTCTTCAGGTAAAAAACTCTTCATTTTAACCCTCCAAAAGAGGTAATATTCCCCTTATCAAAACAAATGTCAAGGCTTTTCAGTTGCATGATAACAGCGGCCAAACCAGAGATGGGTAACTGACTCAAAATAAACAACTGCTAGGATCAATTGTCTAAAATTCCCCATAATTGCAAGCTTTTTTTAAAATGGTAAAAGTTAGGATAAAACATCCTAGTGTACCACTGCTTCCCACCCTCCATACCTACTCCTCATCTTGCCAAAATATATCCACTTAGGGCACCCAAGTGACAAATAAAAGATAAAATAAGAAAGGGAACTTAAAAACTATTCCAACTAAATGAACTGCCACTTTTCTTAATATTGAAAACAGGTGTACACTTAACCAACATTGATTCCGGTAAAAAAAAAAAATTGTTTTGAACACACTGGTATGCTTAATATTTTATATTTACTCAGACACACTTTGCAGAATCTGAATATATTTAATTGGCTGAAAAAAGGACTTTGAATCGTAGAAATATCAACGAAGAAAACTTGCTTAATTCAAGCATTTGCCAAGAAAAAATGGTTATATCAAACACAAGATTAAATAATTATCTGTTTTCTTTGCTGGCTCAAGATAGTTGTAGTGCTGATGCGTACGTTTACTGAAAACAATGACATAACATCCTGCCTTTGCCATCAGTGAGATCCATCAAAGATTCAAGAACAATAATTGTAGATTTATATACTGCCTGATGCCTTCACCAAACATTAGCCATATAGCAGATGATTTTATCCATAGGCTAATGTTCATTCATGAAAACCTCCTAATAACACTCAAGAATAGCACCATAGTGATAGTGGAAGCAAAAAGAAAAAAAGATTGATATCTATTTCCCCCAATAATCTAGTTTCCATGAGACACTATGATCTTTTCGCCACTGAGTCCCCAGCCCTCAGCAAAATTATTTGAGTGTTAAATATCTAATGAAAAGTATTACTAGAACTCACTTAGAAGAAATGTTGACTAGCCTGTGATCTAAAATCCTCCATATAGGGGCGCCTGTGTGGCTCAGTGGGTTAAAGCCTCTGCCTTCCGCTCAGGTCATGATCTCAGGGTCCTGGGATTGAGCCCCACATCAGGCTCTCTGCTCAGCAGGGAGCCTACTTCCCCCTCTCTCTCTGCCTGCCTCTGCCTATGTGTGATCTCTCTCTCTCTGTCAAATAAATAAATAAAATCTTTAAAAAAAATAAAATCCTCCTTACGTGATGATTTCCAGTAATTCACTGAAAGTTATAACTAGAAACAAGCACAGAAAGCAATTTTTAAACAGAAATTATTTGTCCCTGGAATTTTTAAGGTAAAATTATATTCTCCCTTTCTTCAAAGATTACTGTCATTTCTTCCTCAGTTTTCTCCAAGTTAGCCAAATCCATTCTTTCAACTGGGACTTATATTTCATAATTGGACACAACAGTCCCAGTTGGAGGTGACAAGTGTAGAGCTGAGCTGAATGTCAGCCACCCTTAGTCTATAGATTAGTGCAATCTAAGACACATAAGATGTTCTGATGGCCATTAGACCCATACTGAGTTGATTTTATCCAAAGTTCAGTTTTTACTCCTCACCTTGAAGAGCTATTAACATTTGACACAGATCACTTGAAACATTTCTTTGCACTTCAAGGCATTAAACTCTGAATTTTCCTCCTATTTCACTGGCCACTCATTCTCTGTCACTTTTCTAATTGTTCTTCATCATCCAGTCCCCTGGCACTTAGATCTAAACTTTTAAAAATTTTATTGATAATTCACTCTCCATAATATCATATTGAGTTTCATTACTGTAAATTCCATGTCTATGCTGATAACTCCAGATTTATATCACAGACTCAAATTTCACACGTAAAACTCCAGATTTGTATATCCAACTAGAAGTCAACTACAGGCCTTGTAAACTTATCATGAACAAAACCGAGTTCCTAAACTTCAAACCCGTCCCTTTCATAATCTCCTGCATCTGAGATACTACCAATATCATCTTTTCAGTTGTTCTAGCTAAAATACACAGAGTCGCCCTTGGTCTCTTTCACTCTCTCATAGCCCACATTCTAATGACCAACTAATCTTGTTGATTCTGTGTTCAAAGTGTATGCAGACTGACCACCACTCCTTACCATTCCACTGCTAATAGTCTAGGCCAAGCCAACATCAGTTGCCTTCCAGATGATTGCAATAACTTCCCAAATTAACCTCCTACTTCTGTCTTTGAACCCCTTTTGTCTATTCTTAACACAGCACCCAAATGGTATTGTTAAAATGGAAGTAGATTGATGTCTCTCTTCTGTTCAAATTCCCCAATGGCTTTCCATCTCCATCTAAACCAGTGCTTACATAGTAGCCCCTCCTTATCAGTGGGAGTAATGTTCTAAGACTCCCAGTGGATGCCTGAAGCCACAAATTGTACCAAACTATATATACTAAGTTTTTTTCCATACGTACCTACTTACAATGAAGTTTAATTTATATAGGTATATTTATATTATATATTATATTATATATAGGTATAGTAAGAGGTTTATAATAATAAATAATAATAATAATAATAAAATGAAGTTTAATTTATATAGGTATATTTATATATAGGTATAGTAAGAGGTTTATAATAATAAAATAGAAAAAATTATAATATACTATAATAAAAGTTATGTGAATGTGGTCTCTCTCACAAAATATCTTACTGTACTATACTCACCACTCTTCTTTTGATGATGTGGGATGATATGATGCCTGTGTGATGAAATGAAGTGAGGTGAATGAGGTAGGCATTGTGACACAGTGTTAGGCTACTACTGACCTCCTGGCGATATGTCAAGAGAATCATCTACTTCCAGACGGTGGCTGACCGTGAGTAAGTGAAACCACGGATAAGAGAGGGAATACTTTCATGACCTGCAAGGACCAACACAACATCCTCCAAATCCATTAATGTTCTGACATCCACTTCTACTCTCCTCTATCTCTCCACACCAGTTATGCTCACCTGCATGCTGAACATGCCAAGCACGCTTTTTGCTCAGGACCTTGCACAGACTATTCTCTCTTATTGGAATATTCTTCCTTCTTTCGGTTTTGCTTTCATACCTTACTCAGGCTTTCATTCAAAGTCATTTTCTCTATGAAGTCTTTCCTGACAAGATTTTTTTTTTTTAAGATTTTTATTTATTTTATTTGACAGAGAGAGAGATCACAAGTAGGCAGAGAGGCAGGCAGAGAGGGGGAAGCAGGCTCCCTGCTGAGCAGAGAGCCCGATGCAGGGCTCGATCCCAGGACCCTGAGATCATGACCTGAGCCGAAGGCAGAGGCTTTAACCCACTGAGCCACCCAGGCGCCCCTCCTGACAACATTTTAAAAACTGCAACCCCTCTGCTACTCTGTTCATGCCTTTCCTATGCTATATGGACATCATCTAATGTTTTAAAATTTCCCATTTAATATATTTTTTCTGTTACATTCTACACCTCACTCCTGCTAGAAGCTTCTCAAGGGCAGATGTGTGTGTGTGTGTGTGTGTGTGTGTGTGTGTGTGTCTACTGTTTTTTTCCTAGTATCTAGAACAATGTTTGAAAGTTACCATCTGTTGAATAAAGATTTTTGAATGATAAAAGAATAAATGAAAGTTTTAAGGAAAAACATTTCACTAGTGAATATTCAAGTATCAGCCAGTTGGGGAGAGTTTTGGTGTGATAGAATCCATACCTTCCCAGAAGTGCACCATATGTCATACTCTATTGATTTTTTTTTCCCCCACTCAAAATAGAGGTAAGCTGGTGTTCCCCAATTTTATTATCTTTGGGTACCGAGATTTCTCCTAGGACATTGGTTCCTGAGTTACAGCAATTTTAAGGCATAATATGATTACCATTCACTCTGGTAAATTATACATTCTCATTAGAGAATTCCCATGGAAGCCCTACATAATCAAAGTGACCCTTCAAAGAACACAACTTAAATAACAGGAGAAAGATTTACTGGGGAAATGATAGGGGAAAGATGGCATAGCTTTCTTAAGCAAACTATATACAACCACGGTCAGAATAACATTTTGACTAAAGAATAAAATAAGCAAAATAAAATAAATAATAAAATAAGAGAAGTTCTAAGTTCCTAATTTAAAGAAAATTAAGAAAGAAAGAGAAGAAAGGGCATATTTTATAGAATAAATTAAACAAAACTGTATTCTAAAAATCCATGGTTGTCTTTCATGATCAAAACCAACTTGGAACGATGACACCATTATTCTAAGCCCCATCATCTTCACACACACAATTAACTCCTCATGGAATTGCTGTTGATGAAGTAATCCAGTTTTTTATTACCATTAACTTTTAGCTATTGTCTCCTTTAGAAATTTTATATTTTAGCATCAGTTGGACTGAATGAATATCTTTTTTAATCAGATCTGTACTGTAATGATTTAAGTAATACATGCCTGAGGTAAATGACTTCCGAGCCTGTCCCTCAAATTCTGAATGAGACATTGGCCACCAAATACTTCCTTATCTTTTAAGCAGAAAAAAGCTAAAAATTTTTGATTGCTGTTCATCAGCAGTTTTTATTTCAGACATAAAAATATGAAAGCTTTTCTTAATTAACATCCAAGCAAGACCATAAGCAATATTAACACAAATATGGAAATGAAATTGCCATTTTTAGACATACAACACAGTAACAGCATGTGGTGGAAGAGGTCTTCCAAGAATTTCACTCCATACTTAATAGAGAATAAGTATGCATTACTACAAACTATGAATCCTGATATATTTGATTTTGCAAGCACTTTCCCAACATAGGCGCTCTTTGTGTACTTTTGAAAATAAGGGGACATCCATTGGAAAGTATGGTTGAGGTTCAATAAATTAAAGACATTCTGAATTTTCTCAAATATTCTTGCCGTTTTCTCAAATATTTTTGATAATGTTATGTGTAAAATAACCTTTTTCTTGCATAGTCTACTTCCCACAATATGGCAGAAATAGTAAGGAAAACCATGTCTCTCTTGCTCAAGGGCCTGTCTTCCTTCCACTGTACTACACAACTGAAGTGAAACCAGGAACAAAGGCCAGGCTTGGAAAAGAACCGAACAAGGATACTGATAATTAAATTATTAGCAATGTAAACTCTAACCTAAATTATAATCAGATCTATTATTTTACTCTGGTTAAATAAACTACATTTTGGGGGAATGAAGAAAATGTCACCGTCAGCGGGATGAGGGGAGGACATGACTATGGAAATTGGAATAATCTTTATTATACAATTATTAAACTTAGAAACTAAATTCTTTTTCAAACAGTGCATAAAGTGGTAATCATAGAATGAAAGCGACTCTGTCTAAGGTAATCAACAGTATTTTCTCTAAGGACAAAAAATGTTTTATTCTCTCTCTTCATTGTTAGCTTGGGCATCAGCCAAGAAGGCATCTCAAAGGTGATAAGCATTTATTGGAGTCCTTACTCTGGAACTGATCTTAGGACTTTGCTTAATGGAGAACACACACATTTAACCACAATCTTGAACTCTGAGCATTTCTCGAGTGGCTTTACATTAGAAGATCTGCTGATTAAGTTCATATTCAAGAGTGGGCATATAGATCAAACATCTCAATAAAGCAATGGCTATTTGAAGGAAAAGTGTTGGAATGTAAATTAGCAACATGGAAATGCAATAAAGGCATATGTTTAGGTATAAGTTTTGGCAAAGAATGTATAAATAAGAATACTACAAATAAAGTGTACCACTGAATTTAGGAAAAGAAGTAAAGAGAGATGGCATTCTAGTTTTTTCTCTAGTTTTATTATATTCCACATAATATGTCACATTACTATAATAAAACTGTGTTTTCCAAGGTCTCCATTGATATTCTTCCAGCTAAGTCCAAATGTATTCTCCTGTTTTCTTCACCCATACGCCCTTTCCAAATCAGTTAACTCTTGAATACATACAAGCCTTCCTGAAATATGCAGATTATATCTTTAGCAGAAAACAAATAGGAAAAGCTTGTGTTGGAGCTTCCTCAAATCAAACATAGACATAGTTTTTTTTGTTTTTTTTAGAACTTAGAAAAAGAGATTCATTCAAGTATGTACATTAGGTTTACTTATGTACACATATAACATTTTTCGAAGACATGATCATGGAGAGTTAAAGAAACAATCTGCATAACTGAGGACGAAAGTTTTTTTCACTCGAAATATGCAAACAATTGAGGTAATGATGCTTTCTCACCCAATGAGTCTCCAATGTAATCTGTGTGTGTGGCAAATAGCAACAACTGCATTATACATTATTTGGTTTATCAGTGATTTCTTTAATGGTATGTATTTTTCACATTTTAGCTGCTAGTGTAAACACCCTATGTCATTTTATCTGTTCTATAGTATCCACAAGCCAATATTGAATGAATAGGCTTTCATTACATCAACTCTGCCTTAAGGGGAACATAGACAACTCTAAGTCACATTCACTCACATAGTTCAATTCAATAGAAGTAATGTATTAACCTATTTTCTCAAAAAATATGTATTATGCACCTGCTATGCACCTGACATTTTTAGATGCTTGGCTTTAGAAAACATGTTTAATAAGAGCACTTATTTAAGAATATTCTCACAGAATTGGACTCAAAGTATGTTTACAGTAGAGTTCAGCGAACCTAGTGGGAATGAATCAAGCAAAAAATTAAATAGTCTTCTTGTAAAATTAATAAATGAATAATAATATTCATAAAGTAAAATACAATAATGGAAATTTTAACTCCTCTTACCCTCAGTCTGGCAAGTTACATTTCTGCTAACTCTGGCAATGACTCTAAAAGAAAACACACTATAACCAGTGAGTAGTTACTTACAGAATGTGTACTTACAGAATATCTGTCATCTTTAATCTGATGTAAACTTTTATAAAAATTGCAAATTCCGTTTCTCTCTGCTAAGTGGCTTATGCTTTTATTACATGCAGTTTCTACATAGGAACTCAATCATAAGTTTAATAAAGTTTAATTTCTGTGCTACACTTTAATATACTTGCTCATGGCAAAAGTAAGCAAGTTTGTAGCAACATTAGTATTGGTTTTGTGCACATCTTACTAATACATCTTAAATTCTGAAGGCAAAAGCAAGAGATGTTTTAGAAAAATGTCTTAAATTTTCAAAACAAGTAAAAAATATTTAGAATATTTTTGAATTTCAAATTTTCAAATAAACTGATACGATCAACAACATGATCTGGCAAAAATTTAAAGCAAATTGTGCAAAGTGTTAATTTAAATGTGAAAAATGCTGGTTCAAATCATCAAAATAATAGAAATTAATTTTATATTTCTAGCAATAGCTCTCTAACCTGAATATACAATACCTACAATTTGAAATACTTTCCAATTAGTAGAGAGCAAATTTAACATAAAATGTTAGAAGAAATGTCCAAAGAAGCGTGTTAGATGTTATCATGGCTGCTACTCTGGAAATCTATATCCTTGTGTGTTTTTCCATGCATTATAACTAGGATATATTCTGAATCAAATCCACAAATATCAAGGTTATAGGTGTGATGCAAATCCATTTAATTCCCTGATAACCATGAATATATTCACATGTTTCACTTTTACACTTAATCCAAAAGTAGCATAGATTGTGATATGTTGACCATATTTAGAAATTTTCCAGTATGAGTATGCATCACATGTTTATTAGAATTGACATTTTCTCCAGAAATAGGACAACACAGCTATAAAAATCAAGAGCAGAAAGAGATAATATAACGTAGGGAATAAGAGGATTGGCCACAGGGACTGTCTGACATCACTGGTCACTCACCCAGCCACTTTACAGCCTTATCACCTTGGGCCATTTGTTAACTTCTTCCTGCATTCTGGATAATAACATATTCTTCATAAAATTGTTGAGAATTTGATACCTAAAGAATCAATAAAGTGTTAACAGGCAGGGCTGAATCCTTAAATATCTTTTATGTAACTCCAGTCTTGCTTTTTCTGCTTCCAAATAGTATGGGGGGGGGACTCAAGAAATATTATAAAAATTCTCTCCACTTCTGTTCTTAGAATTAGAATGAAACGGGACTTTTCATCCAGTATAAAGCATAATCATCTACATATGTGTTATATTATCTGTCTAGGGTTGTAACATAAGCTTTTTGCCCTGACCAAACCTGGGACATGAATTCTATTTAAAATTTTACAACTTCACTGGTATTTACATTATAATTCCAAAGGATTAGTTAAAGTTCTGGGTGTCATTAGAGACATAAAGAATTACTTTTTTTTTAAAAGCAGTGAAATAATTATATTTTAAAAAAGCACCTGTGTTTTGTGAGTAAGACCACCAGAAAAGATTTAGAGCAGTAAGAAGAAAGAAAGAGGCAAGAGGAAAAAACCTATTGGACCCTAAGTTAACCTATAATTTGGTAACCCTGCAATAATCATCTACAGTTTTTGTTTTTAATTTTAATTTTATTTTTTTAAGATTTTATTTATTTGACAGAGAGAGATCACAAGTAGGTAGAAAGGCAGGCAGAGAGAGAGGGGGAAGCAGGCTCTTCGCTGAGCAGAGAGCCCGATGTGGGGCTAAGTCCCAGGACCCTGAGATCATGACCTGAGCCAGAGGCAGAGGCTTTAACCCACTGAGCCACCCAGGCACCCCTTGTTTTTAATTTTTAAATCCCACGCTATCTATACCAATTAAAATGGAGACCTGGAAACAAGGTAGTTTCTGAATTCTCATAACAATAATTTCTTACCAGCATATGAATAACCATAAATTGGATCATTTATTTTCCTTTGCATTTGGTGGAAACTTAGAGAGAAATGACTTAGCAATACAATAATGAAAAAAGGATTATTAAGATTCAAATCATTCATGGGGAAACTCCCTTATTTATCTCTTCATATTCATAGAAACAATGGGCTAGAGATCTGAAGATCTAGTCAGGATATAAGAGATGGATAATGCATCTTTTTCTCTGTAACCTGGGAAAGAGGCACAAATATTAGTATCCTTGTTACCCAATACAAATTGGATGATGTTTAATTATAATTTCTAACTTCTAAAAAGCACACGTAAAGTAGTATCATAAAAGGGAAAAAAAAGTTAAATAGTTCTTGCAGTGTGTTGAATACTGAAGACCTTCAAGCTTTCAATTACTATGTTTTTTTTAATATAAAAGAGAAAAATAATATAAAAACATTGCATAACTTTATTTATAACATGGCTCTTGATTTTTAAAATTGCCCAGAGGGATATTCTTTACATTCCCTTCCATGAGTTTAGCATCAGTAAACCAAGCAAGTGCATGGTATACATGAAAGTTTCAGATTCTATTCATATGCCATATGCTACAAACTGCTTTGATATAGTGTGCCCATTGCTTTGAAAGCCTAGTGGGCAGTCACATGTACCACTGTAAAAAGCCTTTTAAACAGCTTATACGAGGAGAAGCAGACAGCTCTTTCCCAACACCAACTCCAACAGCAGCTACTGCTCAGGCAGCCAAGGTAACCTCTTGCTTCCAATGGCATCTTTCTTCCAATATAACAATTTTACCATAAATTAGAAGATTGTTTAAAGTGATACAAGTTGGATACCCTTCATAAAACATTGTAGAAGAGAAAGAAAACACAAAGAAAGTTCTATCGGCCAACCTGTTCCTTTGTTTGGCATCTATGGGGATGGAGGTTGGGAATGGTCAGGCAAAAGGCATGAGTGAAATACAAACGAGTAATTAAAAGTGATTGATGGTGTTATTTTAGGATATTTGGCAAAGGCACATTCACTGCAGTGAGAATCTTTACAGAAAGTACCTTAAACAACAGAAGAGTGTATTGCTACTTTGTTTTCAAATCCACAATTCAAAACCTCACTTTTCTCCGGTGGGAGACTGACCCAGAACACTAGAGAAAGATCCTCAAGGATAAGGTTGCTCAATAATGTCAAAGATTACCAGTGATCAAAAGCAAGGTTCCAGTGACCGCACACCATTTCCAAAAGGTCAGAATCACAAGATCTTGCGGTAAGTGACTGTATTTACAGACTGGTTGAGTAAGACTTTAACAAAAGACTCTATTTTTATTCTTTGGAATACAAATTAGAAATGAGACCTACTTTTCCGTGGGAAGTTCTTTGAAAAATTCTACCCCTAGTAAAAGCTACTCTTACAAATATAAAATCAGTTTGGTCGTAATGCTGCTTTTTATTTAGGAGAATTCTTAAGTATGTGAGGGAAATAAAATCTGTTTTCAAAGGGCGTCAAACAACTACTTTTTAAAAACACTCATTCTGATTTGTATAAATGTATTTGGTAGAAATTGAAAGATATATCGTATAGAAAGCTAGCAGAAAAAGAAAATATTCCAATATTTTTCCATATCAAACAGTACAGCATCTCAGACAAGTCTGTTGTTATTCTCACTACTGATCTCAAACCTGCAGCTCTCAAGTTAGATGTACCTCCAAAAGAGAAGTAAATATCAAAGGATGTAAAAAACTGCAGCATCCTGGAGGCAAGAAATGAATTCTTAGGGAACAACCTGTTCTTTGTTCACCATTTATATGACTCTTGTGACAGGGGAATAGTTGTTTCCTATTGTTTCATGCTTTTTCCTGAACCTAGCTGCTCACCACCAAAACAAATGGGAGGGCAAGAAAGGCTAGAAGGAGAGAAAAATAGAGAGATGCAGGAGTGAGGTAAGGAGTGAGGAAGTTGAAAGAAAGGAAGGAAGGGAGCAGGGAGGAAGGGAAAGAAAAAAGAAAGAAGAAAGAAAAAGAGACAGGACAAGTAAAACAGCATAAAGGTCTAGGGCAGGAAGTCCAAGAATACTGTCATGTTTCCAAAAATGCCCATCAACAGTCCCTGGGGGTAGAAATATAAAAAGCAAAGAAAACTACTTTCTGAGGTAAAGGTTGGTCTGGAACTGCTGCCTGTTAATTTCACCCCAAATTAGAACACATGTGCAAAATTATGTTTTTCTCCCTCCTTGTTTTTTTTTTTTTAAATCTATTTTACATCTTTTGGCTTCCCAATTCTTGCTTTCCCCCTCAATAGTTTGGAGTAATCTAAGCAAGGTGTGTGTGCAAGAATGTGTATTCAAGGGCCCATTTTCTATCCAAGAGAAAGAACCAGTGGAAAAGTAGAAACCGATCAAATATATTAAATGAGAGAACAATTTTCAGGTACTTGGTAAGCTCTTACTGAGTTACAAAAGGGTGATCCTAGACCACACCTAAAACACTGATATTCAACTTTCATTCGAAATTAGTATTTCAATAAATTATATTTCTCCTGTTCCCAGTTTGCCAAAAGTGGGCTTATGTTTCAAAGGTAGATGTTTCCAACATTTAAAATTTTCTCAAAGTTGTATATCTGAATATTAAATCATAATTTAAAAAGTCCTTTAGGGATGCCTGGGTAGCTCAGTCGGTTAAGCGTCTGACCTCGGCTCAGGTCATGATCCCAGGGCTCTGGGATCCAGTCCCGCATCAGGCTCCTTGCTCCTTCTCCCTCTGACTGCAGTTCCCCCTGCTTGTGCATGCTCTCTCTCTCTCTCCCTCCATGTGACAAACAAATAAATAAAACCTTAAAAAGTCATTTAAATCTCTTTCTTCTTATGTAATAAAGACGGATAGCAGAATACCTTTTAAAAATTTAATTAAAAATTGTTGATCTTTAGAATTTTTTCAATTTGTTTGTATAAAATCATTCTCTTCCAACTTTATACTATCTTACCCTCAAAATATAATATAAATTGGGTCCAATAGTGGAAGTGGCTCTGTACTCTGGTAGAGCAGTAAAGAAAATTATACATAGTTATAAGATCTATCTATATACCTAGAGAATTAAATTTTATGTTAAATTAAGTAAACATTAAACTTTATGTAATACATACACTTACACATATAGTACCATAAGGTGCCAAATATTTTGACACTACTTAATTTTCTTAATTTAAAAAAAGACAGGATAAAATATAACATTAATACTTAGCATCATTTTCTAAAAGTATAACAGTATGAAAAATGGAAACACAAATTGTTTTTATATTTCTTGTGAGTGTCTTAAGAATTCAAGGTTCACTTTAAGAAATTGATTATATCTAACACACCTCTTACTAATTCCCAGAATTCTCAGAATTATGATGGTTTTGCCACAAATAAGTTTTTAGAAATGCCTTCACTTTTGTAGCCCTGTCTATTGAGAGGGCTACATATTGTGAGAATGAAGTCAACAGTAATTTGTATTATAATGAGCATTATTATGCCACCTTTTTCAAGACTGCGCTTTGCCACAGCTAAACTTATAGCACAGCTCTTCAAAATTGCATTCTTGTATATCAATATCACCAACAGTCAACAACAAAGTGTTCTTATTTTATAAAGCATTTTTTCATGTATTACTTCATGTAATACTAAGATTAACTAGTAAGATAGAAAGACTGTATTTACTGCCCAAGGTCAAAAAACAAACTGTTCAACTTGGATTCAAATATTCTGATTTTAAATCCAGTGTTCTAAATAGTGATTCGAGGGGCACATGCACCCCAATTTTTATAGCAACAATGTCCACAACAGCTAAAACATGGAAAGAGCCCAGAAGTCCACTGACATATGAATGGATAAAGAAGATGTGATATATATACATGATGGAGTATTACTTAACCATCAAAAGGAATAAAATCATGCCATGTGCAACGGCACAGATGGAACTAGAGTCTATCAGCCTCAGCAAAATAAATCAGTCAGAGAAAGACAAATACCATATAATTTCACTCATATGTGGAATTTAAGAAACAAAACAGATGAACATAGGGGAAAGGAAAGAAAAATAAAATAAGATAAAAAAAAAAAACAGAGGCAAACCATAAGAGACTCTTAATTATAGGGAAAAACCCGAGGGTTGCTGGAGAGGAGATGGGTGGGGGATGGGGTAATTGGGTGATGGGCATTAAGGAAGAACTTGAAATAATGAGCACTGGGTGTTATATGCGACCAATGAATCACTAAATTCTACCTCTAAAGCCAATAATTCACCGTATGCTAACTAACTTGAATTTAAATTTTTTAAAAAGGTAAATTAATTAATTAATTAATTAAAAAGTAAATCTAGTGTTGAGTCTAATTTCTCTGACATATTTTTGAAGCCTATTCTTTCTATACATGCATTATTGTATAAAAAAGGATTTTATTTTGATAGAGGTAAATAATCTGCTCAGCTCAGTCTATGTATTGACTATGTAAAGAGCTTAAGAAGTACATACTTTTGGCACGTCAATACACTGAAAAAGATCCACATGTAAAAATATATAGGAGAAAAGCAAAATAACTCAAATGGAATGTTTCTGGTTAACAAACCATTTGACCCTATTGGCTCACTATATGACCTACACAAGTAGTCTTTTTTTTTTTTAAGCCTCAATTCCTTGATATGAAAACCTTAAATTAATTATATTTGTAAAAAATAAATACACAAATTACATTTGCTATATTTACAGTTCAAATGTCATTACAGAAAACAATAAGAATTACTGAAAAATATAAACTCTCATGATTCAGAAGTGCCAAAAAGAAACTAAATGCAACGATAGATATTAAAATACCATAAACTGTTTGGCTACTACTATCTAAGAGGAAATATATCTAACTACTTAAGAGATAAAACATACTTAATTATTAGAGGCAATATATGTTAATAGTATAGTCGCAATTGAAAGAATTCCTTTAAATCTGAATTTATATTCATACAACATAAATATACATGTCTGAGTATGCATATACATATGTGTGCATACACAATTTACTGAAGCATTCATAATAGTGAACCATTCAGTAATGAATATTCCTGGCCAATTTAAATTTTGAGTTAAGCTATACTATAGCTTAAAAGCAATTATTAAGAACATACCTATCAAATAGTATTAAATCATTGCATCTTCATTTGAGAAATATTATGGATGGTAAAATATTTCTATAAATTCTTGCAATTAAGCCACTATGAAAAAAATAAATAGAAGATTCATTTCTGTATGACAAGAGAAACTAATACTTGGATAAAGAAATACGCAATTTTTACAAAGTAATGTCAAATGTTGCAAGAATCCATTTTTAACATGTACTACATTAAAATGAGTTCAATTATTTGCATAAAAACAAAGGGTCAAATTAAAGTTACATTAAGAGATTTTTTTTAAAAGTAAAGTTAGATTTTAGTTGTGTAGAGTTATGGTTTGATGGTGAAATACTTATAAATTCAAACATAACCTATAGCCTTATAAAAATGCAACGCAGGAATTTGTGAGTGAGGCGAAAGAGGCACAGATTTATAGTTTTAACTGTATAGAGGTGACGGCAGAAGCTGAAGAAGTACTCATCCTTTTCTTCAGTAATATCAGTCCAAATTTTCCAAAATTATCTTACTGTTTACTGTGTAAACATTATGACCTATTCGGTTTACTAGAGATTAGACACCTTCTCTTCTACTAATCAGGCAATGTACGGCTTAAAATATTGTCAGATATTTAGATCACTTTCAAACAGACAGCTAATCTATTTACACTATTTTTCAACTGGATTTTCAAGCAGCTCCCAGAGTTTTTTTAAAATGTCTTCAGAGAAGAGAAGTAAAACACCTTATACATAATAAACATCTTCTCCAAATTAGAAAATTATAAAACACCTAATGCATTTTTGCACTAAGTTATTAAACAAGACTATAACAAAAAGGCAACTTATATACTTCAGGATTATTGTTATCTGCATGTGTGTAAACTAAGTTGGTAAGATCATTGAACTTGGCATTAGTCGGTATAAGTAATCAAGGAATGAGAATCATCAAAATCAAAAGATAAGTAAAACATAAAAGGCAAGTTGTCTATTAAAGCAGAATAAGGAAAATTGTAGAAAATGGAGTATATGACTGAATATAAAGCAGGATAATTATAATTCTAATTTTGATCTAGTTATCTTTTAACCCAAATATTCACCTAAATTCATACAAACAAATCCTGAAGTAAAGGAACATGCTTAGGTTTCTGTGCTAACTGTGGCAAATTTATATCAGCAGATTGATATAAATGTTAGCTACAGTTAACAATTTAACCCATACACCCCACAAACAAAATGACATGCAGATGGCTACACCTAGAAAAGAAATCTTTCATGATTACAATAATCTATAGGCTTCATTGAATATGGAAGTGTAGTTGTGATGTCAAATATAATTTAATTACAATATCTAAGAAAAAAACTTCTGAGACACAGTTTCAGGATTTGGAAGGCCCCAGATCTTTTTCAGGGTCTACCTGGTTAAAAAGACCCAAGACCCATTCAAGCACACATAATTCAGGAGGCCTGCCTGCCAGCAATAAAGGCCGAAATTGGATACTTGGTGAGATTAATTACCTAGATAGGGCTTGATAATGCAAGTCAAATGGGAATGTAATTAAAGTGCACCTTCCATGAAAATTATTCATTGCTGATGGATCAGGTGACAGATAAATCAAAAGGCACTTTAAAAAAAGACTACAGGTTAACTTGAAGCAGGTCTTTCCTCTTTATGAAACTCTGTAATTGCAGGTGTGGAATTCACTCTTGCTGTCCTATCCTCATCAAGATACCATGAGACAAAAAATGTAGATTGTAATGTAACCTGTTAGAAACAGAAGCCAATAGAATAACCACTAGGATCACAGTTACAAACAAAAGGTCAGCTAGACTGGAACCAGTTGGCTGGCAGCTTTCAGAAGAGAGTATCACTCTATGTTCATACTACAATGGGGATTGCAACCATAAAAGAACAAGTGATGAATTAATAAGTTGACTAGTCCCCAGGGCGCAATCCTTACAGACAAAAGTCATGCTGGGGTAATCAAACAGAGTTATAAATTAGATAAATCGAATGGCATGAGAAGTATTTTACATCATTATTATTAAATAAAGTCTTCCTGGATGTGTTGTTAATTATTTACTGTCAATACATTTATTTACAGTCTAAGAACAATAAAAAACAGTGTTTTATAACAACGGCAGGGTAATTCCAGTTACCCAGAGGGACACTAAATCTAATTTCTACCTTGAGTTCTTTTAGATGTGTTTATTATACACCTAAGAGAAGATAGATGAAATAAAATGTCCAATTAAATGATAGTTATTGGAAAACATGGCTTTATATATTACTCATTTTCTTGCTCTAACTAATGAATATATCTTGCTTTTACTGACCTGTATAAAGGAAACATGTAACAGTTTTCTTGTCTGTAAGAATAAATTTAATGCTGAATGGAATACTATGTCATCTAGTAGACGGCATATGAAATTCACAAAAGAGGACAACTGCTGTTAGAAAAAACATAATAGCATAAAACTTAAAAAATCTTTGTTCTATGAAAGTCTTTAATAACAATGTAGATACTGATTTATTACTACACACCTTTGAAAAATTCTCACTTCGTATTTTATTTAAACTTGAAAAAAGACAAAATTTGAGTTGAAATTCTCCTCAATAATCCATTCATTCCAAAATCACATAAAAATCCTTCAAATTAAAAGGCAATCAAAATAATAAAAACTGATCTTGCACTATTACCTACAGGCAATTAAGAGGCTCATTGCAAATACTCTAACCTAATTATAATAGAGTAGTATTTCTAGAATTGTTTTCAATAAAAATAAACTTTACATAGCAGCTCTTTCCACGTGGTCAAAACTCAGAAGTAAGAAAATCGATAAGCAAATACACAATAAGGTATGTATGTAAATTTGATACAGAGTCTGCTTGTGTTTGAAGTGCTATAGGTAAATGTATAAAAAATACATCTGTCAAAGAGCTGTTTATAGTTCTCCATTCCTAAAGGTTACTGATTAAAATTGAAAATAGGCATGCCAAACACCCAAGATATTTTATCAGAAGACACTGCTTTTTATGTTCCCTGCAGGTTCCAGTAAGTAACTTAATCCTAAGCAAACTATAAAGTAAACTGTTCATGATTTGTCAGATTAGCTGATGCTTGTCCAGAAAAATGGTCTGAAAAAAGAGTCACCAGGACACTATAATTAAGATCCATTCATCCATTTCATCCCTGGATTGAAGAAAATAATGAAACATCAAAGTAGTCAGACAGCAGTCTAAAGAAGGTCAGTTAGTATCTTTTCAAACATAACACCAGTATTTAATGCAGCAGGTACACCAGAAATAACTTACAAATCATATTACTACCCAAGGTTGGTTGAAATATTATTATGGCTTTCTCTTCTTTGTTTATATCATTTTTAAAGATAAAGGAAATGTGGTTAAAAATAAAAGGTAAAGTATTAGTATTAACATACTGACTGAAGATAGTAAGAATAAAGTTTCCAAACTTTTAGGTGGGTCTCCAACTTTTCTATAGGTAAGTCATGATAGGGGGCATATTTTAAAATGTCTGGGAGAAAGAAAGGAAACTAGGAAGAGAAAGAAATGTGAAAACAGAAACGTAACATAAAATTTAACTATAAATATAACCATATATATTATATATTAACAGACATAGTCTTTATGAAATCACTACAGTCACTTGATTTTATGAATATTTCAAATTAAGAATGATAATAAAAATATTAGAAGAGACAGTGTTATAAATGCATAGTTTATCTTTATGGAATTAACATCTTTCCTTTTATGACCTCTACTGAGACTACCACGTTCTCAACAATGAAATTTATGTGAGGCTAAATTTGGGTTCTTAGTGATGTCAGAGATGTGTGAAAATAGGATGAGATGTCAAAACAAGGAGAAAACAAGGTTATGATAATGTATTAGAAAAGAACAAAGGCAGTAATTTTTTTCCAAACAAAAGTTGGACTCATAATCTTAGAGTTTTTGCCAGTCTGATAAATGTTCTATGAAATCAGCATAAAAAGTAATCTATTACAATTCAATTCAGCCAACATTGTACACTTGTACCACATATGCCATAGTGTTACACTTTGTTTTCAACCATGACAAATATGATTATGACATTTTTTACTCCAAGTTGTCTATCAATATTGTTTCTCATAGCTCAGAATTGTCAAATCCAATGGACTTTCTTCTCTCTTCCTTCCATTGACCTTCTGTGACATTTGATTCTATGATTAACTGACTTGGAAAATATCCCTTCCTTTGGTTACTATGACAGCCCGCCTATCCAACTGGCCTGGGTACTCTTTTTTGGTCTTCTTCATGTTGTTTTGATACTCGGCCAGCTCCTGTTGGTATGCTCAAAACTCCTCTCTCATACTTTTAACTTATAGCTCTACCTCCTCCTCCCCTGAAAAAGGTTATTCATTAACTTGTCATCTATAGGTTCAGGTTCCCAAATCTGTAACATTTAGGCTCCTCTACCATTTCAATGCCTATTCTCCTAGGAACATATTTGTGTTCATAAAACATATGAGGTTAAAAAGTACATATAGTTAAAGCTGTCTATATACATGCCTATACACATAAATACATCACATCCCAGGTGATGACACAGGAGCTAAAGCTGTTATGTTTAAGGGTATTAGTAACATTTGAATAAACTGTACAATAATGGTATGGTTTAGCCAGTGTCTCTGAATTTTATACCACATATGATTGACATTATGAATGCTTAGCTCAGACAACGTCCTGCATCTTTCTATATGCTGAAGTTAATGATCAAATATTATTAAAAATTGGGACACTAATTATCAGATGTCAACATGTTATGGATAATTAAGAACTCTGTGTGTTTAAGCTATGATAATTGTTTTTCACAGATCTTTTCTAGTGCTTGTGTCTTAAACAAGTCAAGCAGCTACAGGACTGCAAGTACATCTCTGCCCCATACTTTGTCAGAGGACATACATCATCTACTCTGCCTTCTCCCTGATTAATTTTGTTCCCTTGTAGCAATTATCTCTCCCTACGTGACGGACCTCTTTGTAAATGAAATGCAAGAAATTTGGATTATTTTTCCCAGTTTTTACCTCTTAACTGATCCTTGTTTCTTGCTTACAATAGTATAAAGGAACTGAAGTCATAAAGCAGCTGGAATTGACACAAGTACCAACAGGCTTCTGCAGTGGTAATTGACACATCTGAAAAGCAAGACCTTGATAGTGTTCTTTCTTTTACCCTATTACTTAGATCATTTGGTTAAAACTGTTAATGATTCTCTTGGATCAATGTCTTTTGCTTGTAGCTCTAATTTACTGCATTGGATGATTAGTACAGATGTTTTTGTGGATGGCTCTGCATCATTCTACCAAATTGCTTGTCTGAATCAAATTTGCTTCAATTCATCACCAATGAAGCAAGGAATAAAATAATCAACATTTACTTTCTTTTAACACTGTTACCAAAAATAGAACAATAATGAAATGCTTCTCAATTTAAGAACTATTTTTTACCTTTTTCAAAGCTATGTCCCTTAGCTTATCCAAGGGCTTAAAATGGTATGTATGGCTGGGTGTAGCAGGGTGTAGGAAATGGAACTGAGAGGAACCAAAATATGTACTTCAAATTTATGAGCCTGAGTTTTTTTAATTGAGGTATAATTGACATACAACATTATATTAGTTTCAAATTTTTACCATCATCAAATTTTTACCATCATCATCATAATCGCCCTCCTCAAATCACCAATTCACATTACATATATTCATCTACATATGAATAATGTATGAAATTACCATCCACTGGCTTTTCATTCTCTGAAATGCAGCTTATTGATTCCTTGCTCTTTAGTGATTTTTTTTCTGAAACTGTGCCTATCTTCACAATGCTATTCCTTTAATAATACTTTGGGGAAATGATTGTGATAGTTTGCTCTGTAAGAACTAAGCAAACAACCCACAGATCAAAACCTTTTTGTACTATGGAACAGTGGCACCAAATAAATCATGTAACCAGTTTTGGTCAACTAAGAATCAAGCAGAAATCACTTCCTGATTCAATTCATATTGATAATCTTTTACAAATGTGTTAATTTATATTCTTAGCATAGTAATCCTCCTACATACACATATTTTGTTATTTTATTATTTATAATTGTGTAATACTTCCAGAAAAAGAGACTGAATTCAATATATATTGACCTGAGTTTGTACTCTGAAAAATTCTTGCATATTTTATTTAAGTCTCTGGTGTTAACCTGCTTTTTGCATTATTTCTTGCTAAAATTGAAGAGTAGATGGTCTTGTTAATCACATTTCAGTTAAAACAGATTTTCTATATCTCACTTGAACAAACTTCTTGACTTCAAAAGCAAAGTAGCTATTTCTTTATAAATAATACTCTAGTGAATACATTTTCAATTCACTACAATCTCCACTCAATAAACTTAACAGTAGCAAAATGAAGGACCTCCTATTAAGGGCAAGACATATAATAAGAATTACTTTACATAATTCCATCATTATCTACTATTCCAGGACAATGATCCTAATGTGCAGTCATATATTTTGTTGAAGAGCCTATTTAGAGGAAGCTTAAATTTAACAAGTTACAAATTCAAATCTCCAAAATACAGTTATAAAAACTTTTTCACTAGAAAATCCTAAAACAGCACTCATTTCTTAATCATGTAGAAATTGCTAGTTTAAAATTGCCAAGAATTTGACAAACTTGCTCTAGCTTGAAAATTCAGAGACAAACCACATAACTTACTTTATATAGAATGTTCTGCTACCATCAAAGTAGCACCTTCTATAATTTATGAGATAATAAATTGGCTCTGTTAGATAAAAAAAAAACTGCCTTGGGAGTCAAAAGCAAAATATTACTATTGGTCTTTCTGGCACTTACCAATGCATTGCGCTAAATAAGTTCAGTACCTTTTTGAGGGGGAGAAATCATAGAAATGCTTAAAATTCCTTCAACTCCCACCACTTGTGTCACCCACGAAAGTGTCTATGCCTGTATGCATATAGAAAATAAATACTTTCCTTCAACATAATAGGATGGAACTTAATTATCTCAGAGATGGATATTTATATTAGCCCATTCAGAATGCTGTAACACCACAGACTGGGTGCCTTAAAAAAAACCCAGAAATGTATTATCTCATAATTCTGGAGGCCAGAAGTCCCAGATCAAGATCCGGTGGGATTCACATTTTGATGAGACCACTCTTCCTGCCTTACAGATAGCCACCTTCTGACTGTGTCCTCACATGGTCTTTCCTCAGTGAATGTACATGGAGAGAGAGCAAGCTCTCTGGTGTCTCTTCTTATAAGGACACTAAGCCTATCAGGATCAGGACCCCAACCGCATGATCTCATTTACCCTTAATTACCTCTCTGTAGTTCCCATCTTCAAATACAATCACACTGGGGGTCAGGGTTTCAACATATGAATTTAGAGAAGGACACAATTCAACCCATAGTAATGTTATAACTGAGTTATTACAAAAATTAACTCTTTCTTCTCAGATCTTTAAATGCAATTATTCACAAAATAGCAAAGCTGAGATCAAAGACCTTAAGATTAAGATGTATTAAACTGAAAATATGAAAGGCTACTTAAAACACTTTGTCCTACGGTTCTTTCAAATGGTCACAGAGTCCTTCCATTCAAAATCCTGCAGATCAACTTGTTAATAACCTCAATCTAACTTCAACATAAGCAAAATAGTTCATTACAAATATTTATAAAATCAGAAAAGGGTGGATGTGGCAACTCACATAGAGACTGGGACTGGAAAACATGGAGGTCGCATGAAGGTGAAGATGCGGAGTTGAGAACACAGGTTGTTTAGGGACATTTCTTTACATGTATTTTAATTGAGAAAATTCATAGAATAGCTATGTGATATAGTCTTAACAAGTCACAAAACTACAAAAAGGAAAAAATATTAAAATATGTTATGAAAAATATATATAGATATATTTTAAGATGGGTGTGGAGCCCAACACTGGGCTCAAACTCACAACCCCGAGATCAAAACCAGAGCTGAGATCAAGAGCCGGACGCCCAACAAACTGAGCCACCCAGGCACCCTTCTATTCAATGTTATATTAAAAGAAAAAAAATTATTTTATTTTCAGCAAATTTTCAAAATATGAAGAATTGTAAAGGTGTTCAAATATAAAGGCAATTTGTAGCTTAATATTCTGAAATAAAAGTCCTTTAAACTTTTGTTCTAAATCTCTGCTTAAATATCGAGTTATGGTGAAAACTCATTTTAAGATTCTAAATATATCTACAGTTTCAAGACAAAATCACAAAATTTTTATACTTGAAATCATTATCTTATATATTTATTGTATAATGTAAATAAAATTACATTGAATTTTAATTAAACTAACCCTTTATATTAATCTTGATAATCTTAGAAAGTCTCTTTTCATGATATACAAAGAATTTATGTATTTAATATAACAAATTTACTAATAAGCATGTGCCCTGGGCCCAGCTGGTTACAGAGGCTAGAGAACAAGACCAAAAGACGTCACTGTTTGCTTACACTGTGAAGTCTAATGGGAAAGACAGATATTTCACAGACAATATGTCACTAATGTTATAAGAAAATCGATGAGATATTTACTGTAAGACCATTTCACAGAAAGATGTCATTTTCTACCAAATTTTCATGTAAGTTTGGGATGTGAAGATACTGTGTAGACATCCGGGTCTTTACATGTGAAGTGGTCAGCGCATACTCAGTACTAAGTCCTAACTATCAGTATCAATGCCAACATGGTTGCCAATTTTATTAAAATAGTATCCAAAAAGATCATCCTTTACATATATGTTTTAATTACTGATAGCCATTAAAGAAAAACTGTAAATGTATCTACATGTTTATTTTTAAATTAATGGTGTCAAAATACTTAAACTTTAAAGAATTAAATTTCACTAATATAGTCTAAGACTCTTACTTGCTAAACAAAACTATATGTATAAATTTCCAAAATATCATGCTCTAAGGCATGAATTAGCATGACTGAATCCTGTTCTGCCTTTCAGATGCACCAGGCTTATAAAATAACTAGAAATATGACAGAAATGTGTATTTTGAATGGCATACTGTTAAAGGAATCTTACTCAGTTGATTTTTCTGCTGTAGCATACATGTGTGTTTATGTACGTATGTTTTAATAAAACTAACACTTTCTACAAAATGTTTTTTTTCTGGAAGTGGTGGTGGATTTTTTTTTTTTTCGCATTTATCTCATTTCACTTTATGGAGATTGCTGCATTTCTTACTAATCAATATAATCAGTAAATGCTCTCAAACAAGAAAATATATTTTCTTAACATCTTGTTCCCTTAAAATATAAATCAAACTTATAAATTCTAAAGAAATATCAAAATGTATAAGCTTAAATAGGAATAATTTATTTTAATTACAGGACACATAACTTGATGGCCTACCATTTTAAATCATTGAAAAGAGATGATCTGAGTTAATTTATGAGAAAAATAGTCACAGTTGAGTCACACTAATAAATGTGAGTGAAGATATTTCTGACTAATACAGGAAATGACTTTTGTTACTATCTCCTTTTTGTATTAATTTGTTTATGTATAATGTTATATCATATAACTCGATGGTTATATTTCATTTGGGACATTATAAACATTACAAACCTAAATAAAAAGAACAGTGAAGCAAATGTTAATTTGGACAGAGAAATAGGGTCTAGACATTTGAAAACATAAGAGAAATTAGTCAAATTAAGATATGCAAGGATACTTTTGAAGTTTCTTATAAAAGGGCAATAAAATCATAGCTAGCAGGCAAATGCTACAGTAACCAACATTCTCTCCAAGAGATTTTATTTGTTATTAATATCCTCCAGAAATAACACTTCTTAGTAGTTCCCTTTTTCACTGAAGAGTAATTTATCACCAGACCACTGAATCAATCAGCAAATTCCCATGTAAAGGATTGTAGAGCAAAATTCTTAAAAGACAGTAGTCCATGATAAGATTACATAACACTAAATAATTTTAGGTAAGCAGTGTATTTTGCTGCAATAATCTGGGATGCTGTGATGGACTGCCCACAGTCTCCTCAATGAAGGACTAAAGAATTTATTTGCCCAGCTGCCGAGATGGCTGCTAAAAAAGCAGACATCAGTTCCCTGCCCCACTTTAGAATCTCCTTGTCTGAAAAATGACACCTTGCTCCTTCCTAGGCTCTTTCCCGCAGCCGTGTCTGGACAACACAGAGCTATGAAAGCCTGACACTCTTTCTTCAGCTCTGGACAATATAGAGGTCCCTTACAGGTGGAGAGCTCCCCATGGAGTTGGTTGAGGATTCCAAGAAGAATGCACCAGAGCTCAGCTTCCCCTCTGCTCCAGTCTCCCTCCCTTCCTTTCTCTTCCTGTGGCACTGATCCCAAGTGCCTGTCCTAATGCCCATCTAAGTGTCTGCTTCCTGGAGAGCTCAACTTGGGAAATTACATCTTCTTTCAAGTGGTTATAGTTTTCATCTTTAATTCCTACCCAATGCTTTCTAGAGCATTCTAACAATTATCAATCCCATTAAAATTATAGTATCTGTACATGTATTACTCAGCTATAAATTACTTCAAATTTCAATCAACAATGCACTGCACAATGTATAGTTCGTACTGTATTATAACTTCCCATTTAATTATGGGCATAAGAGGGTTCTTAGAGGTCTTCTGTCCCAAACCTCTTCTTTACTTAGGAGGACTACATGAGTTCGAAGAAGTTCAAGTATTCAATTTTGACACTTTTTTTTTTAAGATTTTATTTATTTATTTGACAGAGAGAGAGAAAGAGCGCAAGCAGGCGGAGCAGCAGGCAAAGGAGAGAGGGAGAAGCAGGCTCTCCACAGAGCAGAGAGCCCGACATGGGGATCAATCCCAGGATTCTGGGATTGTGACCTGAGCCGAAGGCATTCGCCCAACCCACTGAACCACCCAGGTGCTCCTTGACACTCTTTTCGTGTACATTTTAAACTTGAAAAATACCAAGAATATAGTAAGTGTTCAGTAACTAGTCACTCTATTATTTCTACCATTATAATTGTTATAGTACTATAACACACTCTTCTATTTTAATAAATGTAACTGGTATTAAGCTAAAAGCTCGATTTTTATAATATGAGAAGTCAAGTAGCATGATACCACTTCAGGAGAAAATTCAAGTTCAAAGAGCTGAAATAACTTATCTAAAATTAAGTAATTATGTCATCGAATATCAAATCCTTTGCCTTTTCCATTCATGCCTCAATGTTTTCACTCTTGTAAAATCATTTAACTTTTCCTGTATATGACTAGTTTCCTCATTGGAATTAATTGCACAACATTCACTGTTCAGCTTGCATATAGAAAGGACTGTATTACATGGTAAAGGTACAGATGAACATAACATAATCACTGACCTGAAGAATAATTGCTGAGTCCCTTAAATCTCTTTGGGGGTAGAACCACATATTATGATTTTGCATGCTTTACAAATTGTCTGATTTTTTAAGTGATCCCATAGTGAACTGAGGTATTATAAAAAGAGACAATAATTTTGGGGTGACCTGTTTTTATGAACTTTCATACTTCTGCAGACCATTTTTGTATTAATGCACTTAATCTGGAGAAGGAATGTAGTGGCACTTACAATGTTTTATGGGGAAGTCCTCTTGAGGGCGTGCAATATGATTCGCTTGTTCTCCTGGCAAAATCCAATCCATTCCAATGTTCTACACTGACTGGTAGTGTGTAGAAACTGTGAGGACCTCCTTTTTCCCACAGATAGAATGGATCATTCCTTCTTGGGGTTTCTGTATTTTGTTCCTAATAGTCTATAACATGCATCACACTATATTCAAGTGCTCTATCACATTCAATGTGTAACTAAATATATCTGCTACAACATGGGTTCCACATTAGGGTAGGCCCAAACTTTACCTCCCTCGACAGTGTTTGATACACACTACTAGGTACAGTTGGCTGACTTAATATTATAATTGTTATAAAAATAGCATTTAAATAGTCAGCTCCTAAGAGGGGTGCCTGGGTGGCTTAGTGGGTTAAAGCCTCTGCCTTAGGCTCAGGTCGTGATCTCAGGGTCCTGGGATGCAGCCCCGCATCGGGCTCTCTGCTCAGCAGGGAGCCTTCTTCCCCCTCTCTCTCTGCCTGCCTCTCTGCCTACTTGTGATCTCTCTCTCTCTGTCAAATAAATAAATAAAATCTTTAAAAAAAAAGAACACATGTAATTATTAAGATCATTTTTGTTCAAGAGAACCTTCTAACATAAGGAAGAGTTAGGATCATAATGTCATAAATTAAATACATGTGCTTTCCTCCTCGCTTATATATTTTTAAAATACTTCTGACGTACATGTTTGACATGTGTGACTTCACCCTTAATAGGTCATATTCCTAACAAAATAAAACAACAATGAAAAGTATATATATATATGTGTATATATATATATGTATATATATACACACACACATATATATATATATATATATATATGTATTTATGTATATTTATCAGCCAGCTTCTCTAGGTCATATGTTCCTGATAAATAAATACAAAAATTATTGAAATATGAATATCACATATTATTTTCTGTACACTTTTCATCTTAAATCTAATTATTGGTTTAAAGTAGAAGCACAGTATTAAGATAACTTGTGACTAGATAACATTCACATTTTGCACAGGCAAAACAAAATTAATCTCCTCCCCCTCCAAAGTTATAAAACATAATTGCCAATCCCAAGCCCCCATTAATCCCCCGCAAACAGGGAAAGATAAAGATTTTACTGTGTTTTGCCTTGACAGGTTCACAACAAGTTATATAAACAGAGGATTAATTCAGCATTCATTTTGCTACTCACTACAGTAATATTTTTATGACACTAAAGAGTTTTTAAGTTTTTTCTAGTATCCATCATCCAACATTTTATCTCCATTTTAGTCATGTAGAACTTCAGTGATCCAGCAAAGAGCATGTAGCTCCTAAGTGGCAGGGGAGGGGCTGGAGCATGGGCCCTTTAACACAAAAACCTTACTTCTACCCTGAACAAAGCATAAGGGGTCTTCAATGTACTTCCATTTCCACAAGCACTGGTGGGGAGGGGTCTTGTACGCCAGACTCCAAAGTTAATAGAAAAGAAACAACAAAGTGTACACACTACCTTTCAAACACTAGCTGATTATTTTCCATCTTCACTTTATTCTTTTTTTCAATTAATTTTATTTTATTTTTTCAGTGTTCCAAAATTCATTATTCATGTACCACACCCAGTGCCCCATGCAATACGTGCCCTCCTCAATACCCACCACCAGGCTCACCCAACCCCCTACCTCCCTCCCCTCCAAAACCCAGACACATGGCAGATTGCCCTAATAAATCTTTTCATAGTAAGCACTGGTGGATTGCTGATGAGGGAGATAACTGACCAGAGATCCAGACTTAAACCATCATTGAAATGATTGTAGCATAAACTAAGTGGGAGGTGATGCTGTTTAGTTAATAGAGAAGGAGAATTTCAAGGATCATTGCAGGTTTCCATGGATAGTAACGAACACAGGCAAAATTTCAAATCATTCCTCCTTTAGAAATACAGGTGATGGGGAGCAGTGGGAAGTGGGTATACAAATTCAATAGAACAGTCACTTATTTTTCTTAATATCCTCTGTTAAAAAATGAAGGAAAAGTTCTGCCCCGCACTGGGGAATCCCTGATCAGCAGGGAGTCTGCTTCTCCCTCTGCCTCTCTGCACCTTCCCACACCCGCTGCTTGTGCTTCCTTGAGCTTGCGCCCGCGTTCTCTCTCAAATAAATAAATAAAATCTTAAAAAAAAATAAAGGAAAACTTCTACAAACTTCTTTAATTACCACAGATTGCTGTCTTATTGAGATGTATTTCTTTTTGAAAGTAAAAAAAAAAGCTAACATTAAATTCATAGGGTTTTAGCATTTGAGATGCAATAGAGACTAGGCAGTTGTGAATTAATATTTAAATATAAAATATAAACATTGTTTTTTAACTTGCTTATATTTATTCTTTCTAGAAATTTTAATAGCTTTATTGAGGTATAATTTACATACCATAAAACTTACTCATTTTAAGTGTATAATTCAATATTTTCTTTATTATAGGGGTAAAAAAAAAAAAAGAAAAAAGATGCCAAAAGCAGCCTATTTGGTGAACTCTATTTGTGGCATCAGTTCAGCATCTTTGGGTCATATTCAAAAATAAATAAAAATGTCCCTTCTATACTTGATATCAGCAGGGATAAAAGAACTATACTATCTTGGTAGACCTAAGAGTTTCTATTAATGGTTCTGAAGACAGGGAAAGTATCACAATCATGATCCTAAAATGTTTTGAACTCACTCACTGTAAAGTTAATGTTGACAAATTTCAATATAAAGCAACACAAGCAAAAATATATGACAAAATGATTTTAAGAGAATAGTAAATAGGGTCAGGGTAGATACAAGGAATCAAACCAAATCAGTTAAACTAGTTATTTCTTTTGTCCAATTTTTTAAAATATAAAATTTTCTAGGTTATTTTTCCTCCAGATTTCTTCTTTTACACAAGAGATCTGATTTGCAATAGCCTTTCAAATAAACATCAAAATGAAACCTTTAGAATAAGAACCCACTAATCTGTTCAAAATGGTAAGCATGAGACCATATGTATGGTTTTCATTCTGCAGATATAATTTAATAGGTAATATTTTGTTAAAATTGGCAAGAAGTGAAGAATAGATTAATCTATGTCCAGAAATTTGGGATAATACTGGTTTCTGACAGCCAGCCAAGGATCAAGAAGACTTTGTTATAAGCTTATTATGATGCTCACACAACTCAGTACTCCAGTACAGGTCCTATTTTATTAATGAAGATGACATGGCACTTGGCTACATCTACTACATAGCATTTTCTTTCAGCAGCAAGACGTTGAGAAGGCCCTCAATTTCTGAAACTTCTTTCAGTAATAAGATTTTTCAGAAGATCTAGACAGTCTCCAATTTCTGAAACTTCTTTTCCAATTTATATTTTCCAAAACATACCACAACAAAGAATGACTGAGTAGGGCACCTCGCATGCCAAGAAGAAAGTAAATGAAAACTGCTTTGAGGCTAAGTTACAAGTTCACAATCATCATGGCTATTATTGCCTAATTCTATTTCTTTTGAAATCCTCATGAGATCTCCCAAGTACGTGTTCTAATATTATGAACAGTAATAGGATCACAAATCTACTACTGATGAACTTAAAATTCCCTCATGCAAATGTTAACACCAACTTGCCATATATTACAAATACCACATTCTGTGTGGTAAAATATTGGCTAACACGAATGTGAGACAGTGCACTCAACTCTTTCATTATTCCTAATTATCATGTAGATTTTGATCATAAGCACATACCACACAAAAAAGTAAAACTGCAAGAACTAGCCTACATCTCATTTTGTCCAATATTTTCACTCCCTTCCTCAAGATCTTTCAGCAGAGCTGCTTGTCTTAGAACAGTCTTAACTGCTTTACAATTTATCCCTTTTTATTTCTCCTGCCAGATCTCTGGAGGAGATGTTAATGAGTCTAGCAATGGTTTAATAGGCAACAGGAGAAATAACAAAGAAAAGTTAAAGGTGTGAATAATCAACAGGCTGGAATAATCAAGTTCTGTGTAGTCAAGTTAACTAAATATCCAAGCGAGACACCTCACTTATGTAGTCGAATTAGTCACTTAGTGAAGACAAACACAAAAACATACCTGCTTGACCAGTGGTGATACTGACAGCCGCAAAGAGCCTCTGGGATCGGCTTAAGTCAGAAACTCCATTTACAGCTTCCACTTCAAAAGTATAGTTAGCGTGGGCTAGCAGGTCCATGACAGTGACATAGTTGTCCTCTAATCCAGTCTGCTGCGGCATGTATCCAATGTTACTCCCACAGGGAACACATTCACCCTGCTCCCAACTGCACCGCTTACACAATATTCTGTAGGTCACATCATTCCTTCCCCCGTTGTCCGCAGGAGGACTCCATTCCAAACTCACTGTGGTTTGGTTGATGTTGAAAATGAGGTTCTGTGGTGCAGATGGAGGCCCTGTGGAAACCAACAATAAACAAACAAATAAACAAAAATAGAAAAAAAAATGAATGAAAGGATCTGCATGGGCCATTAAGCTAGTGGTTCAATTACTATACAGAAAACTAGTTGAAATGCTTTCTTTTACATAAACATTTCATTACCTTTCCTACAGAAGCTGCATAAAAGCCTCCTTGAATTCACTTGGCAAGAGGCTTTATTTATTTTCCATTTAATATGTCAAAATGAAAACAGGATAACAACTGTCTTTGTACTTTTGCCACAGTCCTTAGCTATTTTTCTTCCAAGCAATTAAAAAAGAACAGTTAATGCACCTAAAAAAAACAGTTGTGCAGTTGTTTAAAAATAGTCTCCCTTTTAACCATATAACAGAGAATACATCTATTCATTCTTAATGTGCTCAAGAATGATTTACAGCAAGTCTGGGGTTGGCTTTGAATTTGGGTCGCTCCAACATTCATTAATTGAAGCACCAAGATGTGAGATTTGCTCTATTTAGTGATGGAATTTTAATTTGGAAACCATGACTTTTTAATCACATTTCACATCCAAGTCAGACTCAAATAATTCTTACATTTATTTACGATTCTTATCGAATACACGTGAAAAATATTATTAAGATGCATCTTGAAAAAAAAAAAAGAATGCATCTTGATTTTGCAGATGTGAAAGTTTCACTAAAGATGACATAAGATATATCTATTTTCTGTTATTATTTAGCCTTATCAGTTCATGAAAAAAATGTAAACATTTAATAATAATTAAGAATGCACTCACAAACCCGATGCCTATCTCAAAAATGTCACAATAATATAAACGAGTGGAAGGCTTCTGAAAGCCCTTCTCTACTTTACTATTATGAACTTACTTGTGCAGGCAACATACGGTGGATCAGATGGAGCCCTGTAATACCCATCCTCACATTCACATCTTGAGGAGCCTTCTTTATCAGAAAAACTGTGAGTTGGACAACGAGAGCACTGAAGATCTTGAGAGGAAGATTTGTAGAACCCGCGGCCACAGGCTGGGTATGCAAAAGAAAGTGAAAATAGAAACATGAGAGCAAATAGATGTTTTTCATTTTAGTAATATTTAGCAAAGAATAAAATATGAAATTTAATTTCTGAAAAACAAGATCTCTACGGTAAAATTTTGTTTCCGTGTATGTCAATAACCCAGTTTTATAATACTGCATTTTAAAGTGAAATAATGAAAACCAAATGATACGGCAACCTTGCACCTGCAGTTGGCATCAGTCAAAATCTAGATCCCAAAATTGAACAGATACATAATTTAATTGGACAGAAACATAGAATATTTAATTCAGGTAAGTTCATATTCAATATAATTTACTTATTTGTTGATACAAATTAACATACTTCAAAGTTATGTTTTCTTAATATAATGTAGCAGTAAATTAACTTTTTATGTGTTTATTTGGTTCATATTGAAAAATATTAAAATAATTTTAATTACCTAACTAGAAATAACAATGATACAAAAAATTTCATCAGAAAATGGTAGAAATGTATATCCTCCCAAATTTTCAGAAAACTTCAAGATACAATTTCAACCAATTTTAAGTTACAAGGCGGGCTGCATTCCACTAAGTCAACCTCCTTGTTACTAAAAATAACGAAATCCTAGGAAAAAGAGAAACCTATTCCACCAGAAATAAGGAGAAAGTCTTCAACTGTAAACAGATGAGGACTGTTTCTCCTCTGCTGAGAGAGGTTAACCGTAGTCACACTAACAGAGCAACTGCTCTCAGGAATGAATAGACATGTACAAAGAATGTCTCTATCACCTCCTAGTGAAGCTGCTTTTACTCATTTAGATCCTATTTCCTATTAAATCAAGTAGTCTTGAACCATTTTCTATCACTGATGATTTTATGTATTTATCTTTAATTAAAATTTAGCAAATTAAATTTTCATTATTTCAACAATTTTTATTAACTAATGGCATTATACATTGAATATATTAAATAAGTTTAATTTACCCTTCATTTTATCAAATGAATATATATGTTTAAGTTTAAGTGACTTCAAATTTAATAAAAATTAATCATATTTATGGGGAAAAATTAGTGAATATTTAAAATAAATTGAATTATGACTTTTAACTTGTTATATTCACATTTATTTAATGTCCTCAACTTGGGCATCACTCAGGAACTTAATCATATTTTCATTCTTAGGTGGGATAAACAATCCTATCTTATCAAGATGGTATATTGAGTCTTTCTCTACTTTTGTCCATATGCTCAATATTTAATGCATAATTCTGATCAATTGAGAGCTCAGAATCATCTTTTGAGCTTCAAGAAAATAAGGCTATTACACACAAACGAGAAGTGTTTTAGATACTTAGAAACTTAATTTAAAGGTGTGTTATATTGCAAAAGGTAAGTGATAGGTATGTAAACAGAACTACAACCATCTCCTTGTAAATGTATGATCCACTGCTATCCTCAGAAGCCAGTCTGCCTTTAGTTGGCTTCCGCAATTCATACAAGAGGAAAGCATTCACAAACATCTTAGGAAAAGAAGCTTAATACAACTTCACATGTTCTCAGTAGCAATTACTACAAATCTAAGGCACAGAGAGAACAATGAGATTGATTGTAAAAGAGTATAACGAAAATATAACACTTTAAAATGTTTCTAAAGATACGATCTTGCCACGTAAAACTGGTTAACTGGTAAGATAAAGGATTTGGCATGGGTTTCTCAGGATAGAAATTCCTCTCTTTAAGTATTCACTGTACCTTGCTTTATGTATTGTCTATAATTCAGTGATCATATATGACATCCATAAGATAGAGAAAACCATGTTTTACTCACAACCTGCACCTTGATAACATTAAGGACCAGAGAATTTAAAAAGAGAAAGAAAAGAGCCAGAGAAAAGAGATATGTGCTGACAGTCTTTAATGACTTGTGTGTGTTAGTTTTTACTAGGAGAGGAGGTTAGAGAGCAGGGAAATGGGGAGCACAATGGTAACATAATTTACCATCTACTAGGGAAAGCTTCCAGAATTAGTAGGCAGCACACTGCCTAGTGGAATCCCACAGAATCCTCAGTCTCCCATTGCAAATAAAAGCTTGTAATAAAGGCATATTCCTATTTTTCTTACAAATAAGGAGGGACATTTCTTGCTCAACTTGCATGGTTTGTAGAATATATATGGTTCCTAATGTAGAGAAATTTAAAATCCTTATCACTCAACTTTCAAGTTACATTAAATTCTGTTACCACTTTAACAGATGGGAAAGCAGATTTGAAGCAAAAGTAACCTGAGTTCTTCAAATAATTCTGTTTGTCTAGGTTAAAACTGGATTTAGAACACAGGACTACTGATACTCAACCATATGCTATCCACCAGCCTTGATTGCTCAATGAGCCCAAGTCTGGCACTTATTCAATGGATCTCCAGGGCTCTAATAACCCTAAAAATTAATTTTGGATGGGTCTCTGTTGTCTCTTATTATACCCTTTTACTAATTTAAAGCTATTATTTTAATTTAGAAAACTATGAAATAATAGCCTAGCACTCATCATAGAAGAGATATCAAATAGGTATTCTCAATTGCACTGTGAATTTTGGCACCGAAGATGCCTGCAAAATTGTGGCCTACATGCATGGCTATCATTAAATAGATAATGAAAGAGGCAGTACCGGAAAAATGTGGTCATCAAAGCCTTAACATTTTTTCTTTGAAGTAATATTCTGTTTCAGTTCAGTTAATATTGAAAATAATAAGTTGTGACAAGACAGTTTTCACTTAATCTCTAGGAAGACTATTAATTTAGAGTTATTAAAAATAAGCACAAAATCTTTGGAGCTATGGTGTTAAGAGTAAGCCAAGAACATGCAAAGGCATAAGCTGTATCTCTTAGGATAATAGTTAGCGACTAGGTGGTAAAAAAGTTTGAGGAGGAAGTCACAGATGCTCTTAAAATTACAATTTTAGATGAGATATATACAAAATAGCTTGAGTAAAATACTCAGTGCGAGAAACTGGGGTGAAGTGGTATCTCAGAATCAGCCACATAGGGAAGAAGTAGGTGAGCTCTGCAATGGCTCCCAAAAAGGCTATGTGGGAATCAAGGCAATCTCTCTTCTCTACAAATGTAGCTGGTTTTCTAAAAAGTACTAGTACAAAAGTTTTTAGAGGTAAATGCCTTCTGAAACCTCAAGGATACATTCCTTTTATACACGACTATGAAGTATGCAAGAATAACTTTCTAGGAATTGTGCAAATGTGGCTTTAAAACTTTTCTTTCTTCGCTTTATTTCTCAATTTGTTCAATAGCATCTGAACTCTCAAGGCAAACTTTAATTCACACAGTACGAGTGCTATGGTAAAGTTAGTTACAACAAAAAACATACAATTTTAATTCCCTGCCTCTTGATGTTTTTGCTTTTTTAATTGAAGATTATTTTAAGGTAACGTTCACTAGACTGACAAAGACTGGGAATATGTATAAAATTTGTTTTCCATATTTGATTATTTTTGTAAAAATAATCTTTCGCCTATTATTTGAGTAATAGTATTTTTTCGGTGTTACCACAAAGGCCTGGGATTGATTCTTTCTATTGTTTTTTTCAGTCCTCTGGGGCTCTAATGAATAAAATCACATAAGTTCATTACCCCAGAGCTGAGAACCATAATCTTGTCAGATTTCATATACCAAGCAAGTTTTCACTTAGTCCATTCTTTAAATGAAAAGCCATCAAAGAAAAAGGGAATCTAGGAAGCACGCGAAACTTGTTTACCACGCACTAAAAACACAGTGCAATACATCCACTAAATTATGTTACAATATACTATACTGCAAGACCTGTTATATTATCTACTGTGATGAAATCAATATAATTTATTATGTTTAATTTCAACTACATTTCAATAAGAGTAGTGCCCCTATGTAACTACATTGTTTCAAATAATGTTTGAGATTTCAATTCTTTTAAAAAAGAACACGAAAGGCACTAGGTTTCCCATTTATAAAAGAATTACTTAAAAGTAATAATACTGCAACAAATTCTGAACACAAGGACTTTTAAATGCATGAGAGTTGTTACTAAAGCCTTGTATTCTGATTTCTCAGTTAAACTCTCCTCACAATCAGATTCTATACTTGTGTTCAGTGGATGTCAAGTGTTTAAACAACAGGGTGCCAGGACTTTGAGCATATACTTGCATGACACACACAGTCTGTGGAGCAATCAAGGTACTGGTAGAACAAATCTGTGTTCAACACAGATGAACAATTCTAAAGGTCATCCTAAAAGCCAGAGACAAATTTCTGGGTAGGTAAAGCAACTAGGTGAAATGGAGTATCTCTTCCTTCTGAATGAGGCTGCAGATACTCAGACTCTTTGGTTCTTTAAGTTTATGACCTATAAGGGTAAGCTTGAAGGGGAGGGGGGATATCCTATCGATTATATTTCTAAAGACCTCTCCCACAAACTGGTTGTCCCAGAAAATCCACATACTTCTAGAGTTCTTCTACAGATAAGATTTTTCTGGTCCTTAATGGACTCTTTGGAAATCTTACACTGCACTTCTAATCTCAGACACACTTGACACCATCCTGGACTTTAAGGCACTGATAATCTATATCTTGGTCAACTGTCCTCCATGACTGCACATTAGGGATGCTTTGAAAAAACACTAATGACTTGGCCTTATCAAAATAATTGAATCATTACTAGGGTCTGGACATTTCTATATTTTAAAAGCTTTTCATGTGTTTAGAACCATCTTCCAGCAAGTTCCAGGTCTTTTCTCCAGCTATCACAATTTCTAAAGTATGCATGACAAGATATCTCCACCATAAAATTGATGAGAGAGGTAAAATGAGATATTATTAAGAAATCTAATAAAATAGAATTTTAGGAAAAATAAAAATGAAGAATGAAAATTCATTAATAAGCCAATCAAAAATAGGCAGAGAATGTGAATAGATAGTTCTATATGGAAGACATACAACAGCCAATGAACACACACAAAAATGATCAACATGATTAGCCAGCATAGAAATGCAAATCAAAACCACAATGAGATACTACTTATGCCCAGTAGGATGGCTGTAAGAAAAAAAAGCAGATAAAACGAGTGTTAGTAAGAATATGGAAGAGTTAGAAGCCTCATACCTTGCTTTTAGGAATGTAAAATTGTACAGTCACTTTGAACAAAAACTGGCAATTTCTCAAGAAGTTAAAAGCACTTAGTAACCAGATTAGCCAACAATTCCACTCCTAGGTATATACCCAAGAGAAATAAAAATGTGCATAGACACAAAAACTTGTACATAAATGTTCTCAGTGAAATTATTCATAATAGCCAAAAAAGTAGAAACAACCCAAATGTGCATCAACTAATAAATGAATAAACACAATAGAATATTATTAAGTGATCAAACATGGATGAACCTTGAAAACATGAGGCTATGTGAAAGAATCCAATCACAAAAACATTTACCTTATATGAAATGTCCAGAATAGATAAACCTATAGAGACAAAGGGTAGATTAGTGGTTGAGAGGGGCTGAGGCATTGAGGGGAAATGGAGAGTGACTATTAATGGGGGTGCAGGGTTTCTTCTTGAGGTGATGGAAATGCTTTAAATGTGATTTGTAATGATGTTCATACAACTCATGACTATACTGAAAAACCATTGAATTGTTCACCTTAATGGATGAATTGCATGGTATGCGAATTATATTTCAGTAAAACTGGTATATATAATGAAATCCATTAATAATACAACTTCAAATTGAACATATGAGTAAGCAAACATTAAGAAAAAATGCCAAATTACATCTGTTGATAGTAGGCTAGCTTGTCCTTCTAACACATATACTCTATATTCACCTATTTTTATAAAGCCGTAGTTAGGGGGCACCTGGGTAGCTCAGTTGGTTAAGTGCCTGACTCTAGATTGCAGCTAAGGTCATGATCTCAGGGATCATGAGATCAAGCCCTGCAAGAGGGCTCCATGCTCAGTGGGGAGTCTCCTCTCCTCTCTTGCTCCCTCTCCTTCTGCACCTTCTCCACTTGCAGGCTCTCACTTTCTCCCTCTCTCTCTAAAATAAACAAATCTTAAAAAAAAATTAAAGCTGTAGTGAGGCATAACAAATTAAGTATGAATTATAAAAATATTGGAAATTTTTAAATCTATAATCTAGATTATAATCTATAATCAATATATTTTTATCCATTTTTTTTAAAGATTTCATTTATTTATTTGACAGAGAGAAAGAGATCACAAGTAGGCAGAGAGGCAGGCAGAGGGAGAGGGGGAAGCAGGCTCCCTGCTGAGCAGAGAGCCCAATGTGGGGCTCGATCCCAGGACCCTGAGATCATGACCTGAGCCGAAGGCAGAGGCTTTAACCCACTGAGCCACCGACGTGCCCTGTTTTACCCATTTGTTAATTTTAAAGTTTCAGAAATAATAATTTTCCTTTTATCAGAGGAGTAGAAATTTTATTTCAATAATTTTTTAACAATAGAAAAAGATTCTTATCAAAATCACACTTATAATTAGGAGAGATTTTTAATTATACAAAGTTAGTATTGTGTGAATATCTGAATAGACCTTAAACATTATTTTAGTTTACCCTCATCTCTTTGCCAGACAAGGGAAGCCCCCCCGCCGCTTTCTCCTACCATAAGCTAACCAAATACAACTAGATTCAGCTTCTTCAGGTCTCACACTCTGTTTCCAGACCTGTGATTTTAAGCACAAATGAACTTTTTCTGAAGGAATTATGTGTATGTGTCTGTGTGTAAAATATGAGGCTTTGCAGATGTTTCCGGCCGCAGTTATGCAGCTGCAAAGAGTTTATTAATTATGAACTATAAGTGGATTGTTCTGTAACTGAAACTTTCTGAGCCTTAATATTGTAGAATCTACACACATACATAGTTAGGGATTCTAATGACTGTTGTTATTTTATTTATTGCAGATGGACATTGTACTTAACCCAGAGCCTAATTCAGAGCAAAGCTAGTCTGTTTCCATAGGATCTTTCAAATATGTGTGTCATATTAATGTCTATGCTCTATAATGCAGAGGGGAAAGCACAGCTTGCAGAAATAGTACTCCCACTGCTCAAAGTGCTGACCTCATCTGGGATGGACAGATCCAGAATCTGTTTTTTAATCCTATTGACAGGACCTCAGTGGGAATAATTACAAAAGTCTGCCTGAAAGCCAGACCTCCTGTCACTGATATGCTATGATTTTTCACATTGAGAATGAACAGCGGGCAGAGAGGATAAAAACAACATGATGTATCGAGTATATTACAGCTTATGAGGCACCATCCGTATTACCCTACAGCTAACTTGTAAGAGTTTAGAGAAGAAATGATGCGGAATATAAAGTTCGTGATAACAGGTGCTCAAGTGCTGAAAATACTGGGGGATTTTTTGAAACTAAAAAAAGAAAAATTAATTTAAGGGCATTATAAATACATATATATATATGTGTGTGTGTGTGTGTGTGTGTGTGTGTGTGTTATTTAATTGAGTACTTAATGTTTTATTAATACCATACCGTGGAAAAGAAACACGTAAAATAAGAACCTTTTAAAAGTTTTATATTAAAACTTTTTTAAAAGACTGTAAAAGAAAAGAAAACACATTATGTGAAGACAGTATATTTTGTCCTTTATTAAATTATCAGTTGGAATACGCTAGGAATTTTACTGAGGTCTGGCATTAAAATACTTTTTATTTTACCAGATAATTGCCGTAATGATGTCACTACCAAAATGATAAAAAAGAAGGCAAAAATATCAAATTAGAACATTCAGATCTCTTTTGTCTTCTTACTCTATTTTATAAATATTAGTTATGTTAAACAGGTATTGTGATAGGGCAAAAGAGAACTGGATTTTAACTAAGAAAATCTGTGTTCAAATCTACTCCACCATTTACTGGCACACAATTTGGACAAGGTCACTGAAGCTCACATTCCCGAGCTTCAGTGCCTTTGTTTCCTTCTTATTATTTGTTAAGTGCTATAGACATACTAATTATACATATTTATATATATTTATATAAAACTATATAAACTATGTAAAATAGTTTTACATTTGTACATCTTTATGTATATAACTATATAAAATGGTTTTATATTTATACATATATACATATTATATATATATATATATATTTCTATTTACAAAAACTTGTCTTCACCATAACACAGTAATCAGTTATTTAGCTCTTAAACTCCACTACAATGGTTTTTGTTGAAATGCTATATTTAAAAACATGCATATTTCAGCCACCATCACCAAACCCCCAAAACCCCATATACAAACTTACACCCACTTCGCCTTTGAGTGGCGCCTCAGCAAGAGTGTGAAAGACCTGGCCTGCCTCCACGTTCCATCCCTGATAGGCAGTGGCACAAACTGTGTCAAGATGCATCTGCCTAGCAGTTCACCTCCAGCTCTCCTGGTGCCATTGCTGTCAAACACGGTCTGTGTTCCCAGACACGTGCACATTCATTTTGGTTCATGCAGGTAAGAATTCAGAAGTGGAGTTCTTAAATTACATAAATAACTTAAAAACCAACTCCCATAAAAGGAAAGACGCATAATGAAATCAGACTCTTCTGCATCTCACTCAATATTGTTCTCATAGGTCCATTCTGAGAGATCAACCTACAGATAGAACAACTGAATTACCTACGCAAACGTAGGATTTAGTAACCTACCTGAAAAGGACTAAAACAGAGTAATTTTAACCCTAATTCAAGTCTATAGAAAAACAGTGTAATTATTGGGTTCTCAGGGGCTGAAAACACTTAAATTTTAAAGGGGAAGCTATCTAAACTCAAACATTACTTATCCGTAGTGACAAAAAAAAAGTGGCTTATTTATGATACGGTATTACTTTATTTAGCTAAAAGATTTCCTTGAGGACATTGTCATTATGAACAAGAGGCTGCAAAGTGGAGCACTCTTAAACAGCAATTGGTGTTGGGAAGATTTTAGGCGGAGGCACAATTTACTATAGCATTTAGGCCACAGTCAAGTTTTTTTTTTTTTTTTCCAAATATCTCTCTTATATTTATTATAATACTGTAAGTTTTATAATTCCAGTTTTATTATTCAGTCTCATTACACTATGCCATTCCTCACAGTTTTGAAAACATACCAAGAAAGGTCAGGCAATGTAGGCTTTATAGACAAAAAATGATGCAAAATATATGAGTGAGGACTCCTCTTTTGAAAGATCAATACTCTGGTTTTAACATAATCATTTTTAAAACAACACCTCTTAAAGGATGAAATTCACATTCTGAATGGCAGATTTTGTTAATTTCACCACAGAAAGTCTCACTTCAACAATCCTGAAAAGGCAATACAACATGCCTCGTATATAAATTGTGACATTGGCTTCCCCTCTAGCCTGTCCTCGCTGTGTAAACTTTGCAAATCTGCTTAAGTTTTCTGAGCCCAGTTTTTCCATACCCAAAATACAGAAACCTAATAATAAGACTATCTCATGAGACCACTGTGAATTAAAGTACATAGTTCATGTGAAAAATCTAGCACAGTGCCTGGTGGAGAATAAGCACTCAATAAATAACTATTATGATTATTTCATAATGCCAATTTCCATGCTGTTTTGATTTCACCCTAGTTTCTACCTGTGATAAACAATGAGCCAATTCTCCATTACCAGATGTGTATGCAAACAAAAAACACAAATTAATTATTAGACAAATATAGACAAATTACTCATTCCTTCCCTGACTCAATAATTATTGTTTGCCTACTCTTTGCATTGTGCTAGGCAGTGGACCAAAGTTATGTCCGCCAAAAAGCAAATACGATGATCTCTAAATACATATAACCTTTGAACTGGCATCAAATAATATGGATAATCAGTTGCTTATGTGCTTAAGCTAATTAAATTTCTGATATTTCATAAGAAATTATTATGTAAATTATAAATATTGTGCCTTAATTTGTATCTTTTGCAATGTGTTTAATTATCTTCTATTTCAGTGGTGAATACAGACTCTAAAGTCACCTTTCCTGCCAGAGCTGTAGCATTTCATCAACGTGAAGAGAGAAAACTACTCGGCACAGGTAGACATGCAGGAAATGTGGGAAGGGACATTATTGACCAATTATATTTAAACTGGAGAGTTATTTGTGTCAGCTATTGCTTTGTCTTTCAGTGAGGCTAACAGTGGATCTGGCAATATCAGAATATTTCATAAAAGCCGGTTACTTCAAGTTCATAAATTTAGCGGCGCAAGAAATATGCATATAAATATGAATGTTTGAAATTTAATCATATTTAATAAAGTGAGTACTTTTAGTTCAATTCAAAGAACAAAAATTAAACTATCGCATTAGTGATTCATCAATAATTGGTTTTTCTCCCACAATACACTTAAATCTATCTATCTGTAGAAAAAATTTTCAAGATCCATAGCCAATTGGCGCCTGGGTGGCTCAGTGGGTTAAAACCTCTGCCTTCGGCTCAGGTCATGATCTCAGGGTCCTGGGATCAAGCCCCGCATCGGGCTCTCTGCTCAGCAGGGAGCCTGCTTCCCCCTTTCTCTCTGCCTGCCTCTCTGCCTACTTGTGATCTCTCTCTCTCTGTCAAATAAATAAATAAAATCTTTAAAAAAAAAAAAGATCCATAGCCAAAATGAAAAGAATTAATTCCATTTTAATTTTTTAAAACAAAGAGCCATCTTTCCATTTCAAGCAGTCTTTTAAAACATGAGCTTTTTACCATTAGTTTTCAGCAAAAATTTCAAAAATGATTAAAACAAAATCATCAGTTAAAACAATCTTTCTAGCTATTTTGTGAAGACTAGTTTTTTTTTTTCATTTAGTCAGATATATACTGTAGATCAATACAAAGTCTTGTGAAGCAAATAACCCTAAAGCAGTTTAAGGCAGTTTGAACATGTGGGGAGATAAATAATCATTTCTGTTATGTCAGTGGAAAATTTTCTGAAGATCATAAAGAAATTAGTTTGCCCTGAAGCATGACATTTTAAAAAGATGCATCAGGACAATGAGGATATTCACTCAATCCTTAATTCTTAGAAATAAAAGAAAGTAACAGGCAGAATAAATCCTCACAACAAATGATGTTGTCGAGTTCAATCCTTTTTTCAAAGAAAGGAGCTCTCTATACACACACACACACACACACACACAAGCAAACAGACTTATACATACATATACACATTATGTATGTATGAATAGAGTTCCGAGATAAACAGAATCGTTAGAAATAAAACAATTAAGAACTCTGTAACTGCATTCCCATACTTTCTACTACTTAATAACAGAAAAAGGTTTCATTAAAAATGAAAAATTGTTCATTTTTAATCTTCACACAAAGCAAATAATCTGACACAGTTCTATCTGTATCTGATCCACTTTGCATTCACAGCATTTTGCAAAAAGTGAATGTAGATATGACTAGGTTATTGTTTAATATGTTTTTAAACAAAAACTATTTTTAGAAAAGGTAGCTATGTTAGATATCTACCTTATGTAAATTATGTAAAAAGATATGTACGTAAAAAGATATCTAGATATGTAAAAAGATATCTAGTTTAGTTCCTGTTTTTAAAATGTATGACTAACTCATCTTTCATGAATCAGTTAAAACTTTACCTTCTCGTAAAGCTACCAAAGAGGACGGTACAAGGCGGTCTCTACGACATACCACAATTATAGGATTAACTGTGTCATAATTATTTCTCCATGTTTGTCTCTTCCAGCTCCCTGTGAGACCCTCAAAGGCAGAGATTATATGTATCTGTAGATCCCAGAGCCTAGCACAATGTCTAGCACATAGCAGGAAGTTACCCTGCATTTACTGAATGAATCATTATTCATTCTGCAATATTAGGCATCTGGTAATAACTATCCTACTTACTAAAGGCTAATTCACCAACACAACTTAGTGAACTTTTTATAGTAATTAGGTAAATGGAAACAGCATGGCACATTCTTAAGTAGACTGCAGCAGAGTAGACTACATCAGTTAAGGAAAGACATTTCGTGGCCTCTCACTCTTGAGGAGTCCCCTGTTAGGCTGCGCAAGAAGACAATTGCACGGCCATGTTTAGATTAATGCTTTAGATAACTTAGATTATCTGATTCTATGATAATCTATGATTCTATGAGCATTCTTAACATGGTGATATGAATAAGTACATGAATGAGGTGTGAAATATTTTATAAGCATATAATTAGAGCATTTTTCTTTGAACATGGGAAAGAAAAGTTCCAAGAGAAGGAAAACTACTAGTTGTGAATTATAAATCATAATAAAACTGTCAGCGTAAGGCTCTTTTCTAAGACAAAAAAGATCGAGTGATAGCTCCACATTCTTAAAAAGAAGACCGTTTTTTCCTTAAATATATGACCTATCCAAACTCAAAAACAAGAATATTCTAGTTGTAGATAGCCTAGAATTTCCATATTCTACAAAGTACACATATGCTTTCATTTCTGTTAGTAATTTGGAACTGGACAGGCCACTATTAAAATAAATTCTTGTAATTAACATTTCTATTGGAAAACACAGAAATATCACTGATGCCTTACATTATGAAAAATGATTCCAATTTATTTCTTACTGGCTCTCTTCTAAATTTTAAAAACAATTATTGTAAACAAAAAAACTAATTTAAATACAATAGGCTGTTACATCTTTTCTTTTATTATGAGCATAAACACACATATATACACGCACCTTTCTATACCTTTGTGTTTTTGCATTCAATTTCAGATGTATCTAAGATAAATTCATTTTGTATACTACCTATGGGGAGGGCCATGACAAAACTAAAAGTTAAAGCCTATTTATATGTACCTATAATATTTTACTTTTTTCAAGTTAAAACTGAAACCTAAAAGAACAGGAAAACTGGATAAGAACATAAAGTACCCCACCATAAAGAATGGAAGATATTAAGAGAGGGAAGGCAAAAATGAAGGGGGGAAATCAGAGGGGGAGACGAACCATGAGAGACTATGGACTCCAGGAAACAAACTGAAGGTTTGGGGGGGGGGATAGGTTAGCCTGGTGATGGGTATTACAGAGGGCAAGTATTGTATGGAGCAATGGGTGTTATACACAAACAATGAATTATGGAACACTACACCAAAAACTAATGATGTACTGTATGGTGACTAACATAACATAAAAAAAAAAAAAACCTAAACTAAAAAAAAAAAAAAGAATGAGCTCAGAATAAGTAATGTAAGTACTACAAAATATATTTAAATCTGAAAAAAAATGAAAACTTTATAAGTGAAATACTGTTTTCTCATGGTAAAGGATAATAATGTAAATGTGTAAATTTTCAAATGAAAAATGTGTTGGAAGTTCTTATAAAGAAAAGGAAAAACTAGAATATAATGACCCATTCTATTTCTTCTTTTTTATTAACATATAATGTATTATTTCCCCCAGGGGTACATGTCTGTGAATCATCAGGCTTACACATTTCACAGCACTTACCATAGCACATACCCTCCCCAATGTCCATAACCCAGCCACCCTATCCCTTACGCCCCCCCACCCCCCGCCACCCTCAGTTTGTTTCGTGAGTTTAAGAGTCTCTTATGGTTTGTCTCCCTCCTGATACATTCTATTTCTACATCAACGATGCTATAATACAGTATTATGCACAGACAGCTGGCAGTGCATTAAATATTCCTAAGTAATCAGAATAGAATCTTCTCAAAACCTACCTAAAGGTTTTGAAAATATCAATTTATACAAGAATACAGATAATAATGAAGGAAAAAAGCAGTTCAAAGATTGCACGCAAAATTAATGGTAAAGAACATACAGGAGAAAAGCAGAAAACGCATGGTGAAGACACAGTCACAGATGGAAACCAGTTGGAATGGGTCAGACAATACCTTCAGAGTAATTTTTTCCATCATTTTAGTTGAATTACTCTTTTGTAAATGTTCAACAGAAGAGTGATTAGAATACCAGTCGTGTATATGTCTAAACAAACAGAATGTCTACAAGCCACAGTGTAATTGACTTTTAGGGCTAATCAAGCATTGTATAAGAATTTGTTTTCAATTAGCAATAATCGCGCCTTGGATAAACCTCATTGGCTACGATACTGCCACTGCGCAAAGCTTGTATAAGAATTTGTGAAACCCCTTTGTAAGTGGATGTATATCAATGAAAAAATTAGGAATCTGATGCTTGATAATTTTCATATGCTTTTATTTTAATTTCACCATAATTTAAACAGTGAACATAACCTATGGCAAGACAAGACTAATGGTGATCCTTGCCAAATGCCATTAATGGTAAGAGGAGAGAATCCTAACTTTGCAAGAATATGACTTTTGCCCCTCTTTTCCATTTGCCATTTTTCAATATGCTTATTCTGTAGTTTAAATTAATAGTGCCTTAAATAGGAGGCTAAAAAAAGGATCTTTTCAAGCTAAAGATGTTAAAAGAGTATGTCTAGCCACAGTGTCAGTAAAGGTTTGAAGTTCTTGTATTTCCCCAAAATGAAATCCTTCTTTTATCAAAGAAATAGACAAGTGTTGAAGGCTATAAAATATTTTGCAAAATTACAATTTGGAAGAAACAATTATTTATCAAACTAAGGTGTACCACTCTTTACCTATTATCTTCATTATATCTTTGTTTTATTAAATTTTCCATCTAAGTTATATCTCCAAAAGGCATGCAGTTTGTCCAAACTTTAAATAATTTTCTGTTCATGCAATGTGTTGAATACCTAACTGCAAAGTACAGTGCTTGCAACAACCTAACAACCTAAGTGTCATTTAATACGGTTAAACATTCTACTTTCACATGGAAAATATGAGAGTTGAATAGGTTCATACGTTGGTATTGCTTAATGTCTATAACACAAACTCACTATTTTTTATTAAATTAACTCTTCTATTATTCTTTGAAAATAGTTACATTGCAAAGGGAATAGAGAATTCTCAAAACATACTACTCTCTTTAAGTTATTGTATACAGACTTATATATTTTTTAAAAGAATTGTCACAACAGCTAAGAGTTTGTATATTTTCTATTCAAATATTTAATTGTGCTACATAATATTCATATATTTTGACATAATCAAAACTTATAATAATTTATATTAGGAAAGACCAATAGCACATTTTCTCTATAGTTTATTGTGCATTTAATTTTATTATCATAACCTAAAATTCTACTTTGAGGCCTTAAATCAAAAATCAAAAATAAATTTAGCAGGAAATTCTATGAGCAAAAATTTTATCTTTTCTTAAAGTACAAATGCTCCATATAACTAGTTCTTCAAGAATTTGGTCAAGTGAAAAAAAAAATTGGTCAAGTGATAAACAGATTTGTATCAAGTATGAAACAGAAGCCCTGATTTTTTAGAAATAGAAAATCCTCTAGTTAAACTGTTTCAATCAATACTTTGGTTGAGCAGGAAATCAAAGCAAAATACTTTAAAATCATATTTCCTTTATTCAATATAATTTCTGGAAATACTATGGAACAGTTTTTCAAACTGACAATATATACTCTTGATTCTCTGAAATTTGATATATGACTAATTTATCAGCTGTTTATCACATAGGATTATTACACTATGTCACGGAGGTAATTTAGTGAGTTTGACAATAATATCGAAACTAGAGGTATTTTTAGTATTCAGGAAAGATTCACCAACATCTCCAAAGTTATATCTCTAGAAAGACAAAGGTTTATGTTATCTTTGTTACTCTTTCTTTTCCACAAATGCATTCTCTTCTGAAGGATCATGAGCTTAACATAAGCATGCCATTTACTAATGGATAAATATATTGCATGCTTTCCTGCAAAAGGAAAAAATAAATTGTACTTCAAATCTCATTTTACATATTTGGTTAATATATAAAATAATAAATCTTTTCACTGTACACCTCAATGTTTCATAAATACTCCTATTAACTTTCAGGGAGAAAAGCATAACAATAAATAAAAAGGAATTTATCAGATGTCAGAAGAAATAATAAGAAAGTAGTAGAATATTGAATTTCCAACTAACAGAAAGCATTAAAATAACATAAAGTCTCACAAAAGGTATTTATCTAGAGCATTTTTTTTAGAGTCAGGCTCGAATTCAGAGCTATTTATATCAAGAAGTAAGCTATGTAGTGCTAAACCTTCTCAAGAAGATTCATTACAAATGCATTTGCTACAATTCCAAATCATATCTTCTTGTGAAGCCATAGCTGACCTCTGGTTTAAGCAACTGAGTTCCTCCTGTCTCTTGCCATGCCTATAATTAAACACTATAGCTAAGATTTATATCTCTATCTCTAGCTAGCTAGCTCATGCAGGGTACCTTACGCTCTCACTACAATCTTCCAAGAGAGTTATCTTATTCTTCCAATCAAATGTAAAGGTGTTAATTATGTTTCCTTTATATTTCGCTAGAGTTTGTTCCTTTGAAGTCTTCCTTCTGAATGTTATGCCTCAGTAAACCAGTCTTTAATAGTGCCCAGGATGTTAATGTTTCATGTATACTTATGTAGATTATAATTTTAGTTGCCAAAATAGAAGAAACCTGTATATGTGAATACATATTGATGATTAAGAAAAAGCTATCGGATTAGTAGAGGACAGTCTATAAGAATGCAGGCTATGGAGCTAAACACTTTGAGTTCAAACCCTAGGTTCGAATGCCAGACTTATCACTAGACCACTAGATAGGAAACTGCCTAGGAAAAGTAAGTTTTTTCCAAATAGGATTGTTTTGTGGACTAAAGAACTTACAACAAGGCCTAGCACATATTAAGTACCTTATACATATAATTATTATTATAATTCTTTATTATGTTAACATAGTAAAGAACATTATTTTTTTAATTAAGACAATTTTGCTTCCTTTAAAATGTAAAAAAAAAACCTTCTGAAATATTCTTCAACATTTTTACAAGCAATCTGTTTAATTGCATCATTATATCAATTATGTAGCCTACATGTCTGGAAGTTTCAATTTAGGAATTCATTTAATAGTTTTGACAGCTAAAGAAATCATATATAAAGAATTCTTTGAAATAACACCATTTTTAAAAAATCTTCATTTGAAATGTAACCTATTTTCCCTTCTGTTGTTTTGGTCTGGATAAATCTACTTTGTTTAGTATATTATTTAGGTAGAGGTACAACTTTACCCTCTACTCTACAATGAGAGGAAATATGCCAAACACATGTTTCAATCTGTGTACGTTGCCATGTAACACCAAAATAAAACAACATCAGACAGACTGGTAAAAACCCAGAGAATTGAAAGGGTCAAGAAAAGCTCCAGTTCACTGAAGGCAGCTATCACAGCTAAAATGTTCACTGAAAAGAGGGGAGAGAGAGAAAGAGTGAGGCAAGGAAAAGTAATGAAGAAAGAATAGACTTCTATGGTAATACAACTTATTTTCCAGTCAGTTCATGAGTTTTCTTTGCTACCCTTAACAGTGATGTAAGCATCCATATACCATTTGATATCAATCTGCTTTCCACCCATATCTCTAAAGTCTGACAATTTTTTTCTCTAAAGACAACTAAGAAAAATGAAAGCAACCATTCTCTTTCTTCATGACAACTAAGGAAGAAAAATCACAGTATTTAGGACTTCTGTCATTATATCTCTTATCAGGTATGCCCACAAAACCTTCATTATAAGAGATTTATGATATGAGGATATGGGAGAAGTTAGGCAGCAGGAGGTGGGGCCTAATCCTAATTAATAACAAGTCTGAAGATAATAATCAATAGGCAGAGAGAACGCACTCCAGAAAGCACACCATACTGTCACCAGCAGTGACCAAGTGACATTTTGTGGTTTCATTTTCACAAACTAATACAACACTGGTGGGCCACAGCCAAACTGACATGAAAACAACTGATCATAATTGTACAAGAACAGAAGCCCTAAGATGTTTCTCCTATGTTCAGGAAATCAGTTGATTTCCTGGAAAATTGTATCCATCCATTATAAGAAACATTCACTGTCTTCCATTCAAGTGCATTTGAACAAAAATAAAGAATATATACATAAGTGCACACGCTGTAACTGAAGCCCTGCCTTTGGGGGAAATGTAAGGCTTCTTCAGTTCTTCAATCCTGGGTCCCAAGTCAAAGATTCAGGCAGACTCGTGCATTCAATCTTTATACTTTGAGGCAGATCTTCAAAACACAAATTCACTATCCTTTCTTATCTTACATTTCTATCAACCATTCTATTCCTTAGATGTCTTTGTTTTCCGAGACAAGGCGTCCAGAGTCCTCACCACTTTTACATTCCTCACAAAATCTCGAAGTAGTCACATTGATCCTTTAGATTTTACTAATAATCACCAAATACAGATCCAGAAGCTATTTATGTGGGAATTACGAGGCTCCAGTATATTACAAAGTTTTCCTATCCATATGGCATAGGGATATAATTTTTAATTTTCCAGTGTAATACTTCACAAGCGGGGGTGATTTTGCCCCCAGGAGACATTCTGCAATGCCTACAGACATGTGTGATTATTTTCACGGGGGGGATGTTACTGGCATCTGGTAGGTAAACATCAGAGGTGCTGTTAAACATCCTGCAGGACTTGCCATGACAAAAATTATCTGGCACAACTGTCAATAGTGCTATTTTTGGGGAACCTTGCTTTACAAACAAACAGGTATCTGTCAATTTTATTTCTGAGTCCTAGATATCTCCCTGTTAATGAAGCCCTGTCCTAACTTGGGAAGAAAAAAAAAGTACAGCTAGATTTTTTTCATATTCAACAGAATAGAACATAATTTTGTAACAGAACCTAGTTTTAGCTTTTTTTTTTAAAGATTTTTATTTATTTATTTGACAGAGAGGAGAGAGATCACAAGTAAGCAGAGAGAGAGGGGGAAGCAGGCTCCCTGCTGAGCAGAGAGCCCGATGTGGGGCTCAATCCCAGGACCCTGAGATCATGGCCTGAGCCGAAGGCAGAGGCTTTAACCCACTGAGCCGCCCAGGCGCCCCAAAGTTTTAGCTTTGATAAACAGTTTTTTTCCAAATTTCTCCAGCTAAAGCTCTAGAGGATTTGCTTAGAAATTAACCTCACTTGAACTTTCTTCATAAAAAAAAGGTCTGAGAGGTGCCTGGGTAGCTCAGTTGGTTAAGCATCTGCTTTCAGCTCAGGTCATGATCCCAGGGTTCTGGGATCGAGTACTGCATTGGAGTCCTTACTCAGCAGGGAGCCTAATTCTCCTTCTGCCTGCAGCTTCCCCTGCTCATGCACTCTCTCTCTCTCTGACAAATAAATAAATAAAATATTTAAAAAAAAATTTTTTGAGAAAAATTTTAAAATGCTATATAGATTTAAGTTGAGAGAAACGTGTTTATTATCACTGTCCCTTTTCTCCTATCAGTGTCACTATTTCAAATTTCCATCTACATGTAAGGTATGTCTCCAGAGTTATAAAATCCATCCTAGGGGTGCCTGGATGGCTCAGTGGGTTAAAGCCTCTGCCTTTGGCTCAGGTCATTATCTCAGGGTCCTGGGATCGAGGCCCACATCGGGCTCTCTGCTCAGCAGGGAGTCTGCTTCCCCCTCTCTCTCTGCCTGCCTCTCTAACTACTTGTGATCTCTCTCTCTGTCAAATAAATAAATAAAATCTTAAATATAAAATAAAATAAAATAAAATACATCCTAACCTAGAATTAAAAAAAAAAACAACTGAACTTATTATTCCTTCAGTAGCAGAAAACATGGAGGTTCTAGTTCCCTTTACCTCTCATATCAAGTTATTTCTCATCCATTATTCTTTTGACACTCTCCAAAAAGTAACCCTGTGACAAATGTTTATCTTATTTACTATACTATCTTCCTGTACAGTTATTCACTTATTCATCATCCAAGAAATATTATGAATGCTTCTTATGAACTAAAGACATTGTGGGAAGAAAGACAGACACAGTCCTTGTCCTCAGAGAGTTCTGTCTCATGGAAGGCCAATAATTGAACAAGCAATTCTAAAAAGCATGATGTGTCATGAACAGGGGATCAGCTCAGGAACACAGATAAGTGGCATCTCTTCTGGTATAAGTGAAACCTGCAGCATAAATAAGAAATATGGAAAGAAAGTGGAAACAGATTATTCACAGGCAAAGAAAGAGCAGAGAGGAAAAAGATCATGGCAATCTGAAGCAAGGGCAGAATGTCAACGTGCCGGAATGTAGGCTACGGATGGAAGAGGAGCAAGCGATGATGCTGGAAAGAGGCAGGGGCGAGCATTAAGGAGTTTTTATTTCATTCTAAGAGGAATAGAAAGCCATGGAAGAATTTTCAGAAGACAACGTTATGATAAGACTCATATTTAGAAACATCGCTGTAGCTGCAAGGGAGTAGCAGGAGGCAAAAAAGGAGAACAGGGGAAAAGTGGGCCATGATAACAGGTGGAAGATGATAGTGGACTGGAACAGGACACATGGGTTCATTTGTAGAGAGCTGGACATTCAGTAGATCTTTAGGAGGTAGAATCAAGAATTTTTATTGGATATTCCCCAGGCTCTACTCTTACATTCCAATTATCTAGCTCACACCAGCAGTTTTGGTTTGAAAATACTGGAAATTAAAATGCAGTTTGATTTACGAGAGCTAAGAGGGTCCTCACAGCATCCTATGAGATAGGCAAGGCAAGAAAATTTCCCTCATTCAACAGATAAAGTGGAGGCTTAGAGACAGTAAGCAACTGACACCGATTTATAATGTTACTAGGTGGTAAAAATGGGCTTAGAACCCAGCCAGCAATTTCTGAATCCAGTTTGGTTTCTAGTAGTGTGTTTCTTCTGGATCTACACATCTGCCAGAGTTCTAGGCTGTTTGGTGTATACTGTGCACTCTTGCACTTGATTACTGTCAAGTATAATTTTCTAATCACTTCATAAATGTGTATGTATATTCAGTAACCATTCCACAAAGAAATGGGAGGAAAAAATCATAAACTCTGATTATATTGATTATAACTGAATGAATAAAATCATAAATAGACATTTATATTAATATAACTAATATGGAAAAAAAAGGCCTATTAGCATTGTCCAAGCTAAAACTATGTTTCACATGAATTAGTTGGCAGTATGATCAGAACATAAATATTTAATGAATTATGGAAATCAAATTTGCCTTCATGCAAGTTCACTCTAAATACACATTAATTCCAGAGAACCAAAAAAGTTGAATTGCCTCTTCCTCCAAAACATAATTTTTCTTTCCGTCTAGTTGCATTTGACAAGTAATCCACTAAGGTACTTTACCTTTTCAGCTCTAAATTTGACTCCAAAAAAACCCTATAATTAATTTGCTATTGTGAAATATGAATACCTGAGTCACAGTTTAATAACTTTAGGGTAAAATAATTACTTTTGTTAGTGGATATAACTACCAGTCACACATACATAAATTTTATTGGATATGGGAGGTAACAACTTTATATTTTAAAAACATACCAGATACAATTTAAAAAGTGATTATTTTGGAAATATATAAAATGGGTGGTAAGAGGAGACCAAATGCTTTATATGGAAGGTAACTATATAATTCATCATCCCAGCCAGAACCCTTTCAAGACTGAAAGGAGAGTCATTAATAACAACAGAATGAGTGTCACCTTAATCACTAGAATGAGATAACAACAAGGGGAAATGACTTTTCTAAGAGTTCCTGAAATTCCGATGATGAGCCCCTGAAAAAAAATTCACTTTAGCATACAACTATTGTAACTAAATAACTTGGACATACACCAAAATTCTGAAATTTGAAGATTTGGGACATTTTAGCAGCCAGCTCCTCTACCAATGTTTTTAGAAGTTTAAATCAATATACTTCACAATAACAACTTGCTTAAAACTTAAAACTGTGAAAAGGTTTTGTGGCTGTTTGCTTTTAACCTTCCTCCCCACTAACGGAAGTATCCTGTTTAGTGCTAGACCTTGGGTTCCTTGCCACAGTTGCAAACCAGATATCAATCTCTAATAGCATTTTAAAAATCTATTATCATTTCCATTTAAATCTATTAAATCTATAAGAACAATACCCAATTAACTTTGAAAAGTAAAGCATGAACACCAAACAAAGCAAACCCTATTATTGCTCTCACAATTCTTGTGTGTCAGGTCTAAACTGTCACAGGACAAGGTAAATATTTTGGTAGGGGCAAAGAAAAATGCTTTAACTCAGAACCATTACAGTGTGAGCTGTGACAAGAACACTTACAATATATAATACAAAAGCAATATGCTGCCACAGAAGCATTCCTCCATGGATACGAGACATTTTAATCCGTTTTTGTACAGAACAGGAGGAATTAAGGAGTTGAAACAGAAACAGAACTTTTTAAGATGCCTGGAGAAAAAAATATCCATTAGTAAGCAGCATTCTCACTGGGATTGCTTTTCTTGAATATTCTCCATCAAGGAGATGAGAATATCAGTTTTTACACGTTAGTCCAGGAAAGTGATAGTCTGAAATTAGAGCTGCTAAAAACAGGCAGGTACTGTGAAATTCAAGGAAATGCTGCATCAAGAAGCTAGAGGAATGAAAAAAGGATAAAATTCTCTTTATCCTTACAAAATTGGCACATTATTCCAAGTGAGGTAACAGACAGAACCTCACAGCAGATTAAAAAGAATTTGAGGACAAATGTTTCATTCAGTTGTCCTTTCTATATTGCAGATAACTTTCCACCCAGTAAAGAAAAGCCTTGTCTTTTATTAACTCCACTTGAAGGTTTGTGTTACTATATAAAACCCCTTTTTTCACATAGTCATGAATGTATTGGCAAGTACCTCTACATCATTCATACTTATAAAATTCAACATGGCAGGTGGTCCTTAATTTTTCACTGTAACTATTAAAAGCTCTGCAGAAGGTGACTGCCTTGTTTCCATTTGCTTTTCATTTGCTTCACTTGCCATTAAAAAAATTGCCTCCTGAACATTTTCAAAGAGCATCTTCTTTAAAAATAATGAAGTCTTCTTAAGAAAAAATACAGAATAGATTTTTCTGAAAATTTTTGCTGTTCTAGAATCAGGTAGATTCATTTCAAAGGATCACATTTGCTATTTACAAATTCATGAGTGCTTCCTGCACATATGTCCTCAACAACACAATTACACACAGAGAAAATTCTAGGGTGATAATTTTTTTTTACTTTTTTAAAGATTTTATTTATTTATTTGACAGAGAGAGAGAGATCACAAGTAGGCAGAGAGGCAGGCAGAGAGAGAGGGGGAAGCAGGCTCCCTGCTGAGCAGAGAGCCGGATGAGGGGCTTGATCCCAGGACCCTGAGATCATGACCTGAGCCGAAGGCAGAGGCTTTAACCCACTGAGCCACCCAGGCGCCTTAAGGTGATAAATTTTAAGTTAAAAGTAAAATAAGCAGTAAAAGCAAGTCATTATTTTAAGTTAGTGGATTGGTAAGTGATACATATTTTCATAAATTGAGAACTGAAGAGACACAAGATCTAATGCAATATGCCTTTAAAAGATCATACCGTGTTTTACCACCTCCCCTGACACAAAGTAAAGATTTCTGTCAAAAAAAAAATCATTTTCATTTCAATCTATGTCCTTAAAAACCAGAACCTTTCTGTTTGATTTATTCTGTAGGGCAAATAAGCTGCCTCTTTTGATATTGTGATTATTAACACATGTAGTTAGTAATTCTAACAACTGGATAATTAATAAACATTAGTAGATTAATCACAAATTAAGTCAAATTAATCATAAATTATTTCACAAATTAAAAAGCTTAAAAACTATATCAAAGGTTGTTGGAACCAATGAGCTAATAAGTTAGGATAAAAAATCATTACAGTCTGGAATTCTGTGAGTGTCCTCTCCCCACCCTCCCTTTCTCTCACACCCTATGATCCTCTCATCCCAATCCTTTAGCTTCATCTTTTGGAGAGATGAATTGATAGCATCCCCATCTGTCAACAAGCCCAGCCATACTTAAGCCATCATCATCAATCAGAGGTTTTTTGTTTTTTGGTTTTTTTTTCATTTCCCACTCACAGACTGAAATGCCTCACTTTGATCTCAGTTTTGAATCTTGTTTCTTTCCTACTGTAATCCTGCTTTCTATGCCCTTCTCCTTCAAGGACCCTAGATGATCATTTCCCCAACTGTGTTTGCAAACACTACTCCAAATATTACTAAGAACTACATCAAAGGGATTTATCTTAAAGTCAACTATCCACACTCTATCAATCAAATAAGTTTAGCAAACTCTGAACAGAAAAAGTCTTTTTTAATACAGCCTCTCAGAGCTTTCTTCTCCTATTATGAACTCTCCAAACGGGAACGGATCCTGTTTTATGTGCACCACCCAAATAATTAAACTCTTAACCACTCTGCTACAAGTTGACTTTGTTACTGCCCTCTTTTCTTCATGACAACTGTTTATTCTCATTCCAGCCACTTTCTCAAGTTACCATTCATTCTTGGTTCACGTGAATTTGGTTTCTACTCTCAGCACTGTCTAGGTGATGGAATTAGACCCCTATGAAAAACCTTCTCGCTTTCCACTACTACTATTTTCATAGATACCTCTGACAAGCCACCATCTACACACAGCCACTATCTGCAGCCACATTCATTTTAAAGGGAGAAGCCCACTCTGTCAGGTTTTCTGACCTGCCCATGGATGAGACTAGCAAATGCAAGTATTTGAAACTACTCACCCCTTCTTTGTCCAATGCACCAAATCAAAGTCTTTATCTTATTTTAAGAGCCCAGTTTTAAAGTTCAATTTGACTGGCCCATCCTTTGATAGGAGAGTCTCATTCCCCATTGCCTTAAATCTTCGAGGTAATTTACATCATCTCACACATCACCTAAACAGTTAAACTAACATTTATCAAGCACTTTTTGTTTCTGGGATGTCACTTGGTAATACATATGCATTATACAGTTTAATGTTAATAACAATACCAGATATCACTCAGAATCCATAGATTCTATCATGATACTCAATTTAAAATGAAGATTCTGAGACTATATGAGATTAAGTAATTTGCCTAAAGTTACAATTAGTAAATAAAATAAAAATTTGATGCCAACTAAAATGCAGTATCTTAGGAAATAATTTACTTTTCATAAGAAATAGAAAAATCAAATATTCTGGGACTTCTAGAACAAGGAAGATTAATTTTGACCTTGAAAATCAGAGAGGGTTACCTGAAGGAACTAACACACTTGAGCTTTTGAAGGACACACAATGTATGAATATTTTGTGAGGATATGGAAGAAAAGCCATGCCAAGAAAGTGAAACAAGCACAATAGAAATCATTGAAACTGAAAAGTAAGGGCTACATTTAGAAACTACTGACAAACCAAATCAGTCTGGCTGAAATAAAATGGGCTTTAAAAGGATAGTAGTAATGGCACCTGGGTGGTGTAGTCGGTTAAGCCTCGGACTTTTGGTTTTGGCTTATGTCAGATCAGCTCAGGGTTGTGAGATGGAGCCCAGTGAGGGGATCCACAATGGACAGGGGACTCCATACTGGAGTCTGCTTAACATTCTCTTTCTCTCCCCCTCTGCTGCTCCCCTACCCTGCCCCCATTCTTTCGCTCTTTATTTCTCTAAAAAATAAAAACAATTTTTTTAAGAAAGATTCTCTCTCCCTCTGCCAGTTCCCCTGCTCTCTCTCTCTCAAATAAATAAATCTTTTTTTCTTTTAAAAGGATAGTAGTAAGAGATAAGCTCAAAATTCTAATGTCATGTGTTTCCCTTTAGATGTTGTTTTTCTAAGCATTAGTTTTACCTCTGTAAAGTTCCCTACCACATCCTTTCTTTCTCATTCTCCATAATAGGGTCTAAGTTCATAGTCTTTGCCTAGAGTCACTCCAAAAGGAGTTGTTGCTTTCAGCTTCTCCCACCTCTAGTCCAGTGTCCAACTTCCCTTTCAGTTACTACCATAGCACAACTTTGATTATATGTCCTCCTTAAAAGTTATTGATGATTTCCTCATAACTGCAAAAGGTTCTACAAATCCCTTCATACAACATAGAAAGCCACTTCTCCCCAGGATTTCATCCAATTTATCTTCTATTTTTTCAGCTTTACTACTATAATCCTTTTCACACAAAACCCAACTATCTGATCACCAAATATGACCTACAAGTTCACACATCCCCCATCTTTGCTCATAACGTTCCCTGGGCCTGAAGTGCTTTTGTATGATTTCACATCTATTAATTAATACTCAGTGTGCATACCATTTCCTGCAAGCCTTTATCTTCTTTCCAGTTGAAATCTATTTCCTCAATCAGAATTTGTATGCAATTAGCATTTCCTGGCTTATATTGTAACTAGTTATTTAAACATTTATTCTTTGATGAAAATATTAAGTCTACTTAAGGTGCACAGAATAGATGCTCAATACAATTTTATTTTTCTGGCTTGCTTTATTTTTCAAAAAATGAATGGGGAGATAAATTTGGGAAGAAATTGTCGGCAGGAGCAAGTTTTCCTGATGTAAGTCTTACACTGGGCAACAGCTGTTACAATGGGAAAACACAAGCATGGACTGCCTTTCCATCCACTTTACTAATCACAAGGTTCCTGGTGCTGAAGAAGCTTTGGAGATTGAGATCCTGAAGTGATATCTATCTCCTGAACATTTGAGTAGAGAAGGCAGTGATCTACCAAAAATTACATAGAACTAAGCAGGGCTAGAGGCTATAAGTTTACATATCTTAAAAAAAAAAAAAAACTTATTAAATTATACTCTATCACATGATTCACAGATGTTGTATCCTCCTAAAATATTTTCTATAGTCTAATATGAAAAAGAGTGTTAATTCCTTAAAAGAAAAGAATGGCATGAAAGTTAAAAACTGTATTTTTGAGGCACGCCTCGGGGGCTCAGTTGGTTGATCGGCAAACTCTTGATTTCGGCTCAGGACACAATCTCAGGGTCCTGTGATCAAGCCCCATGTCAGCCTCCACACCCGACGGGGAGTCTGCTTCAGGATTTCTCTCCCTCTCCCTCTGCCCCTACCCAGTTCATGCTCTCTCTCTCAAATAAATATAAATATGTTTTTAAAAGAAATCTGTATTTGTGACAGAACTAAGAAGCCCAGAGAATTTGGATATGCTATATCAGACAATAAAAAATTACTTGCACTACAAATACAAATGTGTATATCATACATAGAATATAGCAAGATTCAGTATGTGTTGAAGAAAATTGTTACAATACATTCACTTCCTTTTGGTAGTTAAGTTTCTATTTTGGTTTCTTTTCTAGAGTTAATATGCAATTATATATCAATTTCTTCCTCACACAAAAAGACACATTTACCTTTGGGGAATTAATATATAAAACCTATTAGAACTCATGGTACCCATTTGCAGTTTATTCTATAAGTGATATTCATTGCCACAAAACAAAGCAATTGACTGCAAATGCATAATGGCTTATTAGTAACAGCAACAGCTCAAGGACTACCAATCTATAAGAATTTTTAAAAATGTGTATGTTTATGTATACACATAATTCATTTTGATGAATTTTATATATCGCAATGTGTTTAAATAGTCTAGTCTGTGTCATCCAGCAATTAAAAAGAAATCATAAAAATTAAACACTTCATAATTTTTTAAACTCCATGAAGTCCCTGTTTTCCTGCTATGTTTATAGTGGCGCAGTCACTAAATTGGTCTAGATTGTATTTTAAATTAATACTAAAGTATTCCTGAAAATAAGGAACCCTGTATTGGTTAACTAGAATAGAATGGTAGCCCATATTTTTAAACGATTGAAAATAGTACTTCCTCCCCACATGCTCATGAGAGTGAAGAACAAAGAAAGGATGAGTTAATATTGTCATGTTCTACTTCTATGCTCCTTTTTTTTCTTTGTAAAATTAGAGATAAATTTGATAGATAGATGTATGTGTGCATATGCATATACACACATAGCATCATACATGATCAATGCAGAAAACATAAAGATTACAGAATAATCCAAAGAAAACTAAATATAGCCTATATACCACTGACAATGGATGATTCATCTCAATAGTTTCATGTATGTTTTTGCATTCTTTTCCTAAAAATTAAATGGCACTACTTGTGCACTGCTTTTTTATTTAGCCTAATATTGTGAACATTTTCTCATGTAAACATATATCATTTAATGACATGATTTCGTAGTCTGTATGACATCTCATCTTATGGATTTTCATAATACTCTTAATTTCCTATTCTTGGACATTTAGGGTGATACCTCATTTTCAAGAGTCAAAGTTCTTTTCTTCCCCTGGAAGAGAATCCCAATTATCATAATCATCACCATCAAAATTACTTGTTGGCAATTAACTGAACATTGGACATTTATAATCTTTGTATCTTGCCTTATAGGAGTTAACCAAATAACTTCATTTATATGGTTAATCATTCTTCATCTATTTACTGGGTAGGGAGTGAGCTATGTAGGGTGCTAGTTGTATATAAAGGTGCTAGAAGGACATAAAGAAATACCATTATTGTGTAGTAACCTATAATCTAATGGAGGCTATTACAGTAAAGCTGATGCACATTGAAATTTGCCTTATAGGGAAGGGAGCAGCAATGGGAAGGGAAGATGAAGAGATTATATGTCTTTCCCCAAATATGGAAATTTAGACAGAAAATTATAATATATGAAAATCATAGGGGGAAATTAAGTAGTTAGGATACTTCAAATTATTCAGTATGGTTGAGTAATGGGCAAAAGGATAAGTAGAGGCAAGTTAAAAGGATTTTGAATAAGATGTTAAAATATATCTTGGAGGGATCCTGGGTGGCTTTGTTACTTAAAGGTCTATCTTCAGCTCAGGTCATGATCTCAGGGTCCTGGGATTGAGCCTCACATAAGGCTTCCTGCTCAGTAGGGAGCCTGCCTTTCCCTTTCCCTCTTCCCACTCTCTCTCTTTCAAATAAATAAATAAAATTTAAAAAAATATCTTGGAAACTACATGAAGAAATTATACATTTTTAAAGAAAGCCATGGTATGACTGAATTTGCATTTTAAAAATGACTCCAAAGGATGAGTAAAAAAAAATATTGGAAAAGGAGTAAGAACACACTCAAACAGATAAATTGGGAGGCTACCCACATTCTCTTCTAAGGTAGGTATGACACAGACTTAAACCAAGATAATGTCAGTAAGATGGAAAAATCGTTGGAATATATTGGAGAGATTTTATGGAAGTAGAATCAATAAGATTTCTGGATCTTTTCCAGCCACATTTACAAAAATAGAAACACAGAGAGCAATTCTTAGAATAGTAACAAATGCAGCTAGCATTTATTGATTACTTACTATGTGTTAGACAGTATGCTAAATGCTCTACAAGCACTATCCCATTTTTATCCATATTTATTATCCACTTTCCATGTGCAAGTGCTTTCTGTATATTAGCTCATTTGGTCCACAAACAACCTCTGGAGTTAGATGCTGTTAATATTTCCCGCTTTGAACGTAAGGGATCAAGGCCTAGAGAGATTAAGTAGCTTGCCCGTGCACACAGCTAATTGATCATATGTATATGCAGACAGAAGAGAAATTTTAACCATTATTTAATTATTTTAATAAGATAATGGTGCTAATCTGAAAGATGTCTCAAGGGGTGTTCAGTGGGTTAAGCCTCTGCCTTCGGCTCAGGTCATGATCTCAGGGTCCTGGGATAGAGCCCCACATCAGGCTCTCTGCTCAGCAGGGAGCCTGCTTCCCCCTTTCTCTCTGCCTGCCTCTCTGCCTACTTGTGATCTCTCTTTCTGTCATATAAATAAATAAAATCTTTGAAAGATGTCTCAAAAAGTCTCCTGAAAATAAAATACTTATTCACTCATTACAAAAGATACGTAACAATAAAGATGCATTAAACTTCTCTTCAGAGGCTTAAAAACAAAAAAGTAAAAAACAGTGGAACAAACACTGGAATACGTGGGCTAGAATTTAAATCCTAAAAATTATAACCTGACTTCAAAGTAAATATAATTAATATTCAATTTCATTCTTCTTTAAGCAGAAATTATTCTTCTTAAGTAAAAACTCAGTAGATATGAGGTTTTTTAAAAAAATACTATTTTATTAGAATCTCAGTCTATAGAACTATTCAAAACAAATTGGGACTAGAAAAAGGAAACTTTTTCTTACAGAATAAAACAAACTACTAAATGTGAAAGGAAAAAGAAAATTTAAAAAGCAACACTTTGCAATGACCAAGGTTAATAAATGATTCCATTTGACATCATCAATGTTTACTGGGTGAACGACTGTCAGGGAACTGGAAAATTACAGTGTCTCCAGGTATCATTGCATATTTACTAATTAACTACAAGCAGAAAGCAGTAAATTTACAATAGAAGAATCTGGCATACATAAGCTTAACCAAGCCATCAAACTTAGCATTACAAATAAGGAGACCAAAGTGACATTATGTGATGCAATGGAAAGTAAATCACATCAATGATATTGCATCCCCACCAAAAATTTAACTTGAATCAAATAATGAGAAGATAATCAGGCAAATATAGAATGTGGCATTATTCTAAGAGATAACTGATTTGGATTCTTAAAAAAAAAGAAAGAAAAAGAAAGTCAGTAAAACAAAACGAAAATTAAGGGAAAGTTCTAGATTAAAAGAGAAGAAAAGAAATATGGAACCAAAGAAATATAGGATCCTTAATCAGATTGTGGATTTAAAAAAAATTAACTATAAAGAACTGTTTGAGGCAACTGGAAAATTGACATATGTATTATTTATTAGATAAACTTTTTAATGAATGTAAAATTTCTTGGGTTTGAAATATAGTAGTGTTTATGTAGCAGAATGTCTTTGTTTTGGGGAAATATACTAGAGTAATTTAGTAGGAGTTAAGTATAATGATGTCAGCAACTTATTTACAAATGGCTCAGCCAGGAAATAAAAATCACACACACATACATACACACACAAACATACACACACAAAGGTGGGGTGAGGTAAACACACATACATGTGGTAGTATTTTAAAAACTGGAGAGTCTGAAGACAACTACGGTGTTTAATGTGCTATTCTTTCTACTTTTCTATTAAACATTTGAAAAGGGAAAAATTATAAGGTAAAAATTTCTCAAATGGAGTTAAAATTCATCACTGGGTTGTTAACATTATTAATTTTAAGTGTTTTTGGCAATCTATAAACTCATGTAATTTTATATCTCCCTGACAAATTTATCATAGTTATCTATAAACAAAAACACTCAAGAAAGGTTTGTTGAACGAAAGTGAATTAGTTTTATATCCCAAACATCTTTCCCCAAAAGTCTTTTTAGTACTGAATTCTTGTTAACTTCAATATTTTCATTTTGTTTGATCTTTTACTCACCAAGCAGCACTGAAGAATCCCTAATCCCCCGTATATTAAATGCCTGTCAGTTTCATAATTTTCTCAGTTAAATGCATTAGATTTTGCCAATAATTAAAATTGTCAACAAATATTTAAATCTAGCTTAATATGTAGCCTTGCTATGAGTATACTCTAATGAGAGCAATCCCTCTGGAATTTTATACCAGATACTAACCCTCCAGAGGTTCATACAGATTCCAAAACACACATCTCTGCCTCAAGGGCAAGAAAGGTCATTACACGTCTAAAAGTGTAAATGGAAACTTCAGTGTCACCGTCACTGGAAAAACTACTAATATGATACCACTGTCAAAGAAAAAAACAGAAACAAATGGCAATAGAGGAAAAGAAAACTAGAAAACATTTATAATATACAAATGATGAAGCATAATTATCTGGTTTTACCAAGAACAAAATAGAGCGTCTTGACCTCCTCATGTCAATGTTTATGCCCTGGTGGAACAGGACAGAGAAGGGCCTAAGGAAAGTAACATGAACAGGAATAATTTCCTCAGTCACAAAGGAAAAGATGCAGATAAGCAAGGATATACTGCAGAGCCTGTTGACCTCAGAAAATGTATGAATATGTCTATATAGGTATGATCTATCTATATCATATTTATGAATATAAATGACAGAAAGGAAGGACAAAGGATGAGAGGGAAGAATGAAGGGAAAGGGGCACCTGGGTGGTTCAGTTGGTTAAGCCACTGCCTTTGGCTCAGGTTGTGATCCCGGAGTCCTGGGATCGAGTCCCATATCGAGCTTTCCCTGCTCTGCAGGGAGCCTGCTTCTCCCTCTCCCTCTGCCTCTCCCTCTGCTCCTGCTCTCTCTCTCTCTCTCTCTCAAATAAATAAATAAATAAAATCTTAAAAAAAAAAAGAATGGAGGGAGAGAAGCTGGTTATTTAGTTAATCAGCTGAAAGATAAAGGGGACAGAAGAAAACAATTGACTTTTCTAGCCTATTACTTCATGTAACTTCCAGCTACTTAAAAATAGAATAAAAGTTAAACTCTTCATGGGTTTAGGAGAAAGAAAATCTAAAGCTGAAAACCTAACACCTGAATTGTAGTCAGATGTCATCTCATTATAATGTTTATACTTTGAAGTAATCTATCAGTCAGCATGCAGCATGACTTCCTTAAATATGAAATGGCACAACCTAAAATTAAAAAAAAATTATGGTACAATCTAAAATTTGAAAAATTATACAGTATTCTCCTGCTTTACAGAAGGAAGCAATTTTTAGAATCAATTCCTTCCATCGCAAGATTCTTTTACAACTGTCAAAAAAAAAAAAAGGCCACAACTATGCTGACAAAGCAGTGTGGAGTAAACTCCAATCTACACATAACTTCAGAGACCTAAAAGTATAGAAAGTGAAAATCACCCACTTTTCCTGACAGCAAACATAGGTCATGTTTCTCCAGAAATCCTTGACCCCTGTAGCGCAGTAAGAATCAGAAGTAAAATCAGCCATGCCCTCAAAGGGATGGTTACCTTTTCAGTTGTAGTGTGTGCTTTTGCCTGGCTGCCTCAATAGGAAAAGATGGGAAATGTCAGACCAGGTATTGGGACTGCCGGTTTATTTTTCCTTCCAGATTGACACAAAGGAATTAAAACAACTTCCATGGCTCTCAGTTAGAGACGTCACTATTCATCTGATGATTCTCCTCCATTTATTAGACTGCAAATAACCGGTCTCATTTTTCTTTACATTTTTAAACAGGAAAAACAAAAATAGCATTTAAAACTAAATACTACTATCCATTTACCTGATTTTTCCATAAATTACTCCTTGAAGATATGAAAGCAACATTTAGTGCATTGTAACACAGTATGTAAAGTTACTACCAAGGAAAAGACTAACTTTTGGGGAAGGACACTTAAATGCATAGTAATTTCTTCCATAGTTAAAAAAATAAGAATGTGAAGCCTGTCGATTACACAATAAAGCACCACTTATTATTTAAAAATAAAAATAATGCCTATTTCAGTATCAAGTATTTCCCAGGCAAGATCTTAAAGATAAAGCATAAAATACAAAATTAAGAATTTTACTTGAGTGGTGCCTAGGTGGTTCAGTCAGTTAAACATCTGCCTTTGGCTAAGGTCATGATCCCAGAACCTTAGGATCTAGCTCCTACTCGGACCCCCTGCTCAGCAGGGAGTCTGCTTATCCCTCTCCTTCTGCCTCTCCCTCTACTTGTGCTTGCGCACGAAGCTCAGGCACGCCCACTCTCTCTCTAAAAAATAAATAAAATCTTAAAAAAAAAAAATTTTTTTTTGAAGTATTTCATTTTTTTAAATTAAATAGAAACAAATTTTTGTTGGGAATGATTGTTTAATACATGTGTTAACTTATTAAATAAATTATAGAAATCTCTTATTTTAAAGAACACCATTAGTTGAGGCAAAATACCTCATTTCATTTAATAATACATGGTAATAATTACAAAAAACAAAACTCTGGAAAAGGATTCTTTGATCTTGCAGATTGAAAGTAAAACTCTCTGTAACTCATTTACGACCTGTTCTAACAAATCACAATTCATACAGATGTGCCATGATTAGTTTAGGCATCACTAATAACCCTCTATTGGTATCTATGGTTTGGTATCTCAAACCATAGCCCTCAGCTATTATGGCTTTCAAACCAGAATCTAGGAAGCCCAATTATTTCAGGCACTGTTCGGTGCCTAGAAATCTGAAATATAAATCAATATTGTATGTAAATATAGTATCCAATATAATGTTGAATGAGATATCTCAATGAGTGATTGTTATGCACATACATGGAAGTTGTTCAGTAACTTCCTAGTCTCAAAATTTCCAATCCAAAGCAACGTCTCTAAGAATAAGCCAAGAAGTACTGTGAGATGACTCTCCCGGTTCAAATGATTCAACAAGGAATGATTTTGGAAAGTTACCAGAAACATTTATGACACCATAATACACTGATTCGCATATAAAACACCCTCTACTGGGCTTGCAGAACTGAACTGGACTGAACTCTGTAAGCTCTCAGGGCAAAGGGGCTGATACTTAGCAGTATAAAATGACACTGGCTTCTAAACTTTAGTGTTACTAATCCAAACTGACTTTTTCAGATCATAAAGTACAATCGGCCTTTTCAATTTAGATTCAAACACCCAGCTAACTCCATTAGCCAGTGATTCCATGAAGCAAAATCTACTGCCATTTAACCAATTCTTCCTTATTTTCTTCTGCTTTGGAAGTTCTTTGTTTTTGAAGAAACCAAGAAAATCTACAACAAACATAAAAAAAATAAAAATAAAACCTTAAGCAAAATTGTATCTGTACTCCAGACAGCTTTTCACTAATCTTTATGAAAGAGAACAGACTGTACAGATCACTAAGAGCAAACTTATATCCAGGATAGGAGGCTCCTGTCATTTCTGGAGTATGTTTGTGTGTATTTGTATCATTGGATTCATCTCAAAGACCCTTTGGATAAACTAACATAATTCAACAGATGTGAATCAGTCCAATTTAGTCCACCACCCTCACCACCACCACAATCACCACTACCACTAAGTATAAGAACATAGCTCAGGAAATGGCTCTTTGTCAGAGTACTGCTTGGAAAATCATTGATTCACTGACTGAATTTAACACCTGTATGTGCAGATATGGCATGTAATTCATAAAGCAACAAAGCTACAACTTTAATACTTGCACTTTTTATGTAATCATTGTTAAATCCTGCAGAAGATAACCAATAAGAGAGAGAGCTGTCAGAACTCAGTGAAGAGACTATCAACGCGATAACTTCTCTTCAGTGTTGGAACATCACTTTATGTAGATGGGTGCTTAGATTCAGACAAATGTGGGGAAAAATAAGAATTGACAAAACACATGTTTAGTGTCTTTGTATGATTAGGTTCAGGAACATTGCCAGGAGAAAATTTTGTGTATGATCTCATCTGAGCTTAGTTACTTGTCAAAAAAGAAGAAGAAAATATCTTAATCATCAGATGCTGTCTTTTTGAGTTTGGTGGAACAAAAAACATGTTCATTCCTTTAATAAGTCCAAATAAACAAGACTGATGAGGTGAACAAAAATCAATCCACAGATTCCAAAAATTTTACAACTGTTTATTTTCAGTTCAAACATGATTGATGTCAATTAGATGCAGATCTGTCCTGGTGATTCTCATGAATCCACCATGTCAGATAATCACCTTCCATGGAACTCTTTTTGAAAAGTCAGTGCTGTGCTTTAAGTTATCTTTTCCCTAAATCCTTAAATTCCACAATTTTTTTTAGAAATTATTGTTTTATATCTATCGCAGCTATTTTTCCGGTTTTGTCAGTGGTAATATTTTCCTTACAGAGTACAGAGGCTACTTAGTATTGTTGATGTAATGGACATTTACGATCACTGGTACATGTTAACCATTTTTGTGAGAATTTTTTTTAAGTATTACAAAAAACCCTTCAGAGTGAGAGATGCACACTATACAATTTAAAGTGTAATCCTCAGTAAGCAAAATATATGGAATCTTGATTTATAGACGAAGGAGGCTATTAGGTTGTAACATACATTGCTAACTAGAAAGAAAAGTGCTTTTAGACAATGCCATAAAAATTGATAAGTAAAATATAGCCTTTCTGACTTTGTCTTTAATGAGACCATTCCACCTTTTATAATCACAAAGAAATCTATTGTTTCATGAGGTTTTGAATGCAAACTAGTAACTCAGGATTTACTTGAAACTTACATCTTTTATTAGTGAAAAGTCAATCTTCTCTTCCTGTGACGAGGCACTGTTCTAAAGATGAACAGAAGCCAAATGAGAGCCTGTTCTATGGCACAGGCAAGCTCTGCATGTAAAATGTCATGACATGTACAGGAAAATAATACAAAGCTAAATTAGTGTCTACATGGTAAATCTGTGGCTATTGTGAAAATCAACTAAAAATATGGAGTATAAGGATCTATACTTGCTTTCTTGACCAACACACACACACACACACACACACACACACACACACACACACACACATTCCGTCCATCATTCACTTTTTGAAGTGTCAGAAAACGTTATTTCTCAAACGACACACAGGGCTTCATTTGCTATGCATAAGGTCAGTGAATATTAGCTTCATTTACACTTGGCTGAGAATCCGTTGGTGTCAACAGGAGAGGCTTAGTTCCTCTACTGAGCGGGGTTAGAATCTGACAGAAATCTGCCACTGAAGAAGATGGATGATCTTCTCTGCTGACCCTGCTCCCCTAAAGTGTCATAGTTTGGGTCTCTTTCTATCTCCACAACAAAAGACCCTCTCTGAGCTTCCCAGTGGCCTTCAGCTTTATTGGTGCTAACAGGTCCAGACATTTTCATCGATCGGATTCTCTACCTTTTAAACACAAGAGCTTGCCCTTTTTGGCTAGCTAAACCTTGGCACAGATGTCTTTTTTTGTAATTGCCTCTCTGCTGTCTATTGGAAAGGACGCAGTCAGACAGGCAAACATCATGTCAGCACAGAAAATGCTGAACTGTTTATCTCAGTTTCCCAATGTCATTTTAATGACAGTGGTATGTCATCTGTCTGTAGAAATTAACCCTTAGATAATCTCGTAGTATCCTTCTAAATGGAAAGTCAAAATTTCATGTCTATTTGATGACTAATATACGTAAAATACATTATGCAGAACTATTCAGTAGGTAGGAAAAAAGTACTTCTCATTTTATACAAGCAGTTACTGACAACCATATTTTAAAACAAATGTACCTGAAAGTATTCTATAGAATTTCATTCTATAAAATTCTAGTCTATATAATTTTTTCATTTTACTTCCTACTACTGGCTGACACTGTAAAATATGGCCTTCTCTGACTAAAAAAGTACATGAAAATATTTAATACATAACAAAGATGCTATAACGATGGAATAAATTACATGTGGCTTTGAGATCCTGGCTGTGAACTATTTTAATATGTTGGAGATTTGTTATTGATATTTGAATAATCCGAAAGAAATTACCTAACCTCAAATTCAAATGTTAAAAAACACATACGCTAAAATGATGAAAAGATCTTACAAACAGATTTACATGTAGCACATTTTATGAGAAATGACTATTTTGACTATGTAATGGATTTCTAATTCAGACACTCTATAATAATATGTAACTGTCAACATTATTTATTCTATGCAAAATACAATTTAATATATTGGCATATCTGGAATTGCAGAGTTAGCTAATAAACATATATGTATGTAAAATATACTGATCTCAGTACAAAAAGAGAGAACTGAAAATAAAAATAAATTACACAAAAATGAAGATAAGGATATACCAATTCTAACTCAGGTTAACCCTTTTGTTAAACTGCAGACAAAATATAATGTGATAATTTTCTTGCACTCTGAAATAAAACTATTAAGCCTCTATCAAAAGATTCTGAAATTCTGTGTATTATTTTTTACTGTTAATTCTTTCATCCAAGTTGAGAAAATTAGCAAATTTCAGTTGAAAATAACTATTAATTAAAATTTCAGTAGCCAAACATTTCATTCTAGATATAGTATTAACAACTCTCAATAAAATAAGTGTATTTATTAAGGCTGAGGAATCCATTTAAAAATATACAGTGCTGAGACCATTCAAGGAAAAAAATTCAAGAACACAGTTCCTTTTTATTTTTAAAATCACATAGACTGTACATTAATGACTTTTAACTTTTATTCTCTAAATTAAATAGTATTTAGTTCAATACAATGCCAGTAATTTCAGATATGTATGTATAAGGTAACTATCAACCTTTTTTCTCCCCCTTTTTCTATAAGAGAGAGTGAACAAAATCAACATTCTACCTCTAGGATGTGAGCCAGAAACATCAGGAGCCTGATATTTTTCAAAAATCAAATTAGTTACTACTTTAATTTGATAATTATGGCACTAAAGATCTAAAATTAATCTTAAGATTAGATGAGTTCTTAGGACTGTGCAATGTTTTTAAAAATAAAAATACCAGTAAGATTCCTCATGACCAATCTGGGTCCTGAATGGTTTTATATGTTCAACTGACCTAAGCATTCTGCCTATGCAGATTCTCAGAAGCATGTCCGTCAATCACTGTCAGCTTTCTGTCAGACTCCACTCTGACTGCAAGTGACAGTCAGTTATCTATTGACATTAATGAATAATAAATAAGCGTGCCCTTTAGGTTTATGTGAATACAATGTATATTATTGTCAGTATAGATTAGCCTATATGCAAAAGCAGATTTGTTTTGGGGGGGTTTGTTTGTTTTTCATCTCATACATTAGGAAATGATAAAACAAAACAAAACAAAAACAAAAACAGAAAACCAAAAACAAAAGCAAGTGGATGCAATAAAAGATGTGCTCAACGTGAACTCTGGTATACATTAGTGTTTTGCTTTTCAACAAGTCAACCTTGTCTCAGCTCATATCATATAAGCTTAAATGAGCTGTATTCACAGGCCCCTGAATATTTATGCTGTCTTTTACAGACCTAACACATAGTTTGCTGTCTCTGCAACAGAGTATACAATGACAGAAAATCCTTAAAAAACTAAAGATCAGAAGAAGTTGTGGCAGTATCCTAACCTTGCTTCTCTTTTGTATTCACCCTTAATCTGCCTTCCTGGCGGAAAAAAAACTATTTAAATTATTATTACACTCTCCTTTGTTGTTAAGTCCCCATCTCCCCTTCTCATACCATAACAAAACTGTCACAGCTTTTTGAAAAATAAGAATTAAGAACTTTAATTAAGCATTCACATATACATCTTGACTAGGTTCCTTTATGATACTGATAGTGGTAATTCTAGAATTATATAGTCACAGTCCAAACGTTACAAAAGGGACTATGACCTCCAGTATTGATCAAAGTACGGTTTATTTTCTTAGCTCAAGAAAAACAAGTTAGAATTCAAATTATAAAAGTTTTGCCCCATATCATGAGTTGGGATTTTTATTTTTAAATTTACCATTTTACCTTCTCATTATGAAAGTCTCTTCTCAATTTAATATTAAAAGTTTAATTTTATAAATTATTGTAAAAAATGAACATTATCAATGATTTGAAGAGGTAAAAACTAGATTTATGTTAGATCTAATTAAGACTTCTACCAAAAACATCAAAGGATGGAGAGTAGTTCAAAACACAAAGTTTGCGATAATAATGAGTAATAGTTATTAATAAGGTTCAATCTTTTTTAATTGATATGCATAGCCCCAAATTATAATACATGAAATCACTGTCATGTAAGGAAGGCAAAAAGACATAATGTTGCCAACTGTATACATAGATTTCAATAAGTGAAAACTCAGAGTGAGAAAGGGAGATGTACTCTCACTATTTTAATCTACTTAGTAGATGGGAAGGTATGTTCTGAAAAGTTTCGAACCAGGGAATAATGTAGAATTTTCTGAAAAGTAAATAGAAAGCTATTGCCGAAGTCTACAACACTGTAGGAAAAGATGTTGGGGGGGGGGGGAGAAACTAGAGGGAGGGGGGATGATAGAGAACATCCACTTTACCACATTGAAGAATGAAGGATATTAGAAAAAAGGATGGCTCTACATTCAGTGATGGCCTGGTGAATAATCTTGAAAATCGATGAGAGAGCTGTTTGAAATTTGAAGTGAATAGCAATGTTGTTATATTGGAAAAAGTTAAAAAGCAGGAAAATGATCAAACATTATGTTCAGCCTTGAAAAAACACAGTACTCTTCTACATAATGTTTGTGCAGAATAAATATCAGAAACAGCAAGAAGCATGGCTGAAATAGCAAACTTTAAAAGTTCCTATCAGGTTTCCTTTGCAAACTAAAACACTGTCTCAACATATTAAACTTGGAGCCACATGTTTTCCCAGCTCCAGCTCACAACCCGAATAGCTAAGCTTAGCATGTGTTAATTTTAAAGGTCAGTTTGAGAAATAGATTTTGCAGAAGCCTGACTGTCCCTCTGCCCTTGCAAGGTCCGAGGGGCTTAGGTCTGAAGGGTTTCTCGGAGGAGAGCCAGCCAGAAATCACAAGGTTAAACAGCAGAGTTGCTGTGCTCTTCCAAATTCTAGGTTTCTGGTAACATAAGAGGTGTCCACTATCCTCATTTTAAAGCACATTTACATACAATTGTCACAATCCCCAAAACACGCTAATTGCTAAAATCTACCTTCCTAGGAGCTGGTAAAATACTACAAGAATTGTGAATTAAAAGACAAAAAAAAAAAAAGAAAAGAAAAGAAACTAAGAAAAAGAAGGGAAAAAAGGACTTTACTTTCTTATATGGCGGAGGAAACCTAAAACAATCTACTTGAAAATAAAGAAATCAAAGCTGGTTTACAATGTTTTTCTTTGTGAAGAAAAATTTAATGACATTGCTGAGGTAGCTTTTATTTTGTTTTTGTTTTTTTTTTTAATATGCAATAATCCAAGAATACCCTTTAAGAGTTTTCAGCCTCCTTGTAAAAGTCAATTGAGATTTCCATAGAGAAAGAAGTCTTAACTATTCAGCACTTACAAATTAAAAATATTAGTGCAGAACAATTTAGAAATCTAAAAATGGGTCAAGGAAAAAATAAACTTAATTTTTTGTTCCATTATGTTGATGTATGCTTTTTTACCCCTGGGGCAGGTAGAAATGGGCAGTGAATGCAAGCGTGTAGATATATATGTATGTGTGTATATGTGCATGTACATACGTGTGTATGTATATATATAGATATATATTGTGTATGTAATGTCAAAGTGGAAAAAAACTGGAAAGAGTAAGTTCTGATTTTACTTTGGAATCTGTCATGAATGAACTGTTAGAACTATAAATGAGGTCTTTAGTTGTCCCACTTATTGAAAAAAAAAAAAGAGAAAGAGAGACCAAAAAAAAAAAAAAAAACCTCTAATTTATTTTTGATAATCTTTAAGGTAACACTCAAACTCCAAGAATTTATGATTCTAATTGTCTTGGAAGGATTATATCCTCAAGGAGTACAAGAATGTCCACAGAACAGTTTTATTATAATGAATTTATATATTTGAGTAGGTAAGGTGCCTGTCCTATCTCACATCTCTTTTCAAGGATAAAACTACTTTACAGGAAAAGGTCAACTGAAATAGGAACACTGTGTAGTACAAGTTATTTTGCCTGTTAAAAATAGTAGATATGAAGAAATGTTTTTAAAATCAATCAAGTTTATTTATTTAAGTCATCTAGTTTAAAGTAAGGTCATTAATTAATGTCATTAGGTAAGTTAAGTCATTAGATGTCATTGTCTATACAGGAACTAGTTTAGCTAATAATAATAATCTACCAAATAAAAAGAAGATATAAATCACTGGAAAATACACAGTAGTTTAGCAAAGTCATTAATATTCAGTTTATTTTTCTTAGACTAAACTTTTATTATATCTAGTGATTCTTTAGATATATTCTACCATTCCACACCTACCACTCCCATCCTTATTCTCTCTCTTATCCTACTCTTTTTGAAAGAATGTTCTTCTTAAAAAGTAAAGTAGGTAATACTAACATAATAGATTGTTAACCAACTTTAATAAATGACAAATGCAAGATATATAGGTAATAATTATATCTGATTTGATCATCTATTTTATTAATAAAAGCATCATGGTGCTCCCTTCACCAAATCTAGGTTTTCTATAAAAGGTTCTAATATAGCAGTAATAGCTTCAGTGCAGGTGGGAAGCTAACATCACCATAGATGAGAAGTTAAACTAGGTATTAGTTAGGTAACACATGAAACAAAATATAAAACATGGTATGTGTCCTTTCAAAGCCTCTTGGTTTTCTCTTAGAAGCAAGAGATAATACCATCATTAACAGTAAGTAACTTTCTCATTTTGAATGAAAAAATTCAAAACCCACAGCACAAAAATTATAACCTTGAAACAAATTTCAAATTCCTCTACTCCAGAATGTATTTTCCTTGGTTTTCTATATCATTCATTGACCCCAGACTAAACAAAGTAAATTGAATAATAAACTTTCCATACTTCTTCATAAAACCACAGAATCTGAGAGAAATAATAACACATTTACTTCAACTAAGGTGTATCTTTTTCTGTGATCCTATGAAATGTTATATGGGGAAAATACTATGATATATATAGACAGATTCTATAATCTTTAACAAAGTTGATATCACAGATAAAGCAAAAAATAATGTCTATAACTCACCAATGTGAGCTAAACTCAAAGCTGAACTGTTTCACCAGATTTTTTAAAACCTCAAATTATACATGCATGTAACCTTCTACTTTTCACATAATAACATGACATGAATATCCTAATAAAGATGTGCCTACATAAACTTAATTAGTAAGATATTTTGCAGAGGATGGGATAACTTAAATTCTCTTAAACGTGAAGAAAATTAGAATAAAGAGACTTTCTGAAATTTTCCTCTCTGAATTATGCATCAGATTTTTATACACATAGAGTAAAACAGCAAATGTATAGCTGGGTCAAATTTCTTCTATGAAGATAATATTGTTATTTGTATAAAATAGCTATATTGTGCATAATATCATCATAAATAAAATCTTTTGTGGATTAGAATTATAACATATCATCTTAGAGGAAATGCCTAGAAGTTCGATACAGAAACGAAACCAAAACGAAACCAAATGCAAAATTTACCGGTATCATTGATTTGTATTATGACACTGCCTGCCTGAAATTAATGACAATTTTAGCTGCCACTGGAAATATGTAGTTTGACCACATACTTGCCAAAGTTAGGATAATTAGAAATGTTCTGAAGTCATATAAATCGTAGTAAGGTAAGTCCTACACACCGATTTCATACTTCCTTATTTTTTCCTCACTTCTTATCTTCCTTTTTCCTGTCCTTTATGTACTGAATAGTTACCATGTTCAGTGCACTGTGGGCACATACAAAATTGACTGAAGATGAGTAAAAAGCAGTTAAGTGAAGTCTATGGTGTCCTAGTAGGAAATTGTAATATGATTCTAATTTAACTATGACCATGATATTATCCATGTTTTTAAAGAATTATGAGCAAATATCTCCGTAAAGGACAAAAGAAACTGATAACAGTAGTTACACTATAAAAAGGCCCTTGGGACAGGAGCATAGGGATGGCACTGATTCCAGATCTAGGCACATTACCTATTCAAAGATGCTTTGAACAAGTATTACGAGCTTCTGAAGGTGAATAATTGAAGAGTATAAAAAATTATAATGTAGCTATAACTCAAATAGAAATATATTTGGACATGATACTGAATTTATATAATTTCTGATTTATAGAATAGAATATAGCTCAGGTTTGTTTGTTTCTATTATTTCATTTTGTTTTGCAATTCAAGGTAATATTTATAATACATAATTTGGAAGCAAAATAATTTTACAAAAATCACTTTCCCCTATAAGATCAACATAAATATACTTCAAGACTTTCTTTTTTTTTTAAGTTTATTTATTTTCTTTTAGTAATCTCTACACTCAACATGGGTCTCAAACTTACAACTTCGAGATCAAGAGTGGCATGTTCTTCCAACTGAACCAGCCAGGCACCCCAAGACCTTATTTTAGAAAATGTTACCAGGCTCTTGGAACTCTCTTTTTCTCAAGACATAGATATTAGTAACAAAGGTGAAATGGCTTTCATTTCATTAGAGGAGGGAGACGGAGAAATTGAAAGAAAGACACAGAAAGACAGTGACAGAGAATGGAAATATGACAATGAATAAATATAAATAGTTATATTATTTTCATAGAAATAAATTCCATATCTGGAGCAGATTCCTGTCCAGGTTTTCTAATGATTAGCATATCATCTTGCTATATGCTATGAGGAGAAGAAAATATAATAAATAGGGTTCTCATACTTATCAGGTTTAAAGCTAATCATAGAGGCTAGCCATATACATAAGAAATTACAGAGTGATATGAATATGAAATTAAAAAAAATATTTGCCTTGGCAGTGGGCAGTAAATGATTAAGTCTTTAAGAAAGTTGAAAAACATTTATTGGAAGGTGAAGGTGATACAAGAACTGTGCTAGGTGGGTACCATGGTCTGTAGTAGAAAACCGTAGGTTGTACAAGCTGTAAAAGGAATTACAAATAAAGATTAAAATCAGATTGCAGAGCGCCTGGGTGGCTCAGTTGGTTAAGCATCTGCCTTCAGCTCAGGTCATGATCCCAGGGTCCTGGGATGGAGTCCAAGACCTGCACCTGGCTCCTTGCTCAGCAAGGAGTCTGCTTCTCTGTCTCCCTCTGCCTGCCACTCCCCCTGTTCGTGCTCCCTCTCACTCTGACAAATAAATAAAAAATAAAATTAAAAAAAATCAGATCGCATATGATGATCCCCACTGGGAAAGAGCAAAGTATAAGTATCCACAAAAAGAGATGATCTAACAGAGAGTAAGAGGCATTTAACTTGCAATTGTAAGGAAAGGCACAAGTTCAACCAGCTGACACAGGCTACCTGGCACTGCAGGTTGAAAAAAGCGAGGCATGGAAAGTACCAAGAGAGCATTACTACCAGTAACTGCTATCAGAATTGGAAGAGAGAGCTCACTGAAAGACTCGGGAATGTGCAGGGTTAAGATACAATAGGTAACTGTGACAGGCAGTGGTGTTTGTTTTCTGTTTATTTGGGGCCGAATGTTAAGTAATAAGGCATCATAAAAATATCTATGGGTATACTTAACTGTAGAAAGACAGATCAGTACTAGGTTGAGGAACAGAGACTCTGAGTATGATAAATAATGCGACAGAATGTTAGAAAAGAAGATCAGAGGGTGCCTGGGTGGCTCAGTGGGTTAAAGCCTCTGCCTTCGGCTCAGGTCATGATCTCAGAGTCCTGGGATGAGCCCCGCATCGGGCTCTCTGCTCAGCGGGGAGCCTGCTTCCCTCTCTCTCTCTGCTTGCTTCCCCCTCTCCCTCTGCCTGCCTCTCTGACTACTTGTGATCTCTCTCTCTCTGTCAAATAATTAAATAAAATCTTTTAAAAAATTTAAAAAAAAAAGGAAAGAAAAGAAGATTTTAGGATCAAGTTGGAAAGACTTAAATGCCAGCCTAGAAAACAGGGCATTTTTTTATTAATAATGAGGAGCCTGAAACGTTCTGATCAATAAATACTATCTATGTTGTATTTGACAAAACTGCAGTCTGACTACCACATGAAAAAAAGAACCGAGATAGGAAAGATAATGGCAAAGCAGATGAAATATTTAGGATGTGGGAAAAGATAGAGATGGAAGTATTTTGAAATTATTATAAATTTAAAAAAAATGTTCAGATTTGCAACACCTTTCAAGATCCTGAAAGGACATTTATTTTTATAAATGACTGTGATAGATAAAATGCCCATTGTAAAGATGTGGGCATTATATTGGTTAGGGACAAGGATTCCCAGCCAGACTACCTTGACTAAACAGCAGTCTTCCACTCTATGCAATTGTAGGTACTCAACCCACCTCTCGCTGTGCTTTGGTTTCCTTACATAATAATGTGTATGTGTGTGTGTGTGTGTGTGTGTGTGTATTTGCATCTATATATCATACATATATGTAAAGGTATGTATACGAATCCTGTGTGTGTGTATATATATGTATGTATGCATCTCATATATATGATTTAATATAGGTAAATAAAGTAATACTTCAGTTGGAGTATTTTTTGTCCTTTAAACAGAATGATAATAGTGCCTACCTACTAGATTGAGTAAGTTAGTAACATCCCTCTTTGAGACTAAATGCATTAATACATGTAAAACACTTAAAACAAGCTCTTGCCATCCATGAATAACTAGAAAGCAAACAAAATCTATGACCTGTTTTTGTTGAAGGCCTTGAATCTCCCCGTTTTAAATTATTTAAACTATGTCTTCTACTTACTACTGCTCTATAACCTGAGCCTGTATTTTACATAAATGCTAACTTACTTTAGAAACCACATATATTCAAGATACAATTCAAGCTGCTGTTCTATGAAATAGCAGATTACACATAACTTACAATTGTTTAAAAAAAAAAAAGTCAATGCTCAAGGTAATTTGAAAACTCAGAGAACAAAATATCACCCCACGATCCCCGCAGTCTGACACGTCGATTGTGTTATTTATGCTTTGCATCTATTCTTTTCCCTATGTATATCATGCATATTCCAAATATCGGTGTCTGCAAAATTTTATTCTTTATTTCTCATTCAAAATTATTAATAGAGAGCAATTTATAATTCCTATATCACATTGCTGATATTTTAAGGCCTAATTTCAATCACGGTGATGCACTTAACTTTGGACATTTAGGATATTTCCAGTATTTCAAATTATATACATCACTGGGGAAAGAAAAGATTATGTAAAAAATTCTTTTCTTTCATTGAAATATTTTCTCCAATAAGTTACCAGGGATGAAATTACTGGCTTAAAGGATATTTAACTATTTGTGGACTGTGAGATCTATCCTCATTCTCTCATCGCCATGAGATTTCTTTACTTGGCAAACTCCATGTTGCATTATTATTAACAAGATAATAGCAAGCAATCATTGATTATTTGCTATGTCCCAGGTACTATTCTTAGGGTTTTTACATGCATTATTTCATTCAATTCTAACAAGAACCCTATGCAGGAGGGTTATTAGCCCCATTTTATACTTAAGGAAATTAAGGAAATTAAGGCTTAGAGAGTTTACACTCCTGGTATGTTGTAGAACCAGAATTTGAAAACTCTGTGACTCTACATCTGAGCTATTAACCCTGTAGTATATCTTACTTTTCTGTTTATGTTTGATTATAAACAAATATATGATGAAGACTCATTTGTTTTCATAAAATGTGGTGGTACAAATTACATACTACTTTTCTGTAAAAAAACAAAACAAAACATGGTTTTCAAAAAATCTAATCAACACAGGTGTTAATATTATCAATGCTCTCAAATTGAATAAATGTTTTTATTTAATTGAATATGTTATGTGTCCATTAATTATATGTTAATAAAATAGTGGCAAGCTTGTTAACATATTAATATAAAATATTAGGAAGCAACTATTACAGAAATTCCTTATAAAAATTAGAAATCTGAAATTATTGGAATTCCCCTTTACATTAAAATCATCAAAAAAGGAATTCCTAAATTTTTGTTTTAATTCAAAAAATCAAAATTAAGCAATATAAATAAAGCAAGCACATCCCATCTCTACGGTCTGTTATAAGTACATGTAAACTGCATAACATCCTTGGATTTTTTACAATTAGGGAGACCATATATTTTATCATCCAAATCAGAACACTTTGGAAAGCAAAGAGAGGCAGCGTTAAAAGAGCAATTATCCCAGACAAATGAGGCATATGGTCACCTTACTTAGAATAAAGTTTCACCATTTCTTCAGTAACTAGAGCCCTTTGGTTCAAGTCCAGCACAAATTTTAGGATGCAGTGTGTGCAATGGGGAAAAAAAGACTTGATTTTGTAAACAGGATACTGAATTCCTACCCAGTTTTCTTACGTATTAATATCCCTGAGCTTCAGTTTCTTCATATGTTTAAGAGAGAAAAAATACTTTCGATCTCTTAGTGATATGGTAAGGACTACTCGATAAAATGAACACGATTGTCTAGTGTAAACTGCAAATTACCCATACAAACCCGTTATAATACTAAGCTCCACACTTTGACAAATACTATTCTACTTTCTAAACAAAAGCAACTTATACAGAAGTTCCAAAAATTTCAAAATATATTTCAGAATACAATTTTATTAGTCTTCTGAGTATATTTATATATGTAAAATATAATATAATCTGCTGGTTTGCATTGAAGCTGTGACAACTCATGGCTAATTTTTTTTAATGACCTTTTGACAATAAAAGCTTGTTAACCAACTGGAATTACATATTTTTAAATGAAGAGTTGTCTTCATTAATGCATTATAATAAAGAATTAGAAGTTCTCCATATATTAATAAACCAGAGAAACATGTAGTTCTCAAAATTGGGTTATTTTTTTCAAAATCATGGAGAAAAAAAGCTCTTACATGAATTAATCAAAAATATGATCAGTTTTCACAGTTGTTCATATTTCAAATTATACTCTAACGAATATCACCGTGAACTTCCACTTTACAAAATGCCTTGATAAACTTGCCTTTAAGTGGCTAACCATCCTCATTTGGCTAGGGACTCACTAGCATCCTCTCCCAAACACTTCAGTTTTCCTCAATATGGGACTGGAATTTGTTTTCAAACTCTTAACAGGATCATTGAAAGGAAATGGGAGAAATACTATAAAGGCAGACCTGGATTGATTCCAGAAGCAAGTACTCTCACAGCAATGCACTGGAATTATGCCAAGGAGGGAAGGGTTTTTGCAAATGAACATAGTGCCATAGTTAAGTATAAGGTCTTTAATTCCTTTGTCAACATCACCGAGGTTAAAAATTAAGAAAGTTATGTGATAAACATTTACCTGACTTAAAACAGTCCATACACACTCCTTCAACTGAACATCAGGAGCCAACTTGACTAACCACAGTTTTTTTAATGAACACTTTCTAATATCTAATTCCACCTATTTCAATTCAGGATTCACATAGACGACAATGAAGTCATTTTACTTTATTTTTAACTAGCTGAGTGTGGTTTGCAGGTGACAATAATTTTGGTACTCAAATGTGGTTCTAATTCTTGAAACTGAAATAAATAAATGTGGATAATTTTAATAGTACCACATTTAATGAGATTATTTTGCTGATCTGGAAGAAATTGGGAGTGTTTTCTTCACAGTAAATGTCTTTATTGCAGTTAAAGACTGTTTTTCTTACTAAGTTCTATACTTGTAAGTATAAAAGGCAAACACTTCCTGTTTGTTTTTAACAAATAAATGCAGAAATCATTTAGGTTAAATTACAGAAAATTATACTAAAAATACAATAATTTTCTTTAAAAATCTTTAAGCCTTCAAAGAGCAGGAACTTTAATGTTATTTTCTAGACTTTAGACAGATTTAATTGGGCGTTTCTGAAAATCCTCCTGCTTTATTTATTGTGTTTCCCATTTTTAATTGTGCAAAAGTTTAAATTCCACTTTCACATCAACCAAAATCTACATTCTACTCAAATACAGCTAAGGTGTAATAGTATGTTCTTAAATTTTCTTATTTAGTTATTTTCAAGTAATTGTTGTTAACTTCCAGTCAATAAGAACACTGCCTTTCACTGAATTGATTAGTTCACTAAGACTATTTCTATACTTCCCCAGCGGTATAGCATTTCACCTACTAGTACTGATAAATTTCCATCAATTTTTTATTTCCACGTATATGGAACCTGCAGGATGATCTACTCAATAAGAAATCCTACTAGCGTAAGGGATAGGGAACAAGGACAGTGGGTAAGACAGGTTTGACTCCTTCAGGGGAGTGTCAAAGAAAGCTGCTAAACTGGTCTATGGAACCCAAACCTATAGCATCTGTTTCGCACAGAGTTTACTTCACAACGTTAGCTATAGCATGGCTGACAGTTGAGTACTGGGTCCTCAGTATTTTATATGTTAGTGCCTATCCACATGAAGTATTTAACTCTTTAATCAGGATAGAAAAATATATTTGCTTGGTTACTCCATCTAAATAGTTTGTCCAATAGAAATATAGTATGAGCTATGTATGTAATTTTTAAATTTCCAGTAGCCACATTAAAAGAGAAACAATTAAAATTAATTTTAACATTATACTTTATTTAACCCAATATAACTAAAGTATGATTCTTTCAATATGTAAGCAGCATAAACTATTAATGATATGTTACATTCTTTTTTCTGTATGAATCCGTTGAAATCTAGTGTGCAAATTATACTTATAGCACATCTCAATTTAGAATAGCCAATTTTTAGACCCTAAGAGCCACGTGTGGCTCCTGGTTACCGTGTTGGACAACACAGATCTAAATATTTTTTAACTATTATTTTTTAAATATTCTAAATATTAGAATGAGAATTTTATGTAAGTAATATAATTTATATACCAAATTACTAAGAGCAAGACATTTGAATTCAGCAATGAAACAGAATGATATTTCCTAAGATTCTCTTTGCTTTGTGAAGAAACCAGGTCAATATTTTTGCTAAAAGACCAGGCTCGGGAATCAAAGTGCCCTGAATTTGATTCTAAGCTAAGATAGATATTACCTCCTTAAAGTAACTACAAGCAAGCAGTTTACCCTTGATAGCACCAATTATTTTTTTCTGTAAAAGAGACATAATAATTTCATTAAATGAACTAGTATATATAAAGCATATGGAAGAGTATCTGTGTATAGTAAGTTACTACCATTAGCTCTAGTCCCTTCTAAATTAATTAGGATTTGCAGTTATTAAAATTATGTTGCTGGCTTTGAAGTACAAAGAATATATAAAAGTTATTTTTCAGAATGCATTATGTCTTATAAATTTAAAATATATAAGTAATATAACCTTATTATAGAATTTTTTGGGATACCCACAAACAGAGAAATATCTCTCAGTTTTGAAGGTCCATGTGACATAGCTTTAAATAGAAAAATAATGGCCAATTATAATAACTACAAAACACTATACAAGAGAAAATCCAGTTTTACAAAACAAAGGAAAATATTCACTAATTTGTATGCTATTATTTTTTCAAAACATAGAGAACGTCCAACTGATGTATTACAATAACTAAAGCTTTGCTTTGGCCCACTTCCACAAAAAATGTGGTCCACTATAACATGACTTATCAGAAAAGCATTTATTTTATTATTTAGTCCAGAAAAGAAATATAGCTTTGGCAGCAGTAACCTCAGAGATTTATCAAGTAAAATTTGATGATTTTCGTATGAAAGTTTTATTATTTATAAAAAAAAATTCTAAAAGTCTAGAAATATATTTGTATGTGCCCTGTTGGTAGAGCTCTTGTTAGCAGTCCCTCTAACCTCTTTTTTTCCACTACTTACAAGTCCAGACAATTCAGATTTCACAGGAGGAATCCCCCATCATTGAATCTTGATAAATGTGTCACACCTCACTCTGCTCACTCTCCTCTCTCAAATCTCACAGACCAATGTGCAACTGCTGACTTCTAGGTCAAACATAGGGCAAATTAAATCTTAGTAACATGTCATTATTGCCAATATTTATTGCATACCATTAGTGCAGATACCACTGTAGGGAATCATTGATAGCTCAATAGTGACTTCACTTAAGATCGGCTGAATCGCAAACACTGGTGTAGCACAGACTCACTTGTTTAAATAACTATTATCACTCAAAATCTCTGATACTGAAACAGAAAAAAATGCAAAGTGGAATTTTAAGAGCACATATTACTTACGTTCACAAGTGTCCCCTTTTTGCTGGTAGCCTGCTTTGCAGATACACTTTCCAATGGGCACTAACCATTCTCCTTCTGCACTGCAGTGCATCCTGGGGGAGTTTTCCGCCTCTTCCTCTGCACTGCTGACACATGTCCCTCGAACCTCGACTAAAGAGGAAAACTCTGAACCAGTCACTGTATCTGGAAAGATAGCTAAATTCTCAATAATGGACCAGCACTTCTTGTAGTATACTTTGACAGAAACCAAAGCTATGCAAGCCCCTACATCCTGAAAGGCAAGATAGAATCCCTTTTTGGACAAAGGTCCAATCTCTCTCACCTCAGTGTTAAGCTTCATCTTTCTTTCACCAAGGTCACCTTGGGTAAAACTTTCATCTGCAGCAATGGTGTCTATTTTTACATAGAGGTTTTCTCTTATATTCCTGCCAGTGTCGTAGTCTGTTTCATAATAGTACAAATTAAAGGTTTCCTTGCAAGTTCCCAGTACTCCAGGAAGACTGTTACAATCCCTCAGGGTAAATTTCAATTCTACAAAAATCCTTTGTGCATTGCCTTTCGAAATCCAGTTAGTCCGCAGCCAGTTGTTTTGGTTGGGCTCCATGACCTGGCACACCTGGTAGGTTCGGATCGGGGTGTAGTTTTCATCCAAACCACTGATCTCTTCCCACTGTAAAATGTTTTAAAAAGGCTATCAGTCATTCAGCAAAAAAAATAACATTTTTACTTTGAAAGTGCGTGAGGCATCTTTAGCGTAGCACAAATGATGATCTGTGAATGAGTTGGGTAGATTCCTACCCTGGCAAAAACTCTGTAACCTGAGAATATAGGACTCTTAGCTCAGATTCGTCCTGGTAGCGCAACATCATTCAAGTTGCCTGCATCGTTTGTACATACAATAAATATTTCATTTTGTTTAATGTCTGTTTGCTAGTGTATTAGTGTTTCTTTTTACATGTTTGCTTATGTCTAGAGTTTCCACTGAGACTGTAATTTTTATAGACTGAGCGTAAAACACAATCACTTAAATTACCATTTAATGCATATGCATATGCATATATGGCAGAATTTCTGATAACTCGGTTGACATTTTAAGTGTTGATGTTAAACTTGGAGCACCTAAAAAACACAGGGAAGAAAATGCCAAGAGTGCTCTGAAATGTAAAAGCAGTCCACAACATGTTGATATTCACCATACGAAATCTTTTATAATCTTTCCAAAATAAGATATTTTACAGAGCTATTTATTTATTGCCATGTTACATATAATACTGTACATAAGCCACATAACTATAAATAAGTAGTTATAAAAGCATGAATCATCTTTATAAATAAATTGTTTTCAATAGACAATCAAATGTACATGGCACATCAGCATGCTGGATCATATTTCAGTAATAAGCATTTTGACAGGAAAAATATCATATGTTTAAAAATGTCCATTCATATGCTGATGCAATATATACTATAGCAAACATATTTTCATGAAAAGGGAAAATAATAAGTTTAGCAGAATTTGCAACAATTTAAAGACTATTAAGCCATATATGATAATATCTATACTGCTCATCAGCAAATAATTTCATTTCACCTGAAATAATCCTAAAAGTCTAACGTAACAGTTGATTATGTCCTTTCTATTATAACAAAATTTCCCACTTTATATTTAGGCCCCCTAATAGTGAAATCATCATCTACTTGTATTCATTTCCCCAATATAAAATGCCGAATATGAAAATATGTTAGTATTCAAATCCAAAATCTTACAGCATGCAATATTTAAACCATTGTTTCAAGAAAGGCAGAGAGGAAAGTAAACTAATAAGCATGTGGTAAAGAGTTCTATTTGTAAAACTTGATTAGAGAATTAATCTGTTAAAATACTTTAAAATATTAATATCTACTTTTAAAACTGCTTTTTAGAAAATTGACAAATAGCAAAATACTATAATTCAGAAATTTCTCGTGTGACATTATATATTTGCTGCAATTTTATCATACATACCAAAACTCCTCAAATGCAGCAAAGAACCCATTATCATGTGCAGGTTTTATTCAATACAACTTGAGTTTGTGACTACTTAATGGTATGCATGTTTCCCTTTGTTTAAGTTAGCTGCTTATCATCTTTCTGAATGGCATTTAACCAAATATACCCAAATTCATCCATTCGGATGGGGAGATTTTAGTTTCTTAATTAGATCGAAATTATTAAAAGAAGTAAAATTAATAATGATATCTACCAAGAAATCAAAAGCTCTAAAGATAAATGTACTCTTTTTAACAATTCCCCAGCCTGAAGAAACCAAGGCTAATTATTATAAAGGCATATCTCAAGATTTCTAACTTCAAGAACAATCATATTTGTTTTATGTATGAGAAATCAATTTCACTACTTATAAAACCCAGTTAATTTTAATTTTTATTTAAAAATTTATTCCTGAGGGGAAAATTTCAAGACTACTATTGTATAGATCACAAATAGTAAGACTACATAAATGCATTTAACACAACTCTTGTTTTATTTCACTTTTTAAAGAGATCGTAATCACTTCTACAAATGACACCATTAGGAAAGAAGTCTTAATTCGGATACTGTGCTTTTATAGTATACTTGTAAAAATATTTTCTAAAAAGATATCTTAAGAAGACTTTATTTCCTAAGATATTTAATCACATGCAAGCCAATCCATTTCATATATAAAAAAATATTTTCAATCATCATTTCCTAACATTATCTGTTGATTCCTACAGATACATAGGGTTAACTGTTACGATATCTGGACTGATAAAATGCCCATTTGAGTCAAGGATAACATAGACGGTCATAATTTATCATTTCATGGATTACATTGATGAAATACTACAATCACTACAATCCTGCACTAGTTTACTTCTCCTTAGAGATAAAAAGTATCCTCCATCTCTATTTGTTTTAATTGATGGATGGTAGAAAATGGGCTACATCTGTCATTGGTAAGAAAGGTGTTTCTTTTTTATTGTGAATGTCTTCCTAAAATGTATATTTTTACTTAAGGAAACTATTCCACTTGCGAGAAAAGTATGACATTCCTACCTTAAAGTCAGTGCACTTTTTATAGCTAATTTGTAAAATACTTGTCATTTTTTCATAATTTAATCTGACCTATACAGATAACTACAATATGATCTTAAGCAATCTTTCAATATTAATTGAATAAAAAATCTGAATACTTTAAGGAGATCTGCATTGTTCACATTTTGCATTATTAAACTGACTTCCAGTTCATGACATATTGATTTTATGCTGTTCTTATACTCAAAAATCCTTTTCAGATTTTCATTCTTCTCTTTGCAAAACTTGTTACACTTTTTATATCCTCACTTAGGCTTCTTACTGTAAGGAAGATCAACTTAAATAACAATGAGATATATAATCTCCTTTCTAGGAGCCCCTTTCTTTACAAGGGATGAAGAATGTGCCCTCTCTCACAATTCAAATAAGACCTAAAGACAAAGATGTTGAACTAAATTAACTAAATTTAAGTAAATAATATACCTTTCCTGACGTGTGAAATGTAATGGTCAGAATATTTTTAGGGTTTACTTATATTCATAGATTTTTATTGGACAGCTTTTACTCATATTTATTATAGCAGATTTTTATTAAAATATATACATGCTCTGCCATGGTTTCTGATTAATAACAGCAGATAGCACATGATAAAAATTTGGAGAATCCAAATAATATTTTACAGCAAATCCCATGCTAAAATTTGGAGCATATTACACTTTTAGCTACCTTTTAAAGTATATTTTGAATGATGGTAAAACTGTTTTTAAAAGAAGAAACACATCACATACTGTTTTAAAGAACTACATTCAACCTACCTAGTGATTATACTAAGAAGTATAAAGCAACTAAAGAGGTTTATGTGAGTTTGTGAAGGAAACGTTCCCTATAATTAGTTAGCATTTATAGCCTGGAACCTGAAGTATGATTCCTCTCACAATAAGAACTCAAAAGATTATGGTTATAGAGATTTTTTTTTTAAATCCATTTCTCAAGTACTAAAGTATACCTTCTCTTACTCAAAGAACTCAATGTCTCATTATAACACAACAAAATTTTGAATGAGACATTTGGAATTAAAACAGTTTAAATATGAAAAATGTGAATAATTCCACGGGGAGGGGGGAGGTTGTGCTTCTTACTTTAAAAAATAAAAGTTGATATTTTATGAAGAGAAGTACTTACCCCATTGGGTGGAGAGGAAATCCATTCCAACTCTGTTTGTTGTGCTTTAGAATCCAGCAGTAGTACTGAAAAACAAAGTTTTATTTTCAAATGCTACATGAAAAATGTAACCACATTTGTAAAAGTTATAAAAGTGAATCTAATTTCTATATAATTATCATGATCTAAGATATGATCTAAGATATATTGTTATTTATGTAAATGAATAATGAAATGAGTACCTACCTGATACAAGCATATTCCCCTTTCTTAAGGAGAAAAGATGTTAAAATACCATACTATATTTTGTAGTTTTTAATTGAAATATTAAAATAAGTTTAAAAACTTAGAAGTATCATGAAAGGGTAAAAATTATATGTGGTATATTGATTCTACAGTAATTATATATTTTAAAGAATTTTATAAGTCATTGAGCACTCCAAATTTTGTCAGATATAAGAACATGAACATAATAAAATGTAATTCCATATTCGTCTTCAGCTAGTCATTAGTTTGTACTATTGTGCCAAAAGTATCTCCTAGTGCCTTTTGAGAACTGGAGTTTATTTTTTAAAAACTTTTTCACAGGGTGTCTTCTCTTAAGCCAAAATGAATACAATAGAAAACTATATCAAGGAATGTCATCATGAGAAAAATAAATTGCCCATTATTTCCAAGATATACTTCTGGGTTAGTCAAACATGTGTTTTCAATATTTCTATTTTTTTTTAATTTCCAAATATTTCAAAGCATTAGCTAATTCTCAAAATGATATATATAAACTCTGACTAGACTTTGTTCCTGACTTGACTTTTAAAAACAGCTGCATTCCACTTTGATATTATCAAAAAGCATAAACAATTCATTTACATGTATATAAATGTAACAAATGCTCTTGGTGGTATTAATATAAGATAATGCATTCAAATGTTATACATTAATATATATCATACTTTCAATTCAATATACTGTATTGCTTTTTAAGACAATTACTCTCCTAAAGCATTTACTCTGCTCGAACTGATTCAGTTATGAGTTTTTATTCTTTAAAAATATGTCTGATTGGACAGCATTTTAACAAATGCATCAATTTGTCCAGATATAATATTGAATATATTTCCAAGCTTGTAAATATGCATAACATCAACCTCAGGAAAATGTTAAAATTTGAACTTAAATAAATTATATGCTTATATGAACTTTTAAATAATCACTAGAGAAAAAAGTGTATTTAAAAGGTAATGGAAATTTGTTATGCTAAGAAAACAAAGGAACACATTGATTATGTGTTCAACTCCTTCGCTCTAGTCAAGGTTATTCCCTGCAACTGAAAAGACATAGATAAAGAGACACTTTTTTGCAAAAATGTTTTACACTTAAGACTCTTGGGAAGACCATGAAAGCACAAACCTCGGTCACAAACACTTGACTCTCTTTCAGATAAGGGGGGGGGAAATGCACACTTTCAAAATACCAAGTTGTATTTCGCACTGGGAACATCACTAAATCGTTGGACTAGTGAATTTATATAATGTTTAAAGTTTATTTTGGTTTGGTCCTCAACAATAGAGAGTAAGCACAACGAAACAACCTGGGTTCCAGGTTCCTTTTGAGATGATTTATTATTACCATTATTTTTGTCTTCTGCACTGACAGGAGACAAGTGGATTTTAAACCCAGTTGACCTTCGAGTCATTTTGGAGAGTGAAACAAGGAATGTGATGATTGTTTACTGCCGTTGTTACCCCTCAGCACTGCCTGCGGTAGGAACCAGGGATCGAGGAGGGGGGTAATGGCAAACAAGTTGAGAGAGAAACAAACTAACAAAAACAAAACAGAAACCAGCCCCTGAGCGTTTAATCTGAAGCAGCTCTAAAGTGATCACTGTGTCTCCTTGTCTTCCACTCTCTGGATAAACCCCCAAGTGCGCGCTTTTTCCTTCCCGCTCAGAGCGCCGAGCGCCATCCTCCCTTCACGCTCACCGAGGCGTAGCCCGGGGCCAACCAGGACCTGGGGCGCACAGGCCGGGGCTCCGGGGCTCCGGGACTCCGCGCCCTGCCGCGCGGGGGTAAAGGCCAGGGGCAAGATCCCGGGCGCGCCAAGGCCAAGGCAGCCAAGGGCCAGACGAGCAGCGGCCGCGGCGGCAGCGGGGGCCGGGGCGGGGCCCTCAGCGGGGCGGGGCAGGGGCTGCCAGACGGGCGCGCCCGCCGCGCGGAGCAACCATTACGCACTCCGCCAGACCTGGACACTCCAGGGAGCCACTGGCGCCCTAGCTCCAGGAGCCAGAGGAAGAGAGAGGCTTTCGGGAAGCGTCTCCTTTGAGAGAGAGGCGGCGGGGGGCATTTACGAAGAGGAAAAACAGCAGCTGCACTTCGCCTCCAAGCGTCAGACTCTGACTTAAACATGCGCTCCCAGTAGCGGGAACTGACCTCCCGAGAGAACACGTATGAGGAAAGTGGAGGAAGGAGGTCCCTCATCTTCCTCCATCCGCCGTTGGCCACCGCCGGAGGCCTGGCACCTGCGAAAGGCGGTACCCAGCGATCGCCCGTGGGTGCCGCGGCGCCCCTCGGGGCTTGCTCGCTCCCAGAACCACAGCTCATGATCGCCGCTGCGCGCTGGGGGCGTAGCCACTGAGAAGCGGGGTTCATTCGCCCTCCCGCCCACCTTTTAAACATCTCACTTCTGCATTTATAGAATTCAGCCTCCTAGAATCAGAATCCTCTTCACGTATCTTGCACCCAGAAGAGAAAAGCGAGCGAGCGAGACATTCTGGCTGCAGGAAACTCTCCCCCTAGTGATGCAGTTATTTATAGCCCAAACTCCTGCCGGGTCTGTGTGAGCTTGCGCGCCCGGCTTCGCCGCAGCGGTGCAAACTTTTCCTCAGGTCCCGCTATTCCAGAGCAATCAGTACAACGTTCCAGGATTGAATGTTCCTAATCGCTAGTGTCATGCGCGTAGAAACGTGCATTTTGGTGTATGGGTGTGTGTTTCTGGCAGACGTTGGTTCATATGCTAACGCGTAACCAACAGCTCGGAGTCATGGTTTTCTCTGAAAATTTCTCTGAATGGGTTCAGCGTCAGCACTGGTTGCAGATGTGGAAACGGGTCAGAAGGTCAGGCTGGCTCAAGAAGTAGGACATGGCAGGCATTGGGTTGGGGGGTGTGGTCTGAGTGAAAGACGAGAGGTGCACGAATAGAATGGAAAAAGCACTAAATCACTAAGTTTTCCGGCTACATGAAGCGAGAATCAGTACCGAACACAACCCCACCCCCCCGCCCCACATCACCATCATGACCTAAATCTGATAACAGATTTCTCTCTCCATACTTCAGGAACAATTAATTATTGGTATTCTGCTTTTAAATATCGGGAAATCAACGTTAGATTTACAGTCTGGAAGACAACGGGGGGAGAGAGATGGTGACATTGCTCAAGAAGCAAGACATTTCCATTGAGAGGATTTATTTTTCCCCAGCTCCAACTACAGGCACCAAAAGGTATTTTACCTTGTCAGTGGTTCAAAGGAGAAGAAATAATAATAATAATAATAATAATAATAATAATAATAATATAACCATATACAGGGGTATCTGGCCGCCCAAATGAAACCTCTTCTCTTCATCCAGAGCTAGCCTTCAGGATCTAGGTCCTTCGCAAGGTCTGACCACTCGGACTCAACTGCCGAGTAGATGTTTGGGGACTTGTAGTTGCCCAGGCGGTGTCTCGTTATCACTTCCACAGCCGCAGCCCGCCCCCTGCCTCCCCGGCGGTCGGAGCCGGATGGACTCAGGCTGTCCGCACGGCCCGCGGGACCCACGCGCGGCGCGCGCTGAATGGAGACGTCCCCGCCGCGGGGCGCGCACCGCTTCCGCGCTTCACCTCCGCGGCGTTATTGTTCCGCGCCGGCGGCGGAGCGCCAACCGCAGGCCCGCGCCTCCTACTCCGATGCAGTGAGCACTTCATTAGTAACCCGAGCGTTTGGAGCTCACACATGTCACGGCCCCTCTGGGAAGGCTCGGGACACCAGCCGCTCGCCGACGGGCTGGCCAGGACACTAGAAGCTGCACTCCCCAGTCTCCGACTAACTCCGGCCGCAGCTTACCCTACCAGAGGCGAACACCGAGAGGAGGAAGAGAGAGCTAGAGGAAGAGATCTGACCCGCCTGCGATCCTAGAGAAAGAGCTCGCTGGTCATCCCCCACCACCACCACCCCACTCCGCCCCGCCGCTCTCCGTTGCTGCTCACGCCCTCCGGACTGGCCGCGCCAGAAATCCCGCTCCCGTCGGGCGGACGGCCCCGGGCACCCGGCTGAAGGCGGTTCGGAGTAGCCCAGCTTGCAGCCCGCCTGCCGGGAGCAGCGGGAGCGGTGAGGGGGCGGGGAGCCGACGCGGGAGGGTCGCCCCGCGCGGGAGGCGCGGCCGGCAGCCCCACGGACGAGCCGGCTTGTGCAGGTAGACCGCTAAATAAATAAGTCAGAACAAACTTTGCGTTCCCATCACCTTACCTTCCTTTGCAGCCTGTGCCTCCCCGGTGTGTGCAAAGTGGAGCAGCCAGATATAGCATAAAATAATCCATGAAGGGTGCCGAGTTTGAAAAACCATGGTGCATGAGCAGGTTTTATTTTAGGTTTCAGTTGAGTCGTAGATTTTTAAATGCTGTTTGCTCCGAAGTGGGTTCTTTTTTATTGCGCTTTTCGCATCGATTCCCCTGCTCGACCTCCGGCCGGCTGCTCCACGTTTAGCTTTTTTATTTTTTCCCCCTCCTGTTCGTTCGCACTGTGTTTGCTGCCTGCAAGTCTCCGACTGCAGACCGGCCGCTTGCTCCACACTCCAATAATATCAATTAGGTTGGAGGGGGCGGGGCTCCGAGCAGAGAGCCTCCGCCACTCGGGCTGACTGGCAGGCGCAGCCGACCTGCCAGGCGGCGATTCCCAGGGCCGAGGGGCGGGTCCCGGTGAAAAGGCCGCCCCGGCCGCGGGGACGGGCTTCGGGGCGTGGGCCAATCGGCGGCGAGCGGAGTCAGGTTGCGGGTCCAGGATTCCCTCCAGGTTCTGAGCTCCCAGCTTTCGCTAGATGCTCGGAAAGGGAGGACGCGGATGGAAGCTGAGGTGCGTGCTGCTGTGGACACTCGGCTTTTAGCAACCTCAGCTTTCGTGGAGCAGGATCAATCCGAGAATAACGCTCCCAATTTAGAGTTTATGTATATATAGCGGTGCTCCTCGTGGTCTTTTAGAAACCAGAGGCAATGCAAGCCATCTCTCAGCTACCGAACACGAAGCCAGGAAAGTGAAAAAAGCTGTATCTTTAAGTAAAGTGCCTTTTACTTTTTTGTTACTCAAAACGTCCGCGGGTCGGGTAACTTTGTTCTTTTCATTTCTTGAAAGATTTCTACTTTTCTTTTTTCTGTTACTCAACAGCAGTCAGCAATAGGCACCACCCAGCACAGTCCCTGGAAGAATAAAAGTATCCAAATGTATTATGTTCAAACAGTGTTTCCAAGAGTTTGCAACAAGCTCTAGCAAAAGAAACAGAGGAAAAGGGAGTGGAGAAAGGAAGTCTTTTGTTTAAAGTGCCCTCCTCACCCCCGCCCTATTATCTCACAATAGTTTGTTGAGTGAAGTAGGACACGAAGAGAGAACGTTTAGAAGGTTCCGTATCACTTTTCTTATATGTATTAATATTTTTTGAGGCTTTCCTTGAATTGCCCCAATTTGAACGTTTCCCATTTTGCTGCATAAATTACACTTAATTTTAAAGAATGTTACCACGCCTTAAATTCATAAAGCAAGACCTCATTCGCAAACTGATACATTCTAATAATTATTCAATTATATAATTATTATTATTCAATCTTTCAAAGGAAACTGAGAATAAAAAGTATAACCAACATCTCCAGTTGAATTCATCCAACTAAAATAGCAAGAACGACTGCGTAGAGAAATCCGTTTACCGTTAGGCAGTTTCTCACACTTTGCAATTCAAGAGGTGGGTAATGTAATAAGAGGAAGAACTTTAAAACCTTAATTGTGAAATCACCAATTTTAAAGGTCACGGCAGAGTAACTTGATAACATGTTTAAGATGAGCTCCGTGTTCTTCTTGTCCTATATTTCTCTCTTTTAAAAGAAAATTGTCATTCATGATTTGCCTTTATTTATAATAGGCACAAAGTTTGATCTCGCTTAAAACTCCAAACTTTTCCTATCATTTCTATATAGAAATATAAATTGAGTTGCTTCTGGTATTTGTAGCAAAGATTTCTCAGAGATGACAGATCCGGAGATTTTTAAGTTTTATTTTATGGTAAATTGTCTCTTGTAGTTTTAACTTGCTTAATGCAATTACAAAGAAGAAAGAAATGAAATCTCCTTCTCTAACCTCTCTCTGCTTCTGTAGTTTATTTCTTAAATGTTACTTGTTCCTAGCCATTATACCTATTAAATATTTTAGAAATTATACCTAAAAGCATCTTACGTGCCCTTTACAGCATGCATAGAAAATGTAAACTGCTTAATAGATTGACCTTGAAGAGAGACAAAAAAAATATAGAGTGCACTTGTTCAGAGAAAATCAAGTGGTATTTACACAGATTCTTTAGAGTAAAAATTGTAAGGTAAAACATAATTAAAAACATAAATCTCCACACATATGCTATAAAACTATTAATCTCGGAACCACAAACTCACAAATATTAAACCACTTCTAATAGTTAAAATAATTCTACAGGATTTCAGCACTTTCTCCAGGGTCTCATTCCCACTACTTAAAATGACACCAAGGTAGCCTTTAAAGTTTAAAATATTCCTTTCATCTATTGAATGACTAATACTCAGTGATGTGAATACAAATAACTTTCCATTAAACCAGGAAACCAAAGAAGTAACATCCTTCACTCTGATGAGTGTAGGTGGTATAGGGAGTCCCCTTATTGTGTCCCTTCTGTCTGTCAGACACAGGGGCATGTGCAGCCTTGCTTTTATTTTTAGAGACAAGAGGCTTCACATTAAATGCACATGTGCCAGGCTGCTGACAGTTTTCCCAGCAGAATTGCATAGTGATACTCATTTTTAGGTTTACCAACCTTCTTTCTTTTGTATCTAGGTATATTGGTAAAGAAGTCATAACATTTAAATTAAAATGAATGACTTAGTCAACAAAAGAATGTTCATTGTGCAGTATTATATGGCATGTATTTTAGTATATAAATTATTAATAGAAGGTATTTGGCTAACAGCAAAACACATAAACCAATTTTACATGAAGCCCTTGAAATAAAAAATAATCAGTTCACAAAACTTTCATATTTTAAAATAACATTTAATAGTGAGTTTCATTTCATCACCTTATAGTTTATTTTAGCTTCATATCTATGATTTTTGATATCTATGATTTTTGAATCATATCTATGATTATCTGTATAGCAAATTCTAGAAAAGTAAATGTGTATGTGTATAAAATGAGTTAGAAAAGAAATGATTTTCCAGGGCTGTACTAAATGGTGTATACAACCAACACATGTGAGCCAAAGCAGAAATTCTGAAAACTATTTTTAATTCTTTATGTATTCATTGTGTAGTGCAGTTGATAGAGTAGCCTACATATATTTAGCTAATTTTAAATAAATGGAAATAACAGAGATAAACCTTAACATTTCCATTTATATCACCCTTTTGAAACATCTTTCCTAAATGTATAGTGGAAAGATGAAAAATATCTATTATCAGATGCGAAGATATGCCCAATTTTTCTGCACCATGTTATTTTTATCTAATTATTAATAATTACACATAGCTTTATATATATGAAAATAAATGTACAAATTCAAGACACACATTCCAAATGAGGGTACAGCTGTTATCTCCTTTTAACATGCTTCAATATTAATATTTACCTCACTGTTTATTTCTGGGAGATATTCTATAACTTGAGGAAGAAATAGTAACTGAGGAGTAAATTATAATGACTTCAGGGAGTAAATTCCATGAATTTTCAAGTTCCATTGTGTGTGTGTGTGTGTGTGTGTGTGTGCACGCGCGCACATATCCATATGCATATAAGAAACAGGCCTTTAGAGGATAAAGTACAATCTGAGACTTCAGTATCTTACAAATCCAAGGCTGACAAACTAAATAGTTAACAACAACAATGAAATCAAAGGGCTGTTTCTGAACCTACTACTTTTGCACTTACTGTCTAAATGCATTCACAGCTGGTAAATGTGAAAATGCAAGTTCATCACAGAAAAAGGGGTAATTTAAACTGAATTAGAAAAGGTACTGTGCAGAACAAACTGATTATAAACAGAAAAGAAACATTATGTCTCAGTTAATAGATATTACAGAAAATTGGGTTCTCTATTTGTGATTTCAGTCAAAATGTAAACAATCTTTCCACTGTGCAGGAAAATCATTTACATATTTACATTAGCATGATTTATGTGGTGTATATAAAATATTTATTTGCAGTCCAATGTAAAATGTATATAAACTAGGCTTATAAAACACATAGTCATAATTTCACCTATTCTTCTAAGCCTCAGATTTAGCTTACAGTATAGGAAGTCAGAGGTCAAGAATCAAATTATAAGTCAAGACTATTTTGTGGTATTATGAAAGTTTATTCATTTTTGTAAGCCGATAAATTGATAGTTATGAAAACAACAAATGTAATTCTCTAACTGCCATTACTGAGTTAATTTAAGACCTCTTAACAGATAAAAAAAATTATATCAAAATTATAAGAGTCTAGTTGAATGTTGCTAAAGTGTCACTCGGACATTTTCTAATCACTTATAATATTCAAAACTGTTGAGTCTAACTTTTATTATGTGACTAATGTTGAAAGAACTGCTAAATATAGCAGAGAAAATGGCATATTATACTCATAATCACTTAACATATGTACAATACTCTTAAGAAGAATTTATTATTTTTAAATTTGATTTTGCCTGCAGAGGTTCTTCCTGTCCATTAGTTATATTTCATTTTGCCATAAGTCACCAGCACTGATAGGAAGAACTAGCTTAAACTATGCAAAGTACTTCTGCATGCTTTCATTGTTTCTCATCTTACAGTGTTTTAACTCTTAAAACCCTTGGATTTTAGGTGTCAAGCAGAGCTGTGATGATTCAGTGACCACCAGGGGGCACCAGGATCTCTGGGTGTTGGGCCAATCAAGTCTACACTGAATAAAGATGAGGTAATTATGAAATTAAATATATAAGAATATGTATTTATGTCTCTATATCTTTATATATATATATATATTTGCCCCATTGGCGCTTTTAAGTTTCTTATTCTCTTTGTACCTGTGCCAGCCGACTGAAGGCCTTTATAAAAATTTGTGAGATGGTCTGTGACCTATTTCAGTCTATAGAGACCAAGTTAACTGAGGTCTCCAAAAGTACCTTAGAAGGTGAACTATATTGCAGAAAAGCTCGCTTCAGTTTTTTAAAACTTAACATCTGAGGAACTCTGAGTCTCTAGATCGACCTCAGATACTCTTTCTTATATTCCACCCACTTAACTCCAAAAAGTCGCTAGTAAATAGGACCAAGTTGGGATTGAATATTCTCTCAAACTTGATGGTACTGAGTTTTAAGGATCCCATGAAGTTCTTAGAACACTCTAGCTTGAGGAGAATTTTAGAGATTATTTCTTACCATAGCCTTCTGCCATGGTTAATATTAAAAATGAAAATCTATCAAAATTTGCCTGGCTACTCTCAAGGAGATTAAGAAAAGGCTCAAACAGTAGGAATTTCTATGTACCAAAGAAATTTAGAAATAAGAGTTTTTATGTAAAGAGAGAAAAAAATACATGAATAGTATCCCCAACCTATAAAATTATATAACCATTGGTACTCTCCGCACTAAGGATGAAATTCTGTACACTGCCAAAGGTGGTGCCTTATACTAACCCCTTGACTTGATATGCAATTTTGTTCTGTGGAGACAGTGGGCAAATTTGTATGAGACAATGATCCTCTTGGGGGGAGAGGTATCATAAGTCCTCAACCCAATCCTTTGAGTTTCAACAATATTAGAAACTCTTAAATATTAGGATGGTTCTAACTAAAAATGAAGTGATCTGGAGTACCTCAAAGGAGAACTCATTGTGAGGGAAAGAGAATTCTAGGCTTAATATTTGCTAGGTGAAGACATATGTCTGACGTTCAAAAGCCCTTTGAACTCAGCAAACCAGATATGGTGTTTGTTCTAATTATGTAAGTATGAACTGAAAGAGCTATACCACTGTAGCTCAAATGTGGGATAACATAGCTGGGAAGGGATCTATTGAGTAAGATATCACTAGCCATTCTCTGTAAAGTCAGATTTCAAAAGTTATACAGTATAGCAGTAATGAAAATAAAATGTACTGAACATACTATTCATTTAGAAAAAATCTGATCCCTTTGGACTGAGTGCACTTCTAGAAGTTCTTAGACAGTTATGGAGATGAGAAAGCCTCAAGAAGGAGATGCTGGATTTCCTCTTCAGTTGGATAAACCAATTTAAAAGGGATAAGTGATTATATTTCTTCCTAATGATGTGGATTGAACTGATTACAGATTCATAATCTAAATAGTATAATATCTCAGAAAGAGAATACTAACAGAAACCTCAATTAAAAAATAGGATTTGGAGGACACCTAGATGGCTCAGTTGGTGGAGCATGGGACTCCTGATCTCGGGGTTGTGAGTTCAAGCTCCACATGGGGCCTCCAGCTTACTTAAATAATAGGATTTTCAGGTATTTATTAAATATTTAGAAAAGCACAAAGGAGCATATTCAGGTGCATAAAGCTTAGCCCAATACTCAAGAGACCAAATATCATCAGCAGGATTCCTTTGTGACTCATATTTCCTTTTAGAATCAAGGAAATCATATGTTTAGAGAAATGGGTAACTAGCCAGTTTTTCTCAATGTTGATTTCAGCCATGTCAACAGTGATGATGTCTTCACAATCACATTATTGACCATAAACTGCAAGATGATTCAATGTACAATACGATCTTATCATCTGTCTTATCCAAGGTTGTTTAATTTTCCCCTCTCTGCATTCAGATTAGATAGAAAATTTTCATGAAAATTTACACTCCATCTCAGATTCTATGGGGTTATTATTATCATTGTTTGGTTTTATAGATGCATTGCTTTAGCTAAAGCTATAGAGTTAACCTGGCACATTCTCCAGTTGATTTTAGATTGATGAAATGACTGAGGTCAATCTCAGTTTAATTAAGTATTTTAATATCTGATAGTCACTCTTGTCAGTCTTTTAACAGGCAAGCTCTGGTGGCAATGTCTGTAAAATTAAAGATGTGAAAAATATGGCAGAAGGTTGCCTAATTTAAGGTTAGATTAGAACCATAAAAGACAAAACCTCCTTTATCTACCTCACAAGAACAGGAACAGAATAAATTATCCTGCATTCCAATAAAGAGGACAGGACCCCTTATGAGAATACTTTCAGATCTCAGCTTGGATTTAATGTTTCTATACTATCACATCTCTGTATTTATTTTAACAATTTATATTTACATATATTCTTGAATTAAACTTTTGAGGAAATCATTACCTTCTAAATTTGAATAAAGATATACTACAATAACAGGCATGTCACTGGTACTTTTAGGAAACTGTCCAGTAGACTATCACCTTTTAGATAAAGAGTAGTTGTGTCCATTTTACAGAATAACAGCTACGAGTTAATTGGTTATACATTTTTCCAAGGCTATACAACAGGATGGTAAAGATACTGAATGAAAAAGGAAAAAAAAATGCAGTTACAAACTTAGGATTGATGCTAGAGTTCTATGTATTCAAATATCTCAAAATATAATGAATATTTTTAAAAATTTACTCTATATTCACCCATTTAAATGTCTTTTATTTATTATTATTGGGGGGGTGCGGTGGAGGGAGGAGAGAGAATCTTAAGCAGGTTCCACGCCCAGCACAGAGCCTGACACAGGGCTGGATCTCACAACCCTGAGATCACGACCTAAGCAGAAATCAAGAATTGGACACTTAACCGACTGAACCACCCAGGCCCCCACTCATTTGAATGTCTTTAATAAAGTTTAAGGCTTAAAAAAATAGATCCATTTTTGACCAGATAATGAAAGAATAAATTTTATATAAATTTTAGTTTTAGAGATATGTATATAGGGGCGCCTGAGTGGCTCAGTCGTTAAGTGTCTGCCTTCGGCTCAGGTCATGATCCCAGGGTCCTGGGATCAAGCCCCACATCAGGCTACTTGCTCTGTGGGAAGCCTTCTTCTCCCTCTCCCATTCCCTCTGCCTGTGTTCCCTCTCTCGCTGTGTTTCTCTCTGTCAAATAAATAAAATCTTTAAAAAAGAAAAAAAAGAGAGAGAGATGTATATAAAGATCTTTAAAGTTATATATGAACTCTAAATATGATGGTATATATTTTTGTACAATTGTGAAAATATGTAATTTTGATTTTCTCATATTTTATAGCTTAGCATGAAATATATTCTCTAGTAATATCTGTTATTCAAATTAAAATGTTTCCAAAGCTTATTTTTATAAGACATATATCCCATTGTTAAAAGTAAATGCTTTTCCTAGCACATTTACTTTTTTAAAGATAACTTATTGGAATAATGAACAGAGATCTAGAAATATTCACCTATTCAGATATACATATGATGTATCATTTCTAAGATCTACTTGGCTCATAGACTTTGTATATTTTTCTATACCTAGTAGAAGCCAGTAGGCTTTCACCTTAGTCTCTATCCAAACCAAACCTAGCCGTAGGAAGGCAGAAATCAAGGAGAATTAATTATATACTCAGAGAACCAGTGTTTCATTCTTTAGTCAAGGCCTACATCTGGTTTTCTAAATCTGGTATTCAAATCCCTGTGTTGGTCCATAAATGTGAGTCCCTTAAGTAAAGTTCCCACTATCCATCCTTCTAATGGGATTCCTGTTCTGGAACCTAGCCCTATGCCTTAGTCCTCTTAGACCTTTTTCCTTACTTATCATAATGTGAACTATCTACTATTTGTCTCTCTACTGACCACTCTTCAGTGCGTTTGTTTGTTTGTTTTTGCCTGCCACCTGCTATAGTTTTCTGAATCTGTCTGATCTCAACTATTTATATGTAGATTTTTTCCCTTCAAATAAAATATTTACTGATTGTCCAATAAATACTACCTGGCTTTCTAGACCCCTTCATCACCTGCAGATCTAGGTATTTTCTTTACCTAGGCGTACCTTTATCTAAGTATTTTCTTTACCTAGCTCTGACCTCTTCTACTATTTTCTTCTACATTTAGCCTGCAATGTCTTTGCCACATCATAAGATACCATCGAATGTGCTCTCCCTCAGATTATAAAACATCTAGTAGAATAAGTCCTGGTTTTAGAGTTTCCTCTTCCTTTTGCCACCTCCTCCTTTTGTCTTTTCTTACTTCCTCCTTTGCTTCTTCCTTCTTTTATTTGTTCCTTCCCTTCATTCATCACACTTTACAAAGCACATTCTATCCTTTAGTTTTTGGCTAGGTACTGGTATGCAAAAATAAATAGGAAATGGTCTCCCTGATGGTACATGACAGAAATATACACAATTAACAGACAGTGCCTTTTAATGACAGAGGTGATCTGTTAGATGCATGCAGAGCAGTAAATCAGACTGCAGAGCATTCTCAAAGGGACTGGCATTTTAGATTGATTTGGGGTTGCACAGTAGACCTGGTCAGATAAACAAAGGTGATATGGAAAAGGAAATTTCACACAGCAGAGATAATATGTAAAGAGCAGGATGTGTACAAGTTATAATTTACTGAGGAAACAGAAACTACCCTAAACATTTTAAGCTGAAGAAATTTGATTTAAATGATCTTGAAAGTAGATCTGATGATGCCTGAAAACAACCTTGTGTGTGATTTAGGAAGCATATCCTCTCTGAATTGCGACTCAAGATGATCACAGTCCCAACTGACACTTTGACTGCAGCCAGTGAGAGACCCCATCCAGAGGATCTAAATAAGTGGCACTGGATTCCTAACCCAAAGGAACTGAGGTAATAAATATTGGTTGTGGTAAGCAGATGACTTTCAGGCTAACTTATTATGCAATTATATAAAACTAATACAAGAACTTTCACAAGTTGTGGTGGGCACCTAATTTCCAAATTAAATCTCTTCAACTTAAAATGCCTAGGGTAGTTTCTCTTTCTTCAGTACATCTATCAGATCACCTAGGTATGAGGGTTCAGTTGCTCCATATACTAAAAAATACTTAATATTTTCCATATTTTTATTTTAGCCATTCTATGTACTGATATCATACTGTGGTTTTAATATTCACTTATCTGATGACTAATGAAGTTGAGTACACCCTTATATGTTTAATGGCCCTCAGAATATCATCATTCATGAAGGGTCTGTTAAAAACTGTCCTTTTATTCTGAGTTGTCTTTTTTTTAGAGATTGTAGGAATTTTTCATATATATAGCTAGGCCTCCTTTGTCAGATATATGTCTTGCCACACTTTGTGGTTTGCCCTCCATTCTGTTCATGACATCTTTTGATAAAATGTTCTTCATTTCACTTTTTTTAATTATGTTCTGTTAGCCAACATATAGTACATCATTAGTTTTTGATGTGTTCAACAATTCATTAGTTGCATATAATACCTAGTGCTCATCACAACATGTGCCCTCCTCAATATCCATCACCCGGTTACCCCATGCCCCCATCCCCCTCCCTTCTGTAACCCTCAGTTTCTTTCCCAGGGTCCAGAGACTTTCATGGTTTATCTCCATCTCCGATTTCTTCCCATTCAGTTTTCCTTCCCTTCCCTTGTGGTCCTCTGTGCTATTCGTTATGTTCCACACATGAGTGAGATCATATGATAATTGTCTTTCTCTTGTTGACTTATTTCACTTAGCATAATCCCCTCCAGTTCCATCCATGTCAATGTAAATGGTAGGTTCTCATTGGCATGAGTAATATTCCTCATAATTAAAATTATGAGTAGTAACAATTGAACTACTAGGTATTTATCCCAAAGATACAGATGTAGTGAAAAGAAGGGGCACCTGCACCCCAGTGTTCATAGCAGCAATGTCCACAATAGCCAAACTGTGGAAGAAGCCAACATGTCCAAAAGATGAATGGATAAAGAAGATGTGGTTCATATATACAATGGAATATTACTCAGCTATCAGAAAGGATGAATATTTTTTTTAAGTTAGCTCTACACCCAACTTGGGGCTTGAACTCATAACCCCAATATCGAGAGCCACATAATCTACCAATTGAGCCAAATAAGCAGCCCCCAAAATTCTTCATTTTAATATGGTCCAATTAATCACTATTTTCTTCGGTGATTAGTAATCTTACATTCTGTTCAAGAACTCTTTTCCTAATCCAAGGTCACAAAAATATTTCTTTCTGTTTTCCTCTAAAATAAGTATTGTTTTACCTTTTACATTTGGATCTTTAATCCATCTGGAATTGATTTTGTTTATGGTGGGAGGTAGGGATCAGGATGCATATTTTTTCCTGTAGACTGTCCAGTGAATCCAGCATCATTTTTGGGAAGACCCACTTTTCTGATTGATTGCAATAGAGCTTTGGTCATAAACTCAGTGTATGACTATATGTGTAGAAGATCCTGCTAAGTTTCTAAGGAAATTCTATTGTCAAAGAAACCATGCTAGTATGGAATCTGCATATTTATCTGTTTTTGTGTAAGAGGGGAAATGTGCTGTTTAAAATCCAATGCCATAAAGGAAACAAAAGCGAAAATGAACTTTTGGGACTTCATCAAGATAAAAAGCTTCTGCACGGCAAAGGAAACAGTCAACAAAACAAACAGGCAACCCACGGAATGGGAAAAGATATTCTCAAATGACGCTACAGACAAAGGTCTGATATCTAAGATCTATAAAGAACAACAACAACAAAAAAAACTCCTCAAACTCAACTCTCGAAAAACAGATAATCACGTCAAAAAATGGGCAGAAGACATGAACAGACACTTCTCCAAAGAAGATGTACAAATGGCTAACAGACACATGAAGAAATGTTCATCATCATTAGCCATCAGGGAGATTCAAATCAAAACCACACTGAGATACCACCTTACACCAGTTAGAATGGCCAAAATCAACAAGACAGTAAACAACAAATGTTGGAGAGGATGTGAAGAAAGGGGAACTCTCTTCCACTGTTGGTGGGAATGCAAGTTGGTGCAGCCACTCTGGAAAACAGTGTGGAGATTCCTCAAGAAATTAA
>CM052886.1:59238067-59280634 GCA_028534135.1 Potos flavus | reverse complement strand
TGGGCGAGTCTGGTGGTGGGTATTGAGGAGGGCACGTATTGCATGGAGCACTGGGTGTGATACATAAACAATGAATCTTGTAACACTGAAAAAATAAAATAAAAGTATTTGGGGAAAAAAAATAAAATAAAATCCAATGCCATCACATATAGCTCTACAAAGACCCCAATTTTATTAATAGGACTTCAGAAATCTTACTCTCTATATATTTTGAGACAATATCTAGTTATTATCCATTTTAAGTTTACTCTGATCCTTGGAAAATATATTGCTTACTTTAGACGAGCCCACAGATGTTTCATCTGCCCAAACTCTTCTTCCCATTTCACTGGATAAGAAGTAGCAAGCAGTGCCATGAATGATATAATGAATCATGACAAAGATTGAAAAGCTTTTAAAGGCATGTCCATCAGCTTTTTCCGAGAGAAAGAGAAAGGGATCCAGGAGCCATGCACTCCAGCTGCTTCTAGTTCTTCCCCTTCCTGTGTTATCCAGCCTGGGACAGAGCACAGGCTGAAAGTGATTATAAATGAAGTGATTAAAGTAACTTGGAAATTTAGATATGAAATACAGCATTTAAATTTACCTGTCCTTATAATTTTGTATTATTCTGTTAACTGGGCTCTGTGCTTCTGGTTTTGCTCATACCCTCAGTCCATTCACTGAGAGAACACCTGCCAGAGGATCCTTTTATTTTATTATTTGTCTGTCTGTCTGTCTGTCTGTTTGTTTGTTTATTATTGCTAGTTCACATCTCCTTAATGAGATCAAAGTCTCCTGTGTATGTTTTGGGGAGTAGAGTTAGCATAGTTCCCCAAAAGCTACCACTCTCCTCAGGTCTCCCCTCCTTTCAGGCAGATTCTAGGATGGCAAGGAGAGACCAAGGAGAACTCCAGGAATTGGGACCAGGACTGTTTTTGGTGGGCAAATAATCAACCCACCATTCCAAAACTGTCTGTGGATCCTATTTATTTATTTATTTATTTATTTATTTATTTATTTATTTATTTAATAGATTTTATTTTATTTTATTTTATTTTAAGAGAGAGAGAGAGAGCATGAGCAGGGAAGGGACAAAGGGAGAGAGAGAATATGAAGCAGACTCCATACAGAGCATGCCCGTGGGGCTCTATCTCACAACTCTGAGTTTATGACCTCAGGTGAAATCCAAGAGTTGGAGGCTTAACCACTGACTACCCAGATGCCCCGTGGGATCCTTTTAAAAACATGTATCTGAACACACCACTTCTCCACTGGAAACTCTCCAATGGCTCCCATCTCACTTAGTGGTAAAAATCAAGTTCGTTAATCACCTAAACAGTCCCACCAAACTAGGACCCATCTAATTCCCCTGTCTTGCCCCTTTCCCCCCTTCTCACTTTTTCCATGACACTGACTTCTTGCTTTTCTAATAGGCCAGGCAAGCTTCAACATCCAGACATTCAAATTCCCTATGTTCTCTGCCTGGAATGTATGTAATTTCTCTAGACATTTATATAAATCATTCCTTCACCTCCTACAGTTTTACTCAGTTGTCTCTTCTCACAAAGATTCCCCTTGGGTTTCTCTATCCCCTTTGTTCCTTTCTCCAGATTTTATATCAATATATCATAGCTTTACTTACCTTGTACATTGTCCTTCTCTCCAAACTAGAATGAGGATTCATAAGGAAAGTGGATTTTTAAATTCCATTTCCCTGGTGCCTAGAACAGTGTCTACACATATATGCCAGGTACTTATTTGTTAAATAAATGAATGGTTTTCAGTTAGTTTGACCATGTGTTTTATAATTAGCTTTATAAAGCTATTTCTAGAGAAATGTTTTATGAGGACATTTCCTGCAGTTTAGATTACTTGGAGACAAGATTTTTGGCAATGCCACTGGTAATAACAATTCAAATCTTTGAAGAGCATTAGAGTAGCTAATATATAAGATTCAAGAGAGGAGACAACATGTCAGAGTATATATATTCATTTTTAAATAGAGCTATAACTCTTAAACTATAGCAAATAATCATTAGGAAAATAAGGCAGAATTAAGCAAATAAATTTTTTTTATACATGCTTAGTATATTAAAAAAAATCACCTCTGTGGAAAGCCCACCCTACCTCTGGTTTACCTACTTAGAAATGAAATGTGATAACAAAGGACATGAAAAAGCATTATTCTCTAAAATACAAGTTTCTTAAAAGTAAGTTATATAAAAGCTGTAGAGCAATTCTTTATATGATGACCAGAAATACCTTGAAGATGTATGCAAATTGTGTGTAAATGTTTATTTTCTTGGGGCGGGGGAGGGCGGTTAGTTTCCCAAATCTAATTATCGAAGGAATCCAAGCTGAAAAAAATCAGAAGCCAAATTTAAATCAATGATTTTTATATCTGGCAACACATTAAAATTATCTAGGAAGCTTTTTTAAAAATCATCAACACCAGAGCCCCATTGTAAGCAATTTTTATCTAATCTAGTGTAGGGTTTAGGCACTAGTATTTTTTTTTTAAGCTCTTTGGGTGATTCTATTGTATATTTGGAGCTAAAAAATAATGGTTCTAGAGCAGTGCTGTTGAACTGACATATAATGTAAGCCATATGTAATTTAAAATTTTGTAGTAGCCACATTAAAAGTATTAAAAAGAAATAGGTTAGCAAAGAGATTGCTCAAAGGGTAATAAACTTTCAGTTGTAAGATGAATATGTCCTGGAGATCTAATGTATAGCATAATGACTATAGTTAACAATACTATATTGTATACCTGGAAGTTGTTAAGAGAGTAGATCTTAAGTGATCTCAACACAAAGCAAAAAAAAAAAAAAAAAAGTAATTTTGTGAAGTGATGAATATGTTAACTAAACTTATTATGGTAATCCATTTGCAATACGTATATCAAATCATCTTGTATACCTTAAACTTATATAATGTTATATGTCAGTTATACCTCAATAGAGCTGGAAAGAATTTTAAATAAATAGTGAAATTCATTTTATTAATACCTTTTATTTCACCTAATATATCAAAAATATTATCATTTCAACATGTGTCGCCAGCCACATTTCAAGTGCTCGATAGCTACATATGGCTAGTGAGTATTCTATTGGATACAGTGTAAGTCAGAATGACCTAGAAGTTTTGTTAAAATAGGTTGCTCAGAGGTTCTGAACTAGTAGATCTAGGCTGGGACCTCAGAATTTGCATGACTAACAAATTTTCAAGTAATGTTTTGATTCTGATTTTGGGATCACACCATGAAAGCCACTGCTTTGAAATGGTGGTTTTTAATGTTGGCTGTTTATTGAAATCCCTTAGGATATTTTTAACATACTACTACCTGGATTCCACACCTAGAGATTCTGACTTAATTGGTCTGAGATAAGGCCTGGGCTTGGGTTTTAAAAAGATTCTTAGGTGATTTCCTTAAACTTTTTATTTTTAAATAACTGTAACTTCACAGACGTTACAGAAAGTGTACAGAGAGGGACTATATAACATTCATCCAGTTTTTTCAATATTAACACTTTGCATAACTACTGTACAATATTAAAGCCATGAAGTTGACACTAGTACAATACATGGAGCATATTCAGGCATCACCCATTGTACACACACTCATTTATGTGTGTATGTATGTGTGTATGTGTGTGTGGTTTTATGCAATTTTACCCCATGTGTAGATTTCCCATAGCCACCACTATAATCCACATACAATTCTATATGCTCCCCATTTATATTCACAATCACCCCCTCTCCCCAGCATTTCTAACCATGACAACCACTAATATCTTTTCCATCTCTATCATTTTGTTATTTCAATAGTTGTACAAATGGAATCATAAAGTCTGGGACCTTCTGAGATTGACTCTTTTCACTTAGCAGATGTGTGAGGTTCATTCAAGTTGTTGAATGTGTGAATGGTTCATTCTTTTTTTAATGAGTAGCATTCAATTATATAAAGGTACCAGAGTTTATTTGCCCATTCATCTACTAGAAGACATTTGGATTGTTTCCAGATTTGGACCACTACATATAAACCCATGAATGTTCATGTACAGGTTTTTGTGTGATCATAACTTTCCATTTCTCTAGAATAAATACCCAAAAGTACAACTACTGGATCATATGGTAAACACAAGTTTCCTAAGAAACTGAAACTGCTATGATCCTTTTCAGAGTAGCTCTACCATTTTACATTTTGATTAGCATGTATGAATGATCAGTTTTTCTACATCACTACCAGCATTTGGTATTATCACTTAAAAAAAAATTAGTTACTCATTGAGATATGTAGTGTTAGCTCATTGTGGTTTAATTTGCATTTCACTAACGGCTAATGACACTAAATATTCTCCTGTGTGCTTTTTACCATCTATATATCCTCTTTGGTGAAATGACTCTTTATATCTTTTGCCTATTTTAGTTATATTGATCTGTTTTTTTTTTTTTTTTTTTTTTTTTTGTCTTTATATTGTTAGGTTTTTAGAGTTTTTTATATATTCTAGATGCCAAACTTTTTATGGATATGTGCTTTACCAATTATTATCTCTCAGTCTGTAGCTTGTTTTTTCATTCTCTTTACAAGGTCTTTAACAGGGAAAAGGTTTTAAATCTGGTGAGGTCTAATCTATTGATTTTTTTTCTTTTATGAATTGTATATTTGTTGTCAAGTCTAAAATTTCTTTGCTTGCCCTAGAGACTTAAGACTTTCCCCTATTTTTTAACTAAAAATTTGATAGTTGTACATATTATGTTTTAAACTGTGATCCTTTGTACTTAATGTTCTCTTTTAAGGTATTAGGTTTAGATAAATGTTCATTTTAGGGGCCTGTGCTCCAATTGCTGCAACACCGTTTGTTGATAACACTTCCTCAGCAAAATCTGAAAACTGTTGTAAACTGGCAGATTAATACCCCTACATCTCCCACCCCTGTTCTGGTGCATCCTATAAGTTATTTAGAAGTATGTTTCAAATGTCTCAGGTTCTAAATTTACTAATACATCTGGAGTTTGGCTAATTCCTAGTTGAGGTTCAGTTTTATTAATACATTTCTTCGCTTTCTTCTCCACATGGCCCTTTTCCTCTTATACTCTTCCTCCTCCCTTCCTTTTTATCCTACTTCCATTTTTCCTCTTCTTTCTCCTTCTCATGGCAAAATTAGGTAGCAGATACTAGGGATGTAGCCATGAACAGATCATACTTGTCTTCATGGAACATATACTTTGCACAAAGGAAACAAAATGTGAACTCTACAATTTCAGAGAGTAGTATTTAGAGACTAGTAAATGTTAGTAATATAATAAAGTTTATTAGAAGAAAAGACTACTGTAAACCAAGATGTAAGCAAAATCCCTTTTCAAGAAGTGATATTTAAACTGAATCTTGAATTAATGAGATGGAAGGAAGCAGTTGGGCTAAAATCTGGGGAAAGGATTTTTCATGTTGAAGGAACAGTTGTAACAAAGGCCTTAAATTGTCATTGAAATCAATCTTTTTTAAAGACATAGAAGGTCAGTGTGGCTCAATTTGGAGAGGATGGTTTGACTCTTTTTTGGAGTTAGTTGGGAGATCATATGTGTTCTTCTAGGCAGAGGTAAGACGTTTTTATTTTATTGTCATTCCATGGTTCAATGTTGGTGTGTTCTAAAAAGGGAAGTAATGTGATCCACATTTTAAAATGATCATCTTGACTAATATGTGCGAAAAGTCATATGTGGGAAAACCAAAACAAAGCAGGCTAAACTAGTTAGAGGACTCTTGGAGAAGTCTCAGTTACCAGGGTAATAACAGTGGAGATGGAGAGAAGTACTTGGATTTCAACTACATTTTGGATTTGTACATGTAGTAGATAATGGAGTGAGCATAAGGGAGGAGTCAAAGATAAATTCGATGATATGAAAGATTGTCTGAATAATGTTATAATTTACCGAGATGGGTAAAATTAGCAGAAAATGGATTTGTGAGGTGGTAAATACCCTGTGTCTATTTTGTACTTGGTTAATTCTGAGATGCTTACGATATATCCAAGTTGATATGTTAAGTAGTCAAATGGACATACAGATCTGGAGATCAAGGGAAAGGTCAGATACAAACACATGCATTTGTCATGTAGTTAAAGCCTTGGATCTTTTGAAATCACACAAAATGATAATGCAGATAGAGAAGAGGACATACAACGATCCCAACATATAGGGGTTGTCAAGAAGTAGAAGAGAAAGTGAGTACTGTTGTAGTTGAGTGCATTGGTCAAGAAGGAATTCTTGAGACATTTTATAGTGCAACTTAGTAAGTTTATTTAAGTAGCACAGGGACAGGACCCCTGGACAGAAAGAGCTGCATTTTTGCTTTATGGAGCTGGTAGTTATATGTTTAGTGATTAAGGGGGAGGGAACATGCAGGAAATATTAAATCATAAATGTTTTCTTCTAGTTTCTACTCGTAAAACTACAAGATTTCTCTGATACTTATTCAGTTCGATATTAACTATCAATGAGATTTACAGCCTAGTCATGAGACCCTTTAAGAATGTAGCTTATTTGATCTTTATTGAAACTATGCAGGCTATTGGTCAGCCTTCTGAGCTAAAGGTGAACCTTTTTCTGCATCTATCCCTCATCAAGGAAAGTAAAGGAAAGTGTTTAAACTAGAACACAATATGGAAATGTTTTCCAAGGAGTGGTCAGCTACATATGGGTAGTGAGTATCCTATTGGATACAGTGTAAGTCAGAATGACTGCCAAATATTGACAAGAGGTCAAGCATAATGAGGATTTGAATAAGATAGAGAAGTGGTTGTGGACTGTATGCATATGTACTTTATGGTGATGGAAATATGGCAGAATTTTCTGTTTCTCTGGTCCTATAGTCTAAAGAAAGGATAGAAGCAAAGTTTGAGAAGTTGACTTCATGATAAGTTTTGCAATATTGTGGCACATACAGGATTGAAAAGGGATACCAAATGAACTAGCTGAAAACTTACTGATTCATATAAGGAATTGAAGAGTTCAGACTGGTTTTAGGACTAACTGAAGCCAGGGAATCAATAATTTCCCAGGCTCTCTTTTTGCCTGTACTTTTAATTTCTCACTACCCACCGCCCCCCACTCAATTCCCCAGCTTTATTGGATGAAGTTATTTCTGAGAGTGGTACATTCTCTGGAGGTTCTAGGACATAGGTGAGGAGAGGACACTGCAGGAAGTAGGTGCTCTGTAGGAGGAGTAGATGAGGACAATAACTAGGATTATGTAGGTTGCAATTAATTCAACAAACACATGTTTTCAACTATTTCCCCACTTCCATCTATGAAAAAGTCTATTGAGGAGTTGACTGTATCCTCATCATGTTTATTAAAATGTTCATATGTATGTTCACACATTATGTGTGTCATATGAATACATATGTATGTATATATCTAACACACATGCACACACAAATAAATGACTTATAATATGTTTTTCACTTTTTTGTTTTTTTTTAATTGAAATACAGTGTTTCTGAAAAGCAGGTAGTCATGTTGTTCTAGTGGGTTCCTGAACTGCCTCTGAAAAGGACTGGGCAATGATTTTTTTTTAATATGAAGTAATTAAGGAAACATATTCAAGGCCATAGTCTGGGACCTGTTTAAGGAGAGTGCATATCTCTGTGATATAAATCTAGCTTTAATCTTTAATGCTCAAACTATCCTCAAATAGACTGCATTATGTACAGCATGTACTTGATCACTATTTTCAAATATGTAGAACAAATTAAAAAAAAAAAGAGGTCAAAAGATAACCCACTAAAAGAAAAGTAGATTAAAAAGGGGAAACATATTATTACTTTAACGTGCATTAAGCCCAACTCCTAGGTCCTATTTCAGCCGTTCTTGAGATATAAAATGATCAATGCCACTGACACATTCCCTTTGCATCTGCTGTAACAAGGCAGAAGCTCCTTGCAAGAAAAACATCTTAAAAGGAAGAATATGAAACTGGAGTTCCCAACAGAGTTCCCTGTCAGAGCTTGATTGAATAAGATCCTTTTAGCTTGCTACAGAGATTTATGCCCTGACAGAAACCATATGTATGTGTGTGTGTGTATACATGTATATGCACACACATATATGTGTATTTATACGCAGTTGATCAGAGAAGAACACTCCACATGCCTGTAACAGGTTAACTTGTTCTTTATATCCAAAGAACTGTCCATAAACAAATTCTCTCTGCACCTTGCAGATCCTGCAATTGATTAGTCATTTTTAATAACATCATCTGAACTCAGTTGGGCAGGTGAATATAGTTGCAAAATGCTATCCATATATCATTGTCTTTCAAAGACAAAACTACTTTTACTTGGGAGAAAAGGAATTATTAAAGCAACTCATGATCTACCAAGTGTGCTATTTAGGGATAGACTGGGGAAACAAGTATATTATCAGTGTAAATTTCTTGGTACTATGTGTGATGGTTTTCTCAATTCAAAGGTTTCCACATAAGAGCTCTCTCTTTGTCTCTTCTTGAGGCATAAGTTCTAGCATCACATAACCTCAAATAGTGCTCATTAAATTTTCTGAGCACCTGCTCTATTCCCTGTGTTTCTATCATACAAAAGTTAATAATGAATCCTCTATTCCATCTCACCATTTGCCTTCATCCATTTTTCTCAAAGGTTTTCAATAACTGTAGCTTCAATAACTCGGGCCTGACTAAGTTCTAAGACCGCACTGTTAGAAAAATTGTATGAAAGGAAAAGAATTGATGGTATCTATTCACTAATTGAATGTGATTTTTGTAATAAGTCCAGCTCTTAGTTCCAGACATATATCTTGGAAATAAATACTATCCAGGGAGCACTATCAAAAAGGTTATTACAGTCTTACTCTGGGGTACATTGTTAAATGATACATAATGATACACACATGTACATCTAGGGTCAAATCCCAGCCCCTATTCTTATTTGCTTTGTGATTTAGGGCAGATCTCTTCTAGCTGTTGAGTATCAGTTTTCTCATCTGTCTAACAGAGATGAAAATGTGTATCTCCCAGAGCAATTTTAAGAACTCAAAATTATGAATATAACTCATTTAACACAGTGCTTTGCAGTCAAATTTTACAAAAGTTGCCTTTTAAGCAAAAACACTGTTACTAGTCTTTAACTATATATATAATTTATCGTGGACTACTTAGCAGCCTAATTGATATGGAGAAAATTGCTAAACGGACCCTGGTTCCTTTGCCCAGTCTATTTCCCAACATTCCTACTGAGTGCCTCATTCTCTCCAGTCTCCTCTGTCTCTTACCTGGAACAAGTTACAGATCTCTGCCATACTAGAGCCTTCATGTATCTGGAGTAGGTTTGAGGAGCCCCAATCCCTGAATGCTTCTGCAGAATGGACACAGTGTTGATCTGTGCCACTCTGCCCCAATCTCCTGGCAACCTGGTAGTACAAATTAAAAGCACTAAGTTACCTCCCACTTCTGCATGAGTAATTCTCCCTCTGCTTATTTGCCTCTTTTGTATGAAGGAAAAAGCGTTCTGCTCCACGAGGCTAGACTTGACTAGAAGAAGAGAGGATACCTCCAACTGTATGTGAATACAGACAGAAGGAGATGTTACCCCTCAGGGTCCTTGAAAAATTCTATGATTTACCCTTTCTCATCAGAAGAGTAATTTTCTTGCTATACTTATTTTCATTCTGGTGAGGAAGTTAGTGCAAAAATTTATTTTGCTTCAAATCCTTGTTCGTTGACTCTTCCCACTTCTAGCTTACTTTCATCCTGTTTCTTAAAGGGATTTATATTTTTCTCTCAGAATTCACATCTTAAAATACAGTTCAATTGAATATATATATGTGTGTGTGTATATATATATGTATATATAGTTTTTAAATTGAGATATAGTTAACACAAAATGTTACATTAGTTTCAGGTGTACAACACAGTGATTTGACAAGTCTATTGTTATGCTATGCTCACCACAAATGTAACTACCATCTTAGAGTATATAGAGATTTTAAGGACAATAATATCTTAATTTTCTTAAATAATATCTTATTTAAATCTTAAGTATCTCATACTTCTAATCCTTTTTCTTCAAAGCAACATTGCATTTTTAATTCAGATTTAGATTGTCGTACTCCCATTCTGTCACTCTCCCAACTGGTGGTAATTGAAGGAACATTTACTGTAATATGTGCCACCAGGTAAAGTTCATATTTGAACAACTGTATGCCACAGAAGTTCCAAAGAAGGTTATATTTGAAACAAAAATATTTATAAGATGAGTCTTAAATATTGTACAATGCTAGTTTTCGATGTGCTTATGGCATGCATTTGCATCTATCTCCTTTGAGTTAACTGAAAGTTTCAAATATAATTCTGCATAGTTAAAGCTGGTTTTGGAGAAGGAGGGCTGATCCAATACTGCTTTGTTGAAGTGGAACAAGTTGCTCTTCTAAACATAATAATCCAATTACTTGAAATCAAAATTATACTACTTTTGGTGTTAGGTAAAACTAATATATAATAAGAGTCAAATCAATGTAAACTTGCAAACAGTATAAGAGATGAGCTTTAAATGAACTATTTAATGCAGTCCAGAAAGGCAAATCCCAAACCATTATCAGACATGAAGAGAAATAAATGAAGGAAAACTGAATGATTAAATGCTTTCATCTGGAAATTTGATTTCAATATTCAGAAACTCTACAATTCTCCTAATTCATCATGGTCTTTGTTTATTACTAATAAATTAGTGTGCTGATGGAAAGAATTCATTACCCTTTCTGCACACTTCACTAGTTGCAGGTCATTTATTAATCTGTGTTATCTGGTGGGACTAAAACAGCTGTAATTACATTGTTAAACATTGATTAATAAGCAATTCTCATCACTAATAAAAGAAACATGTAAAATGTGTATTCTTTCAAGTATTCAGCTTAAAGTTTTACTCTCCTCTTGGGAATAAGGAATTTCAGAGTGCCATTAATATTCTTACTGAGCAAACTTGATTTGCTTTTGCAGCTGCTTCCGGTCACACCTATGAAACCCGATTACCAAAAAGAATTCAAATATACTGAAGAAACTCATCTTGGCCACAAAATAATATTAACTCCCTAAAATTAACATTCAAAATTGAAGTCTATTTTTTTATGATTTTCAGTTATTTTTTTAAATTTAATGTTAAAAGGCTAGTCAATCAAAGCTTTGCTTTTATTTCCTCTATTTTGATTATGCTATCGAATACACATCCATTTGCGGTTTGGAATTCAAATGTTTTACAGATTGACAGTACTTCAACAGCCAGAAACATATTAAAAAAACTCGGTAGTTACTGTTTACTAGGTTTCCAGGATAATCAGGTTGATTTACGTGTTACCAGAACATTATTACATGGCAGATACTTTGAATATCATTAACAGTAAACAAGCAGACTATCTCTGACACATGAGCAAATTGTACAATTTCCTTTCCGTCAATATCATAGAAAATAAAATGTCAATTTAAGAAATGGTTTTCCAGTAGATGGTTTACATATAACGCAATCAAATCCATGACTTCTTAATAAAATACCTCCTATGCTGTCAAAAATTCATCTCGAAATTTAAGGTGCTATATAGGCTCTTGCACCTTTATCACTAGACTGACTGCTGCCACTGATTTACTCACACTCATATTTGAGTGCCAGGATCTTCAAAGAGGTAGCTGTCATTTTTCAGCAGAGTGGTAGTGTGGCAAGAGCTGAGGGTGGGCGTTATAGGTTCCAAGCCCTGCGATGCCACTTGATTGCTATGACTTGGGAAGTTAAACTTTCTTATGGTAAGAATGAAAGGAGGTAATGTTTTTTAAAAGTACAGTGTGGTTGGCTGACGGGACAAGTACAAAATGTTATTTTCCCTCATTTCTTTGCACCTAGGTTTTTAAGCAGAGTGGTCAGCATTCTAACTGCTGAAATTTCTTAAGACTAATAGGGTGATCTTCCTGTTCTCCCAATATCTCAACTGTGTGCCTCTGACACCTGAAAATTTACTGGTTATCTTATCAAGCTTCTATCAGTGATACACACCTAAGTAAATTCAAATATTGGAATTAAAGTATGTCCAAAGATAATATTGAGATGAAAAAATACCACAAATTTAATAAGATGGGTAGAGATGAGAAGAGAAAGGGCCCAGATGAGGACAGAGTCAACACGAAGAGAGGACTTGGTAAGACACTAAGAAAGGGACTCAGTGGCAGAATAAGGAGGACAGGACAAATAGGGAGAGGTCCAGGTTACAGATGCAAAGGATAAACTCCACTGGTTCCATGGGAAACCCGGTGTCATCCAACTGGCAACTCGACACTACAAACAAAAATCATACACCTTAAGATGTTCTTGGGTACTCATAACAGAAGCCAACAAAAGCACTTATTGAGGGGTGCCTGAGTGGCTCAGTTGGTTAAGTGTCTGTCTTCAGCTCAGATCATGATCTCAGGGTCCTAGGATTGAGTCCCACGTTGGACTCTCTGCTCCGCGGAGAGCCTGCTTCTCCCTCTCACTCTCCCTTCCTCTCCCCCCCTCTAATAAACAAAATATTAAAAAAAAAAATTTAAAAAGGCATTTATTGGAAGAATTTTTGGAGATTATGTAATTGCAGAGAATTCGGAAGTCTAGGTTAGTGGAATGGATTGAGATAAGTGCTTCCAGTGGTAAAGTACAGAAGGTACTACAAGTGTTGTTAGGAGGAATAACTTAGCCAGGCCGCTACTGCTTCTAAGGAAATGAGCAGATCTTCCTCTGCCTGGAATATATCCTAATTCCTTAGGTAATATTTTTTTACTTCCTTCAAATTTAGAATCTGGGACGGATGCATCTCATTCAATGCTCTTATCTCCAAAGACTCACCTTAGTGGGCAGAGGATAGCAAGAGGAAAGGTCTGTCTGTGTAGCTTTCATAGTCCAAGGCAGGAGCACTTTTCCCCAACTTGCCCATGGAAACAATACACAGTGACAAATTCTCTCAAAATAAGAAAGGGGGTTGGAGGATGTTGAAAACAAACAAAGAAAAAACAATACAGTATAGTACCTGCCTTATGTGTGAGTCTTCCAAACAATGAGAGAGAAAATGAAACTTCGCTACTCTTGGAATGGGGATTCCACTTCATTTTTGCTTGAAGAAAATGATATAATACAGGGTCTGGGCAACTTCCTGAAGAAAAACTCATTTATTTTTCTTTCTGGAGGATGTGAGATATCTATCTATCTATACACACATACATATGGGGGTGGGGGGCTTCTCTACTCTGCTTTGTGCTAGGAAAGGCTGACTTCTATGGCCACATCAACTGGTCTCCCTTATCTTCTGATTAGGTTTAGAATGAGAGACAAAGCCAAAAATTGGAGATCAGGAGGACAATGAGTTTGAGATATTCATTCCCCCAGCTCCTTTCCTGTCAGACTGAATTCAGGTGGGCTGTAGCTATTACTCTGTTGAAGACCACAGCTCCTGTTCTCCTTTTCCTACAGTTAAATGTTTACGTGTAAAAAAAAAAATATTCTCTCTGTACCAGGTCTGGGGCTAAGCCTTCTTCCCACTATCCTGAACATCCAATGATGCTATACCATTCTTTATTGTTTTCCTTTCACTGTGTTGAAGACTTTGTAGAAAACTCCCTTCTGTGAATTCTCTTCAATCACATACTCCTTTTGAGTATGTCTGGTTTCCTTCCAAACCCAGCTGAGGCAGGTGGGCTATGGGATACATCATGGGCTGTGAATGGACTTACTCTGCTCCAGAAATGTGTTTGTTAGTATTTGGGTGAGAGGATAATCTGTATAAATCTTGGGCATAATACATGCTTTCACTAATATTTCTTTTATTCTTCTAAAATGAGGATGAATCAGTATCAAGTTCAATTTGAAAAAATCACCACGGTCTTATCTTGAAGTCGAATTATTTCAAGTCTTCATCTATCCTCATATTCAAGCAATGTTCTAGAATAAAGTAGGAATCATTGTTCTCTACTGATCCTTTTTGTGATCTGTGTATCCTAAAAATAAATTTATTTAAATTCAAGTTTAAGAAAGAATTTATGATTTCTAATCTGTCTCACAAACTTTTAAATATAAAGGAATTCAAAAAAATCATTTTAGAATGCATTTATGCTCTATGATATGTATTAAACTTTTCCCAGAACACACAAAAAAATCACTTACTAAAAGACTATTTTAGACTACTGGTATCTCTTCTTTCTCTTTCCATTCCCTTAAAATGTACTGCACTCTGACCCCTGTTGAAGCAATAATCTCCAAAATTCTGAATTCATTTGGACTGAACCTCTTGACCACAGGGGATTTCCCATCTCTTCATTGGAAATTGTTCCTCACTTGGCTTTCATAACAGCAAATCTCAGTTTTCTTACTGGCTTGACCATTCTTACAATTATTTTCTTGGTGCTTCTTTCTCCAAATTTTCAATTATTTCTCAAGGAAAACATTCTTCTCCTTTCTTCCCCATCTTTCCCCTCTCCTTTCTCTTTGTTGTCTTCCTGATCTCTTTTACTCTCCTCCTTTCTCCTATAAGTCATTCCATTAAAGGTAACAGCTTTAGCTCTGACCTAGACCAGAGACCACAAACATCGTCAGTGTCTTACAGGTAGCATAAATGAGTGGGGCAGATGGAGATAAGTGTTTGTGCTTCCTTCAGCAGTAGTGGAGTAGAGGATATTGGGTACCTCTTCTGAAGGGCCAGACTTTATTTAGTAAGTGGAAGAATTGTGATGTGGTAATTTAGTTCAGGGATCCCAGAAATTGTAGTATTTCAAGAAAAATTGAAATTAGTCTTCAAATGTTTTCATGTTCAGAAACATATTTCAACATTGTGTATGTCAAGAAAAATAGACTTGTATAGACAGATTTGATTTAAGGGTGGCTAATATTTGATGTTTAATCCCAACTTTTTTTTTAGAACTCTAGACCTGATTTTATACCATCCCTCTGGAAAGCTCTACTTATCTGTATGGCTTCCTCTTGAAACTCACTCAATATGTTCCCAAGCTGTGGTCAACTATGTTTATTCACGACTATGTTTATTCCTCTCTTTATTTGTGATTTTCAAAAATATTATCACCATTGAGACTAACTACCCAAGATAGAAACCTTGCCTCATTCTTTATCTCTCAATGTTCCTAGACATTAGATCCTGCATTTCTCAAATCAGTTCTCTTTTCTCCATTATCATTGTATTATGATTCTGTACTTTTTCAACATCATTTACAAATCCACCCTAACATCAAAGTATTTCCTCTTCTGGTGTTTGTATATATGTATGTATGTGTGTATATATATATATATATATACACACACATACATACTTATATACATGCATACCTCCATTGCCTTTCCACTGTCTTGTGGGGTTTTTCAAATCTGCTTTTTAAACTCCTGGAGAGTATGCTTTCTCAGATTATGAATGAGAATTTTAGAAGCCCCAAACTGACCATGGTCTTGCTTACTGTAGTACCCATTTTACTTATTTGTAAGAGGGTCAAAATATCCCTTTCATGTTATTACAAACAAAAGAGTAGAATGCAAAATTTTAATTAATTTTCACAATAAGGTATAAGACTTAATATTTTTTTTTGTAGTAGAATACTCCTATAGATGTTGCTAACATACCTTTGAGTGTGTAAGTTCTGTGTTTTCTCTCTGTATTATTATTATTGTGGCAAAAAGTTTGAAAAGCTTATCTTAAGGACACAATTTAAGCTATTTTCATGGCATATAAGTTCTTAAGAATTTGGTTCTGATTCATCTTTTCTGATTCATCTCATGTGTATCTTTCACTCTCACTCACTCTTTGTCCACATCACTCTGAATTTTTGTCGTTCCCAAAGCATACCAGATCCTCTCACGTCATGCTTTTATATAAACTCTATTCTCTGCCTAGGGTCAGTCTTTCTTCAAGTCTCAGGTCAAAAGTTAGCTTTTTATGAAGGCTTCCCTGTTCTGAAGTCTTTAACCACTTTCATTTACATTGTCTTCTAATTTCTTGCTAAATTTGTCTCTTTCACTACAGTGTGATTTTCTGGAAAGCAGAGATCTCCTTTTTAATCTCTAGTGCCTAGCAGACTGCCTAATAATGATTGAAAGAATGGGTGATGAACTTTGCTGTTGAATATTTTAAGTATATGTGTGTGTGAGTATGTGTGTGTGTTTGAACAAAATCTCAGAAAGTTATTTCCTCTAACTCATTTAGTAATGAGATTTGTGTTAGGCCAGATTTTGAACTCTACCAATAATAGTAATAGAAATCAAAAGTAATTCAAGTACTTCTTGGTTGTAATTACTAATACTGTTCAATAATTTTTATAATTTAAACATCTTACATATTAAGTTAGTAGAAAAACTTTTGCTCTGGCTATGTATTTTTGGCTTCAACATTGCTGGTTTGCTCCTCTAGATCCTCTGTTCACCTTTCTCTATCCTGTTCTCTGAGGAAACTGAACAACTTGGCCTACAGCCTTAGGCCTCTTGTGCCCAGAAGCTTCTATTTGGGTCTGACCTTTGGGGAGCCCTGTGGAAGATATGAAACAGGGAAGAGAATAAACTCAGATATTTATTCTCTTGGCTCTCTTTCTGCAGTGGTCCTGTACCTGCTCCCTCTCCTGTCCCTTGGGTCTAGGTGCAGCAGCTACACAGTTACTGCTAAGCCCACATTGCTGTGCTGTACTTTGTGTTGCCCTGCACCCCCAACTCTGCAAAAAGCCCCATATTTGGGTGGTTTGTTGAGTTATCCTGATTTGAGTGTGACATCTGTTTTTTATTGGGAACTTGACTGATATAATTCTCTTCTATTTCCATGATTCCTTTTTCCTTAGACAAAATTCAAAACGAGTAAGGATGGCTTTTTCTGTGTGTGTGTGTGTGTGTGTTTATTTTACTACTTTATACAGCTATAAATTTTATTCACCCTTAGGCAGCTGCATGTGTGTGCAAGACTAACTTAAAAATGAACAATGGCATGTTTTAGCAAAATGTATCTTTATTACAGAACAATGGTTCAAAATTACATAAGCTGAAGTTGAATAGCATGTGCATTTTAAGAAAATTTCTTACTAAGCAGGATTATTTATTAAAGAGCATAAATCAAATTAAAATACTTTATATAATTTCTCAGGGTAAAGAAGGTTAAAAAAAGCCTTCATGAAAGTTTTGTGCTTAGAACAAATAAAACCTAATTTTAAACTTTCCATAGGTAATAATTAAAATCAACAGCAATGAAGATAGTAATAATTTAGATAATTTTCAAACATTTTAGTATATTTTAAAAGGTGAAAATTAAAGGTATCACCAATAATGGCATAATTATAAAGTATTAATACATTAATTTTTAAGGCAATGAAATAGAAAAATTTTTAGCATTCTTATCATAGATTCTTAGTATGCTATGTTTTAATTTCTAGGAAAATTGTAGTTTTTATTCCAAAGTGTTAAAATACAAAAATATACTGAACTTTGCTAAAACACTGTACTCAGGGTTCCTGTTGTGAGACTGCCTTTAGTGAAATCATTATAAGATCTTCCTGTTATTTTAATGAATATCCTTCCTCCAGATGATGCCCAAAGAGACTTGCTTCTTCTTTGTGTTGTATAGTGAAGAACCTTGCTTCTACAGCAGAGTTTCCACACACAGCTGTTTAAGAGTCAATCCTTCATACTTAAAAAGATAACTTTAAAATACATTTTAACAAGGAAAATTTTCTTAAGTGAAAATATACCTTAAACTTCTCTATTTTATATGAATATTTGTTCCTATGTTTCTGTAGCCTTATTCCTTTTATTTTTCACATGTTATATCTTTTTTCACAACTTGTACTCCTCCCCCGCCCCCTTTATTGAACCTTCCCAAATGAGAGACCACATTCCATAATCAAGGTTGGTGACTCTGACTTGTTATTTTTCAAAATACGGCCAATAGGTGAAATTGATTGAACTGTTCATGAAGTCAGGTGTGTGTTTTTCGTTGTTTTTCGTTTTGTTTTGTTTTTGTTTCTGCTGTTTTTTGTTTTTTTTTTTTTTTTTGGTGACAATTTCATATACTATAGAAGTTTTGACAGCACTGGTACTCATGTGTTTTGGGCAATACTTCAAACTTCCTAAGAATAACACGAGTCTGAAAAAACACTAACCCATTATCTGACATTCTGATGAATGTGATCTTGAAGTCCATCTATAAGAAGAAACACAGGTGACTATAAATCATTTGATACAATCTGGGTAGAGATATGAACAAATAGAAAACCTGAAGACAACCAACATATTGAATTAGTCACAACTAGAGAATCTCATTGGCTGCTGGGCCAAACTCTGCTAGTCTCCTAGGCCTGATGTTAATCTTTTTTTTACCTAAACCATTTTTTACCATGCTGTCTTTGACAGTACCCACCTCAGTTCTCTTGACTCTACTATTCCAGTGGAGTCTCTTGACTCCATTGATAGAACTGAGTCCATATCTCTACATCCAGTACATCTTCATATTCCCCAGTTCTTAGACCATCTGACTTAGGAAAGAACTACTGAACTGCTGAACAGCCTAAGATACCAATCCAAAGTGAATTAGTGACTTAGTGACTCTTCTAGCCAGAGACTCTGGAATGTAGACCTTAGAGTCACTCTCATTCTTATCCCTAGGGGATCCAGTTCCCAGAAAAAGACTAATAAATAAGCCAGTCTCCTTTTCTGCTCCCTTCTGGATGTACAAAAGTGTTGCTTCTAAACACCCACCTACTAATTGGGCCCTTATTTTCTACCTACAGACCTGTTTCTGAATAGTGACCTTTTTTTTTTTTTTTTTCCTCACTAAATTTCCTGGGCCATCAACCAGATTATAGCTGTGCTCTGCCTTCCTGCTGGGATCTAACACCTGCTCTTGCAAACCCCTTTTTGACTTTTGTCTGAATCCAAATTGAGTTTATTGCATTCTTTTTACATTGTTCATGGCTCATACTACCTCCTACACCCCTTCCCCTTTCAACTGCACTTTGTAGTTAGTCTCACAATAAATCTAACTATTGAATCCTAAGCATAATCTCCACACCTGTTCTGTCCCAGTGGATTTAGATTAAGGTCCAAATGGCTTCATCCTTTCCACTCGTTTGTTTGCCTGATTGGAGCTCCACGTCTCATACCCCAGACCAATGTCTGACATGTCCCAACACCCTATGCTTCCCCACTCCCTCAGTCAATTCCACAGCACATTCTATGGTATTCTAAGCTTTCTGAGCTCTCTATTTCAGCAGCCAGCTTGTTTATCATTGCTTAAAAAAAGAAAAAGGTCCTAAAATTGCCAATATAATCAACTGCAGATTCACTGTTATGCCTCAGATAAACTTTAATGGCAATTTCTGTATACCTTAGAAGCTGTTTTACATTCATTCATTTCCTTCCAGCTTCTGAGAACATTTCTGCCATCCCCACCACCCCCCATCCCTCCCTTGCCACCTCTTGCTCTTACTCTCAGAGAAAATAAAGAACAAGCCTCTTTGTGAAGAGAACCGTGGGCACCCTAGGGGTGCTCCCTAAAATGTCTTTGCTTCTAATATTTCTCACCATGAACTCTTTTCCATTTTTCTTTTGTCTAACAGAAAGAAATGCCAGCCACCATTCTTTAACACAGCTTCTTTAACCTTCTCCAATTTCCATAATTCTATCTATTAATATAGTCCTCTCCCCTTAATTTTCAATCTATTTCATCTTGGTCACCAGAAAACCTAAAATATTTCCTTTCTTTGCCCCTGGTACTTCTTGAACTTTTCCAGATCTCCTTTCTTCCTTTTACCATGGGAAGGACTATAATTTTCACTCATTCTTATTCTCTTTACCTCTCAGTTGCTTATAGTATTTTATATTTTATTCACAAACAGGTGTATATAATTATTTAAAAAATGGTACAATGAACACACATGTGCCCTTCCAGTTCAGAAATAGATCATTACTAATACAGCTGAACAGGCTTCTGGTAATTGACTCCTTTCATTCCATCCTAGAGGTAATTGCTATCTTAAATTTTGTGATAATCATGTCTTTTTTTTTTTTTCTTTATGGTTTTGCATGTACGTGTGTGTCCCTAATTAATATATTGTGTATATTAATGCAATATTTATCACCACTCTTTTCCATCCAGCAGACACCCCTCAGTCATGGTTTCAGAGACCTATGCTTTCATCTCTCATAGCATGTTATCACATTTACTTTCTGTCAATTCCTTAGCCTATGAGCTCTTTGTCCTTTTTTTTTATTCTCAGAATTTAATCAGTGCCCAGTAAGCATTCAATAAATATTTTTTAAATAAATTAATAAAAGAAGAAATTGTGGGCACAACCTTTTTATGGACTCAGAGTTCCTATATTTTCATATTAAAGCATTTAGGTAGATGAACACATTCTGGAGTAGAAAATTTTTCCATCACAAAGATTGAAACAAAAAAGCCTGTTCTAGTTAAATTTCTCTTATAATCCCAGTTCTGTCACTAATTGACTGCCACCTTGGGCCATTTACTTAACCTCTTGGTCCTCTGTTGCCTAATCTATAAAATGAGGTTGGACTAAATGATCCCCAAGGTCCTTTCCAGCTGTGAAATTCTATGATTGTCATCGATGATTGTATAAATAAAAAATTCAATTAATAGGAACATCTTAATCCCTAAGCATTATCACTAAATTGAGATTTTACTTTTTCAAAGAGCAATTATTTTATATACACAGAAGGAAAAGAAAGTGTTCACATACCTTCCTTTCCAGCCATAACTGAATTTCATCAACAGAGGTTTTTTTTTTTTTTTTTTTTTTTTACACAATGTGCATAATACTCTTCCTACTCAAATATGGGAATTCCTTTTCCTTTGAAGAGGCATCACTGAGAGATCTCTTTATTTAATCAGCAAATACATTACTTATCTTAGAATAGATGTGTCACTTGTCTTTCTCTAGTCCAGTGAAATATGCTGTGCTCTCCAAATCTAATTAGACATTCTAGTCTGTACCTGTTAGGCGACCAGCCTGGGCAAATTTCTTGTGTCTTTAACTACTGACCCGGGCCTACGTATGTTCCTGGACCTTTCAAAATCCATTTCCTCTCACTAACCCATGTTCACCTTTCTTATTCCTCTGGTTTTTCCTTCCTATTGCTTCTTTGTCTTCCCTCCTATGTGTAGATTCTATGGAGAGAGTTCTGTGTAACATTCCCTGCCGGAAAGTCCTATGTGACTTCCCTCCATAAACCTTTCCCTTGAGGAAAATTCTTCACCCACTAGGTTACTGGTACAAGGTCCGAATCTGGCCACAAATTATGTAATCACAAAATAATGAAAGTAAATTAAATATAAAAGATAATATATGGTCATTGTGAATTTTTAACAGCTTTATTGTGGTATAAATGGCATACAATAAGGTTACATATATAAAATGTACATTTCGATAAGTTTTAATTTGTGTCTACAACTGTGAATCCATCAATAGGACAAGATAACTTAACTTTCATTCCCTAAATTAATCTCATAACCCTTTATAATTCCTGTTTTCCACCCTCTCTATACTCCTCCCACTCTCTCCCAGTCCCTAGGTGAAACTCATCTGCTTTCTCTATAGATTATCTTGCATTTTCTATAATTATATATAAATGGAATAATAGAATATGCATGCATTTTGTGTAGCTTTTTTTCACTCAGCACATTATTTTTTTACTTTATCCATATCGTTGCATGTATCAGTAAGTTCACTCTTGCTATTGACAAAATAGTATTCTGTTACATGAAAGTACCACTATTTGTTTATCTGTTGATCTATTGAAGACATTTTTTTTCCAGTTTTGGGCTATTACAAATAAAGTTGCTATGAACATTTGTATTCAAGTCTTTGTTCAGACATATTCTTTTGTTTATTTTGGGTAAATACTAGCAGTGGTATGACTAGATCATGTAGTAAATATTTTAAGAAATTGTCAAACTGTTTTCCAAAGTGGTTGTACCATTTTAGCAGCAGCAATGTATGAGAGTTCATTTCTTCACAACCCTCCAATACTTGGCATAGTCAATTATCCTATTCGATGAAGAGTAGTACCTCACTATGTAGCTATTATAAATATATATAATAATATAATAATATATATATATAACATTCAAACTTCACTAATAAAAAGATAACCCAAAAATATGTGGAAAAGACATTTAAAAATATGGAAAAGGTTTGAATAGATATTTCATTAAAGAAAATATACTGGTGCCAAATAAGCATGTGAAATGATGCTCAGCACCATTTGTCATTAGGGAAATGCAAATTATTACAGGTATTTTGATTAATATAAGAATCAGTTAACATGAACTACAATTGACAAAACTTCCTACTATTTTCCTATCTGGTTTAACATAGTTAATATCATATTACATATGCAATTTAATCCTGTTTTTACTCTAATGCAGTGTGGAAGAATTTAGTGCATAAATATTGTGTTTCAGATTATGTCTTTGTTATGTTTTGGATTACCAAGAATGAAATTACCGTGTATATCAATACATACTTTCATATTACTTCCCATAAACATTGTACTATGGACACAACTTCCACCAATGACTGAGACTTTTTCTCTTCACATAAGGCAAAATTATTAACTTTTTAAAAATCTTTGCATAACTATTTATTGAAGAATTGATTTTTATCTTAATTAAAATGTTTCTTATTACTCTTGATAGTAAACATTTTTATACAGTTGTACTTTTTATACGTTTACATGAAATTCTTTTTCAATAGATTATCTCTTATATTCTTTATCTATTGTTTCAATATTGTCTCAAACTTTAGTTTATCTTTTGATAATGTTTATGATACCATCAACTTTCACTTTTATATTTTCATATTGCCAATATATTAATTTTATCCTCCTGTTTTTTTCCAATGACTTTAAACATATAAATTTTTATTCATATTTTTTGTTTTATATGTCTTGATATTTTATATTTAAATTTTTAATTAATCTATAATATATTTTGGTATGCCATATAAAGAAAGGATTTTAGTTGATATTTTTCTATTTCTTGATCATTTATTCAAGACAACTGGTTGATTATTCATCTCTAATTGTTTTCCACATTTTATTTCTCATGTATTCCTTTATGTAAACCAATCATTTTATGTAAATTTCAAAAAAAAAAATTGATTTCTGCTTGTCTGTTCGTGAATGTTTATATATTTTTTAAAATTAAGGTAAGATCTCTTTGGAGTTTTAATTAAAATAGTATTACAAGTTTAAAGTAGTTTGGAAATAATTAGATATTTATATATTTTGTATTCATACCCACAGATATCTCATGACTTTTAATTTATTCAAATATTATTTTATGGCTTTCAGGAACTTTGTAGTTTATTTTATATAAGTCTCATATATTTCTTATCTGTTTCTTACTAAGTACCTTATACTTAATAGTAGTATGTATGTTTTTTTAATTATACTTTCAATTATTTAATACTGATATACAAGAAGCTATGTCATTTTGTTTGTTTATTTTGTTTCCAGCTACCTTATTGAATTTTTTTTAGTTTTATAGTGTTACTCTACAATCTTTTGAATTTCCTAGCTAAATAATCATATTATCCATAAAAATGATAATTTTGTTTCTTTCCCCATATGTTCACTTTTATTCTTTTTTCAGTACTATTTTTAAAGTTTTTATTTTAATTCCAGGTAGTTAGCATATAGCGTTATGTTAATATCAGATGTATGATATGGTGATTCAACAATTCTATACATCAGCCAGTACTCATCACAAGTGCCCTCCTTAATCCCCATCACCTGTTTTACCCATCCTCCCCCTACCTACCCTCTGGTAACCATCAGTTTGTTCTCTGTAGTTGAGTCTCCTTCTTGGTTTCTCTGTCTATCTCTCTCTTTTTCCCTTTATTCATTTGTTTTGTTTCTTAAATTCCACATGTAAGTGAAATCATATGATATTTGTCTTTTTCTGACTGACTTATAACTACTATTTTTGATTAGTTGTATTGGATAGAACTTCCAAAGCATTAAAAATTATAGCAGTTTTACTGGAGATTCTTTTCCCTCTCTTCCTGATTTTATTAGTGTTTTATATTTAGTATGACGTTAGCTATGCTTTGGCTAACTTTTATATTTTAAAGCCATTAGTAAGGTTTACTCAAAATTGCCTCGAATATCAGAATTATTCCTCATTTGATCAGGTAGTGATTTTCTAATTATGTGAGGATAATAATAGAACAATAGCATTTCAAAATATCAAATATGTTCCCCCAGATTACTGTTACCATCAGAAATTGATTTCTTATTTCTAATCAAGACTATAATATGGTCAGAAAAGTCAATTGATGGATATATTCAATTAACAAAAATTTATCAATTTCCTCTCTATTAGGCAGAATTTTGAGACCTACTCTGCCTTACAATTCTTATAACACGTATTTGAGAATGATAAGAAACATTTCAACCTTTGAGTATTTCATGTTTGGGAAGTCATTTTACCTTTTTGAATCAGTGAAATTCTTAATTGGCAATCAATACCATTGTGAATTTGAGCAAATTAGTTCATTTTCCCCAATTTTGTTACCTTATTAATTTGTAAATGGGTAGGTTAGGTTATCTCTACTATCTTTTTCTTTGACATATTCTGTCACAAGAATCTGTTAGAAATAAAACATATATATGTGGAAATCTATAAGGTAAAAAAACTCAAGAATCAATGTAGTGTAGCAGAAATATCAGGGGTTTTGGCTCAGATTATTCCATATCAAAATTTTGGTGCTACTTACTATCTGTGTCATATTAGGTAACTTATTTAAACTCTACAAGCCCAAGTTTCATTGGTGTCAATAGGAAATACTAAAATTCGTTTCTGTCATCTCTGGGATGAGAACTAGGTAAACAGTCTTGTACCATGTGGGTCTGTATCTGTTAGAGTACCAGCAGGAAACAGATGGCATGCTTGCACTAGGTTAATTCTAGAATAATGTATTTATAGAGATACTAAGTATGAGAGTGTAGGTGTATGGTAACCACAAAGGATATTGCAATAATCTAGAACATACCAGGGGACAAATTATCACCACACTTAGGTCCAGGAGCAATTGTGGAGAAGAAGTTTTGGGAGCCTGGAGGGACAGAGTCATGTATAATCATGGCTTTGAGAGAAGCAATGACCATGGTGGAGGGACACTGTCAGCCTAAGACAGAAATAAACTTCATTCAGGAAGGTAAAAACTTGGTTAGCTAACTAATTAAATAAAACCTGGGCTCCTAAATTTCAACTCTAAGAAGATCTGTGTTGTTTAAGTATCTTCATATAAACAGATATTTAGAGAAGTCCTTCATATTAGAACTTAATGAAGGTAGTAACTTTATTTGTCCAGAGTAACTAAGTCAATAAACCAGAGGAAGACTTTATAAAATTTACAGTATAATCAGGTAAGATTTATAATGGGCATTATATAAGCTCTGATATTTCCAAATTACCCTCACATAAGACTTGTAATACTCATTTAACAATATGATGCGTCCAATCTGGGTTCTGGTCTCTCTGTCTCAAGTTTCTCTTGCCCAAATCTATCTGGCCTAGCTCCAGGATCCTTAATTACAAGATTCTCAGTCTTTTGCTATCTTCCTTCCTCAATGTATAGTCTTAAGAACTAGATCTTTATCAATTGATTTCTACAGAAAGCTGTGCTTCACTTCAATATGTTCTGGAAACTGCTGTCCGGAAGTAGTTTCCAGCTGCTTTCTGCCCTTCTATTCTGAGAGCTCCGTGTCTACTGGCAGCTCTTTTCTCTTTGTAGAATTAGAATTCTCTTCTTTACTTTGGTGGTGCAAGAAGGGTTTTTAGTTCTTTGCTTCTAAAGCTCACTTCCTGCTTGGAAATCAGAACTGGATCTGCTGTAGCAGAGAAACATGGATGTCATGACACTTCCTTGGGTAGCAATAGCTTAAGGCACCATTCCTTAATTATTGCATGTCCTACCTGTCAGGAAATTAACAGAGGTGGATGGTATGATGCAAAGCGTGCTGGGACAGAAATTTCAACCTTGGGCTATATTTGGTTTAGTTGTCCATTTTCTTCCCATGCAATTTGGAAAAATTACTTAAATTTCTAATCCTTATTTTTTTTCTTGTCTGTGAAAATGAAATAATACACTGTTATACTTACTTCACATGATTGCTATAAGACTCAAATGAATTAATGTGTGTGGTGTGATTTACAAACTATAAAGTGGAAGGGATTTTTACTGTCTGGAAAATGCATATTCTTGAGCAAGCAAAACTTGAGGAAACAGTAACAGTATGTTATGTAAATTAGTATTGACTTTGTGTTCATATTTTCCCACCTGACTAGCCAAATGAAAAAGACATGTATTTTTCATGGAAATCTCAAGGGATTTAACCAATCTTCCTTCAGTATATTTAATATAATTCTAAGAATTAATAGGCAACACTTAGAGTAATCACAGATACAAGACTCCACAAATCAAGTCATAATCATGTTCATTTTACACTAATAAAATTTCCAAGAGTAGAGTGTACCTTTGCTATTCATGACTTACTTGAATAATTTTCAAGCCTCCATATAGTTTTTCCTTGAGTTATAAAACTTCAAAATTATTATATTAACTTGAAGAAAGAAATTGATTGACCTTCATTAAAGGCAATGACTATTATTAATTTATTAACGCTGGAATTACTGTATACTGTTCACATGAATCAGCCTACTGCATGGTTGTTTCGATTTTTAAATGTTTATGTGAGTTAAAATTTTATTAGGGGTTGTTATTTTCCTTATATTTCTTGTTTTATAAACCAAATCATAATAATTGCATTATTATTGCTTAATATTATATCTTTATTATTAGTAATTAAGTTCTATACTATTTTTCAATGTGCAGCAAGGAGGATTTTAAGAAGGAAGATAAGGATATTAAATCAATACTTCAAAACACTAACCTTTCTTCCACTATTAGAATTTTAAAGTAATTATCTCACTTTATTTTCTCTATTTCAGTCAGAACACTTAAATGTATTTGTGATCATTTGAGCATTTTACCACAATCTTCACAGATTTTTGCTGTTTTATTGCTGTCATCTGCTTTTTGAAGTAGTTAATGGCCTTTATTGAGTGCTTATCTGATAATTGACACCGGGTACTGTGGGAAGTCAAAAGAGGTGATTTCTCTTATGGGAATTACCTTCTAATAGAGAGAACGGATATAAACACATCCCCAAATACACAATACATTTTTATATAGTAATAAGTACTATAATAATAAAACTGGAATTTGGGATCAGGAGTGGTTGAGGTAGATAAGGAAGACAGAGCTGCTTCAAATACGATGACCAAGGAAGATCTCTTTCAGGAGGTCACATGTGAGATGAGACCTGAATAATTAGAATGAACAAATGTTTTGAAGTACAAAGGCAAGGATATTTTATTCCAATTACAATGAGAAGCCATTGGAAGATTTCATCAGGGGAGTGATTTGATTTACATTTTTGAAAGTTTGCCCTGATTACCATGTGGAAAATGAGCCATGTGAAAGATGGAAGCTGGGAAACAGGTGGGGAGGCTGCTACAATATTCCAGGTGAGAGAAGATGGTAACAAACAAGGTGGTCAATGTTCAATGGGAATGGTCAGAATTGGGATATACTTAAGGATAGTGACTAGATCTCTCTGGTAGATTGCATGTGGGAGATGATGAAAGGAATGAATCAATTTTACCTTTTATATTTGAAGTGTGATCATCTAGGTATCACTGACCATGAGTGAGGGAATCTAAAAGGAGAAGCAGTTTTGGGGTAAGGTATTTGGGACTAAGGTGGGGTCAAGATTTTTGTTTTACACTTGTTAATTTTGAGATGCCAACTGGGTACCCAAATAGAGAGGCTGAGTAACCATTTAGGTATATTACTCTAGAATATGGATTATTCATCTTAATGGAAGAGACCATTAAATGTAGCCAGTTAATCACTAGAAAGAGATTAAACATTTTTGAGCAACTGTTATATACTAAGATCTTAGGTCTGATAATTCAGAAAATCTTCACAACAATACTGTCAAGTGCTCATTATTTCTCAAAATTTTAAAGTGAGAGAAGACTATCTCTTAGATAACTTAGTGATAAAGTAGATTTAAATTCAGGTATATCAGATTTCAAACTTCATGTTCTTTCCAGTGAAACCCACAGCCTTCCAGGTATTAGTATTATTGTAACTTACATTCCTACCACCTATTTAACAAAAATTGAAAATATTAAAGCCAGTTGGGTTTTTGCATAATGGATCTACTACACCATGATAAAGCTACTCTTACTACCATTTCCACAAATCAACTTAAAGAACATTCTTGCATGTACTCCAGTGTTGTTTCTTTTTTTTTTAAGATTCATTTATTTAATTATTTGTCAGAGAGAGAGAAAAAGAGTGCAAAAGCAAGGGGAGTGGCAGGCAGAGGGAGAGGGAGAAGCCGGCTCCCCGGTGAGCAAGGAACTCAATGTGGGACTTGATCCCAGGACCCTGTAATCATGACCTTAGCCAAAGGCACTTAACCAACTGAGCCACCTAGGTGCCCCTGGTTTCTTTCCTTAAATGAATTGTATCCTGGGTCAGTGTACATCTGTGTTTAGGATCTTATTTTGTTTAGAAATGTTATAAAGTGACCCAAAATGGTACGGAGGTCACATAATATCTTTGTTAAATTTTATAAAATCTAGTATCCAAAACAGTTTTTAACAAAGAGTCTAACATTGTTGCAGCTGTCCCTGTCAGTGGAATAGAGCACCCTTTCCTAACAGAGTTATCACATGTGCTCTTTAGGTTAACTTGCATATTTTCTGCTAGAGCTGTACATGCTTACCACTATTGGGAAGCAGTAAGGAAGGAAGGTGGGAAATACAAAAAAAGGAGGCTGTCATCAAGAGAAATGAAATCTTGCCATTTGCAACGACGTGGATGGAACTGGAGGGTATTATGCTAAGCGAAGTAAGTCAATCAGAGAAAGACAATTATCATATGATCTCTCTGATATGAAGAATTCGAGAGGCAGGGTGGGGGGTTATGGGGAGTGGGAGAGGGAAATGAAACAAGAGGGGGGATCAGGAAGGAGACAAACCATAAGAGACTCCTAAACTCATGAAACAAACCGAGGGTGGCTGGGGGATAGGGGCAGGTAGGGATAGGGTGGCTGGGTTATGGACATTGAGGAGGGTATGTGCTATGGTAAGTGCTGTGAAATGTGTACGCCTGAGGATCCATAGACATGTACCCTGGGGCAAATAATACATTATGCTTTAATTAAAAAATAAAAAAAAATTAAAAAAAAAAGGAGGCTCTCTTTATTGGAGATGCATTTATTTTTAAATTAATACAGAATTGCATGGATTATTCTGACATTTTACTTGGAATCTGAAGTTTAAACTTATTCCGCTGCTCTAAATCATTAATAGATTAAAACCTGTTCACTCTGTTTATTTAAAAAAATAAGTTTTTAATGGGCAGTATATAAACTTGATATCAAACTTGTTGCAATTAAAAAATACTTATTTTTTCTTGTTAATTTTATGTCATGAATTCATAAATCTATATTTTATCATCGAAATACCAAATACTATTTGTTAAACAGTTTTAAAATGATTTACACATACATTAACACATTGTTAGTATGATATATTTTACTTTCATCCTACATTACCTTCTTTACGTTTGTGAGAAAACCCCAAAGAAGCTTGTTGGCATTGGAGAGCAAAATGTCTAATTGGCATGCACGCTGAAAGTTTTCCTAGCTTTTCCCCTTGCTTCTTTTCTTTTTCCTTTGAGTTTTTCATTGTTAATAAAATGTTGTTAACCCTCTTGTCTAGGGTCTCTTACCTTAAAGCAATCTCACAGGAAATCCTTTCATATATATATTTATATACATTTTTTTGCAGTAGATTCACTTGCTCAGTAAATATAGTTGATGAAAGAGTTCCTGGCAATCCATAAAAGAACAGGCTGTGGGGATCCTCATTAATCTTCTAATAGTTTCTGCTGTCTCCGTCTCTAAAGTTCCTTTCCTTGTAAAGTATTTGTGGTAGAGCAACAGTGCTTTTGCTCTCCATGAAGCAATGTCATCCAGCCAGATCCCAACAAAAGCCCCATCACCCTTTCAAATAGTTTCGGCCCTCAGCTGTATTATTGGCTGGGGTTCTGAGCCCTGAAAGGGAGACACTGTTTGTTTAACTGTGCTTCACAATACAAACAAGCCGAGAAAATACAACTCCTCTGGCCTTCTTTTGAGTCTCCTGATAGTAATATAGTTTTACTCTTAGTGACTGCAAAATTACTTTGCAAACAGATGTTAGGCTTTTTTTTTTTTTTTAAGTTTGTAAGCATTTCTTTAAATACTGTACCTTAATAACATAGTTGTGTGTAGAGTTAGATAAAAAGAGTATCTCACAGGTTCTATTAAAAATAACATGACAACAATCTATAAAATGAATTTCATGTCAAGTCACCAATGTGAGTGACTATATGTTGGAATTTAATAAGTTACTTAAGGAAAATAATTTCTGGCCAACTTTCAACATGTTTTCTTTTTATAATATTCGTCAATCTTTAATTTCAAGATTAGGTTTATAGGGTAAACTTATTGAAAAGAGAAGGCATATGTAGGTAATACCAAAACTTTGTTCTCAAAACCTGATAGGAATTGTGCTAGGTAAAATTTTATTTATACTATTCTAATCCTATTAAAAGAAGTGATTTTCTCTGTAAAAGAGAAAATAATGGGACTCATCTAACACAAAGCCTCAGTTACATTATATGGTCTCTATGTGCTCTGAAAAGCTGTGGACGGTAATTTTTTGTAATATTGTCTATTTAGAAAGATCAACTTGAAGCATATTAATTTTTTTATTTAAAAAATCCTTTCATTTAAGCAAAATTGCGAACTAAAATTGGTGGTAATATAGGAAGGAAAATTTACACACATGAATGAAGGGTCACAAAATTTTACATTTCTTTTTTTTTTTAGAATCTTAGTGCCCAAAAGAGAAGCATGTATAGGACAACTCTCCTTGAAAAAAGGGAGATACAAAATTTAAATACACACACACACACATTAGCTATAAAATTTTAAATAATATCAATTAACTCTAAGAGAATAATCACAGTCATTAAAAATCATATGCAAATCAAAATGGTTAATGCTTGGTTTTAAGACTCACACAGCATGCACTGCATTGTGATTCTCAAAGTGTGATCTCTCAACCAGCAGTATCAACATCACTTGGGAACTTGTTAGAGTTACAAATTCTTTAGCCTCATTCTAGGCCTAACGAATCCAAAACTCTGGAGGTGGTATCCCAAATAAACTGAATTTTAACAAGCCTCCAGGTGATTCTGATATACACTAATGTTTGAGAACCACTGCTTTATACGCATACAATGTTGGCAAGAACTAATTCTGAGCTTAAATCAGTACAGTCTTCCTAAATTGTAGATCCAGGGGAAATGCAAGCCTACACTTGATTGCTTGATAAAATGGATATTTTGTTTCATTAGCCATCTTGTACTTCTCAAGCAAGCATGATCTTTTGGAAGTTGCATGAAGAAAATATTTACTGCTCAAAGACAGGATATCATTTTGGAAAATCTTGCTAAAAGAAAGTGTGACTCAAGAACACCAAAGTATATTTTATTCAGTCATTTTGGTAGTATTTGTAGTTTATTACGGCATCAGACCTGGATCATTATTTTACATATATATATACATATAGGGAGAGAGAGAGAGAGAGAAAGCAGGGACACTTCCCTCACCCCCAGGCAGAGTGCTCATAGCAAGATATCACCACTATAAAGATGCATCTGCCTCTCCTAACCTCTGCATTCTGTTCATTATTCTAATAAAATAGCTATGACATACAAAGGAGAATATCAAATTTTAAACACAATTCTAGGGTTTAGGGATGTTGTTGGAGTACACTGAGTTAATAGTATACTTGGTGAAAATTTACCCATTGCTATCTATATTTCTGATAGACACAGATTATACTATAATTTAGCAGTAAGTACATTCAAAAATCAACAGTTTTTTACACTATATATCTATCTATATATATATATCTATAGATATATGCTATATATCTATAGATCTATATATATAGATATATAGATCTATATAGATCTATATATAGATATATACATCTATATATAAATATTTCCTATTCTCTTATTGATCAAATGTTACTATTAATTGCCATCTAATAGAGTATGTTATTTATAAATCTTGGGAATTGATTTCTTTGTAGCTCAGTTTTCTCATCTATGATTTGGGGATACATTTATATCTAAAAATGTATTTGCAAAAATTGAAGTAATCTTGAGCAAAAAGTGAGATTTAAAAATGAACAGCACTTAATATAATGCCTGGCGAGTAATAACCAATCACTTGATATTAGCTATTGCTACTATTATTTTTACCTAATCATTGCATAATTAATTTCTGAAATCAGAAATATTAAAAATATTTCATTGTGATCATTTTGCATTATATACATATATTGAATCATTATGTTGTACATTTGAAATTAATATGATGTTATATATCAATTAAACTCAACAAAAAGTAATTAAAAATTAAATTAAAAAAATAAAAATATCCTATTGTGGTACGATACTGAATGTTGTAAAAATTCTTTTTAAATATTGGAAAATGGGCTTTTTATTTTATTTATTTTTTTTGAGATTTTATTTATTTATTTTGACAGAGAGAGAGATCACAAGTAGGCAGAGAGGCAGGCAGAGAGAGAAGGGGAAGCAGGCTCTCTGCTGAGCAGAGAGCCCGATGTGGGGCTTGATGCGGAACTCGATCCCAGGACCCTGAAATCGTGACCTGAGCTGAAGGCAGAGGCTTTAACCTACTGAGCCACCCAGGCACCCCAGGCTTTTTATTTTAAAAAGAGACCCAAGGGCCACCTGGGTGGCTCAGTCAATTAAGTGTTTGCCTTTGGCTCAGTTCATGATCCCAGGATCCTGGGATCAAGTTCCACATTGGGCTCCTTGCTCAGTGGGGAGCCTGCTTCTTCCTCTACCTGCCACTCCCCCTCCTTGTTCTCTCTGTTTCTCTCTGACAAGTAAATAAATAAAATCTTTAAAAAATAAAAAAATAAAAAAATAAAAATAACAAGAGGCCCAAATTTTAAAATTCATTTATGGGTTATAAAATATTTGTTGGGTTGAGCATTTCAGTACTAGATATATATTTGCTTTGTTTTTTACCTAAAGTTTTCCCATTACATTCTGAAACAGAACTAGGAATAGCAATAGTTAAAGGAATACTGCACAAAATAGTCATTTCTCAAGAGACACAATCCACACACCTACTGTACATTTTTGGAATGTGCTTTAAGTCACTCTTTGAAAGTAGTATAATAAAGTGCACATCAGGAATGGGAATGAGTCCATTCTCACCATCTGTTCCTAATTTTTTTTGAGCTGAAGACTCTGTATTATTAAACCACTGTGTAAAATGTTAAAATGGTATTAGAAATCTGAGTTAAATCCAGAAGACTTCAGAGAACTTGAAGTTATTTGAAAAAATATTGATAGCTACATTACAGTGATGGGTAAAATAAAGCTAGCCCCTTATTCTCAGGTAACTCTGTACTTCATTTTCTAAGCTTCCCACAAATTTAAAGTTCTCCCAAGTATATTGTTAGCTAAATTGCATATATATTTAATTTCTACATAAACATGAACAGTTTTGTACCCAGCTTCCTTTGCTCTCATTTTAACTAATAAGAATTTTAATATATCCTCTAGCTCCCAAATCACAAAATTTTAAGAGCTCACATGGTCCTATGGCAGAACTTTTGTGACTTTCTGAAGACTAATTTCAGATTGTTTTCAACACAAATGGTTAAGTGATTTGTCTTACTTTGCCCCAAGGAATGTGAACAACAATGTTTATATTACTTCTTTGTGGCATCCTTGACAACTCCCAGAACCATCTATAAAAATTGCCTGGGTTAAGATTGGATTTAGGTATAAACGGGTTTTAGAGGGGATTTGAAAAGGTGCAGGGGTGCCTGGGTGGTTTCAGTTGGTTGAGTGGCTGCTCTGGATTTTGCCTCAGATTATGATCTCAGGGTCCTGGAATCGAGCCCTGTGTCAGGCTCCGTATTGGGCTCTGTGCTCAATGGAGAGTCTGCTTGAAGATTCTTTCTCTCCTAATGTTCCTCCCACTGCTTGTGCTCTTTCTCTCTAAAATGAATAAATAAGTATTTAAAAAAAAAGAAAGAAAAGATGCAAAAGTCTTCTTGGCTCCAAAATATCTCCATCTGTAGTCCTTCCAATATCCTAGAAAGTCCCCCATTGATACTCTATACTGTGATTAAAAGATATGGTTAAACACTACATCAAAAACTAATGTTTTTATAGCGACTATATGTTGGCTAACTGAACATAATAAAAAAAGATATGGTTAAAATGCAAATGTAACTAAATATAGTTAACATTTATTCAACATTTATATTGAGACAAGCATTGTAGTGAGTTGGTTTACATAAATGTGAATCCTTCAGCATGGGAGAAGACCTGCACTATCCTTGTCCCAATCAAGTGTGTCAAATGGGCCTTTGAGTATGTGGAGGATGCCCTGCTCATTTTCTTAGGAGATAAAAACCTAGTTAATTAATTTACTCTTAAGATGTTCTTGGAAATATCTCACTACCTGATTGGGTGGCAACAGTCTGTCTCAAAAACTCTCGCTGGGAGATTAGGCTAATTACTTGATCCCATTCTTTTATGAGCTCATATCCTAGAGAATATTGATGTCTGAGCCCCCTTTTGACTGAGGTTATACCTCTCAATAATTATCTTGATTCATTTCCAATGGACAAAACTCTGAATACTTTTCTGTTCATAATCTCTTTCAACTTTCTGATGTGTCTCCTGGGATGACCTGAATTTCTTCTGATAAATTCACTGTCTTTGCTTTGCACTCAAGTTGCTGCTCTGCCACGACATTACAGTCCGTGCATTTTTTACTCCCAGGCTGGAATCAGACACTGAACATATATATCCCTGTGTTTATGAATATGGGACCTCCCTTTTCCTCTTGGTAGAGTTCTTTTGCATTTGTGTGTGTGTGTTCTGCACTCATCTGCAAACCCCTATCGCAGTACAGGAAACATTGTGTTCTCTCCTTCCTATCTCACATCCATCACACAATCCATCTGGTATTTTATTCTGCTTAGTATCAACAATAAAAGCTAAAATAATGAAAATAATAATGACCAACAAGATTTCCATTGAATTCTTTCATGTACAATGTATCGTTTCTAGTGTTTTGCATTTATTGTCATGTTTAATTCTCACACAACTTTATGAAGTTGATAATATTATCACTATCATAAGAAAACTAAAGAACAACTTGTGAGGCAAGATTAATATTGATCTGGGTGAGAACAATGGGATAGAAGGAGGAGAAATAACTCTCTGAAGTTGATCTTCCACTAACCTTCCGCTAGTGCTCCAAGTAAGTATAGCTGATGTCTTCCATCTTTACCTCCCTTCTCTCCTCTGCACTTTATCTGGAGACCTTCTCATGCGCTGACTCCCAGCTGTAGCAGAGAAAAAAAGCTCAGTCTCAAAATGATATTCTTCTCAAAAGTGGATGGGACTTATTTCTGCTGTTTGTGTACCCAAATCTACCATTAGCCTTTATAAAATAATATTATTCTTGATTTTTATTTTTCATAGAGTATGATAAGGAGGAGGAGAGCAGTAGAATAAGGTTCTTTATTCTTTTTTCATTCATTAATAGCAATGACATTATAATAAAATCTTCAGTGTGTTGTATACTTGGTTTAGAAATAGAGTGAGAGGAGAAGACAAGAAATTCTTCTCTGTCCTATCATAGTCAGGTATAGAAACCTTTGTTGGGAAAGCAGATGCAAAAAGAGTCTTGCCAGGTAAACACTTGGATTTCTTTAAAAAAAAGAAAGAGAAAAGGAAGAAAAGGCAGAGGTAGAAAGCAAGAGAGAGCAAGAGTTAGAGAGAGAGAGAGAAATGATGTAAAAGTATTCAAGTTTGAAAACTATCCCCAAGGTAGTACACTAACAGGAGGTCCTGCCCACTCTGTCAGTCCCTCAGTGGCCGACCCACCTGAGCCAGTTTATGAAAACTGGGATGAGTGGCTCAGAGTCAGCTTAGCTGCAAAGCTGTTTAAAGGAGACATATTCTAAATATCTTAACTTTTCTTCTGCATACTTTTCCTCACAGACATGAAGTTACAGTAGTTGACTGGTCTCCATGGTATTATTACACAATTTTCTTGAGTGCATTAATGTTTTCTAGGCAGAGGTGGCTACCATTTCCTGAGTACTTACTCTATATGCCCTTTACGAGGATAATTTTATGTAATCAGCATAACAGCCCTTATAGGATAGGTGTTTTTGCCCCTCTTTTTTTAAAAGCTTTTATTTATTTTTTGTCAGAGAGAAAGAAAGAGCACAAGCAGGGGGAGCTGCAGGCAGAGGGAGAAGCAGATTCCCTGCTGAGTAAGGAGCCGGATGTAGAACTCGATTCCAGGACCCTGGGATCATGACCTGAGCCAAAGACAGACATTTAACCAATTAGCCACCCAGGCGTCCGTTTTTGTCCCTCTTTTAATGATAAAGAAACTTAGAGAGTTTAAGTAATCTGTCTAAGGTCATACTTAGGGTGCAGCAGAGTATGTCCCAGATCTTCTTTTATTTGAAAATTTTTGCTCTTAGTGACTATACCAGTAGCACTCTTTCTTTCTCTATTTTGGTTATCACGGCACAGTTGTGAATACTAGGATTTTTGACAGTACACTTGAATCAAGTGATTAAAAGACTCAAAAGAACACTAAACAGGTTAGCAATAATTACAGTGCAATCACTACCACAGCATAACAATGTCTCACATTATCTATAAAAAGATCCATGATTCCTTAGCACAGGCCACTGTTGGAGCTGGACTGTTTACTGCCCATTTAAACAAGGGCTGTTATATACTCACCGGGGAGCGTTCTCACACGTCACACTTAATCTGAGCTTGTTCTCTGTCACCCGCTTAACACTAAACTGTACTTAACTCTTACAGAGAGCATCTTGTACCCGGCTCTAAACGATAATAAAGGACTCTCATCTCAATGTTCACGCTTTAGACACTGGTTAACATTATGTATATTCTGCTTTAACAAAAATTAAATAGTATTCATGGACCAAAATATACTGGTGCATTAGAACCTCTAAGCACAATTCATTCCAGTGGCTTACACAGACGAAGTGTGAATTCACATGAGCAGAGAGAGGTCATGGAAGACATGACAGAAGAATACTTTGGATCTGGGCCATGAAGAAAAAGTAGGCTTTTACCAAATGGGGAAGGGAGGAAAGGCATTCCATACAAAAGGAGCAGCTCTGACGAAGGGCCAGAAGAGGCAAGCTGAGCCACTGTTTGGAGTTGCTGAGTGGATTTTACTGGGTAGAGCAAAAAGTGCCAGTGAAAGAGTAGCAGGAAAAGAGACTGAAAGTTTGGTGTCAGGTGGATCCTAAATATGGTGACAATAAAACTTTTTGGAATTAGAACACTTTGAAAATAAAAGGAGATGCTATAAATAATGACACCAAAACAACAGATATAAACTGGAACTTTTGGGAACAAAACAGGATAAATAGTCACCCTGGTCATAAAGAGCCTTAAATGTTATGCTAAGACAGTAATTGAGATGTTCAGTCACAAGCACATTTTTAAGAAAGATTATTCTGGCAGTAGAGTCAAAGAGGTATCAGCAAAGAATTGGGAATGACAGACCCATTCAAAGGTAAGGTCAATGAAAGAGGTTGACTACTAGAGACTTCATTTCTCTCAGTCTTCGCCTGAAGTTCCACATTCTTCAGGGGCATTCTTTGAGCTCCTTGGTGGATTCTTTGAAGAGGCCAGCCACTACTAGAATTGTCTTCTTCACTCAAATTATAAACCAAATGATAAAATAGATAATAAACAGGTAGAGCCAAAATATCACCTTTTTTACTAATAAAGTCTGTGTGGAAGAATGTGGCCTCTATCTGTAGGCATGCATATTTCCTAATACCAAATCCGAAACCATAGGCAGTTCTGTGCTGGGGCAAGATCCCTCTCCTCCCTGGGATAACACCTAATCTCAGGAGTGCAGGCCTACTCTAGATAAGCAGGTCATTCCCAAAAGAGAAAAAGGAAAATGTTAAATTCAATTTTTTTCAATGAGAAAAGGCATTGCTCTCCCCTGGATTAAAGAGAATTAAAGAGGCAGAGAGGAGACAGGAGTGTTCCACTAATTTTATCTACTGTCACAGAAAGGAAATATTTAGGTATGAGGGGGGAAAATCTGTTACCCCCTAACACTCTTTATCTTGAAAAATTCTTTCTGGACTCATTAGTTGCCATACATAGTCCTTCCGGTGATTAGACACAATTATTATTTGTATTTATTATTCACTATATTGTTCTATGGTGATTTCTACCATATTTTTACACACTTGTTTATATGCTTATGTGTTATCCCCAAATACACTAAAGCTTTCTTACCCAGTCTCCACTGAACACAACTGCTGGATTAACAGGCACTCAGCTGTCCCTCTATAAATGACACTAACTGCTACCCAAGACACAGTGAATATTTGTTACTTGTAGAGCATGCTCCAATATACCTATGCACTTTTGTTTACACCAGATACTCATATGCTTAACAAGAGTAAGATGAATTTGTTTTCAAATCTGCTTATAACAGTTTAAATAAAATTGTAATTATGTAAGGCAATTAGGTGTTATAAAAATAACAAAATACAAGTGTGACAAGAGTTGAATCTATAAATACTAACTCAAATGCTTTGAAAAGGCCCAGTATGTAGTCATTAAAGAAAAACATCCTTAAGTTTAAATAAGTAAGTCCATAATAACAGATTAGAAAAAGAAAAAATCTAGAAGGCTTTTGCACACATAGATCTTCAGAAAAGTCTTTAAGCTCTCACTCCAAGGAAACAGAGATTAGAAATTATAAATAATATATTATGAAACAATCACTACACCTATGTTTTTTTAAAGTTCTTACATCAAAATGTTGGTGAATGGGTCATCATTTATAAATTTTAAGTTAACATAGAATATTTAACCTGTATATTATCATTATTTATAATCTTGATTGTTTAACTGTATTTCACTACTTTAGATGGAGGCCCATTGATAGCATGGACCATGTTTAATAATCTTTTGTATTCTCACCTATGTACTCTTGTGGTTTTTATTGTTGTTGCTAGAGATGACGGTGGATCTTTATGGCGGTGGTGGAAGGCAAGGAATAATAACAGACTAGATTTGAAGAATAGGAAGGCATCTTGGAAACTGTATCATTTAATGTACTAATAACAGATGAATAAACTAAGACTCCCAAAGGGTTTGATCATTGTCACACACATAGTTAATGGCTGATGTTTAATAAAGGACAAAGGGTTGGATATTTCTGTCTCCAATTGGTTTTAGAATTCAAATATGTTCAGAAATATTATTAAAAATAAAAATATTATTCTGTCTTCCTCTCCCTTTCTCTAATATGAATCTAAATGCTCACGCTTTCTGCTAGTCTGAACTCTCTTAGCCCTTCATATAACTCATGTGTTCATTTTCACCATAATGACAATTCTCCAACATTTCTTGCTCAATTATCACAAGGAATAACTTTGAAAAGATAATATTCTAACAAAATGCATTGCTTAGCTCTGAAAGAAAAAGATACCTTTCTCCAAATAAAAAAACACAAGAATCTTACATGGGCCTTAAGCGCACATGCATGTTTATATGGGATATTTTGCAATAATTCACTATATTTATTTGAGAGAAAAAAGTCAGCACCATATGTATTGCTTTAGAGAAGAGAAGCATTATCAATGATGAGAACTTGTGATACATGACCAAGATATAGGTTAAAGTATAGTCAGAAATCTGTTCTGCCTTGTTATTCACAGATGAGAATGAGTGTAGAGGAAAGACACAGCGTCCTGTCCCAGTGATTAGAGAATCTTTTCAAGTTAAATCTGAAGACCTAGATACATCAGAATGTTGCTGTAATATGAGCAAAAAATGCTACTGTATTCAATTACTTCTTTAAAAAAGCACTTTATTAAGATATTATTTTCTCAAAATTGTTCTTCAATAACTCCTTTAAAGGGGTGCCTAGGTGGCTTAGTCAGTGAAGGGTCTGCCTTTGGCTCAGGTCATGATCCCAGGGTCCTGGGGTTGAGCCCCAGGGAGGCTGCTTCTCCCTCTTCCACTCCCCCTGCTTCTGTTCTTTCACTCTCTCTCTCTCTCCGTGTCATTTAAATAAAATCTAAAAAACAAAAACAAAACTCTGTTAAAGGAAAAGTAGAGAACTGTTTAAGAGTGTGTGATAATACCTAGGAGAAGAATAAAAATAAAGTGTGAAATTTTATGCATGGGAAATGTGTGTATATAAGCCATGTAAAAACATATACATCAGTAATAAATATTGGAATTAGATAAGTCAAAGTATCAAAATAATTGTATGTGAATGAGAGTGCTTTTTCTTTCCTCTGTTTTCTACATTTTTTGGTTTTGTTTTATATTATTTTTATATTTTAAAAAAATTAAGGAAACATTTTTCATTATCCTGCCAGCTTAGGCTATTTCCCCCAACATAAGAATAGAGTGCTCTGGCAAACTTTATAGCTTTAGCCTGTCAGAATAACTTTTGACATTAAGAACTAAGATTAACCAGTATTCCTGCTTGTGACCTAGTATGTTCCTCCATTCATTGTAGATATCGTACTCTGTTCCAGGTTTGTGGAGCACTCATAAATGGTGTTTCTGGTCGTTCTGTGACTAACCAGCGTTCTGGCCACATAACTCATGGTCTTAGTTGTTTATTTATAGAGTGATATAAGTAGATTAAATTATATAAGATCCATCCCAATGCCAATATTAGATAATTATATTCTTGGACAATGGCTACTATGGATTTGCAAATAGTACCAGCATATTTCTCCAGAATATTCCTTATAGATGATAATTGATTTTCAATTTGGACATCACCGGGGAGGGGAATTTTGAGTTTTCTCATAATATGTATTGGGTGCTAAAATTCTCATAATAGTGTTAATGAAAAACTTTGTAATTTAAAAATGTTCCTCCTTACTTTGAGCTCCAGAAATATGATCACCCATATTTTACATTGTGATATGCATTTCTGTTCCCTGGGGCTATGAAATTAGTTGACTATTTCTAACTATGATAGATTTAAAATACTTGAAAACCATTGTTTATTTTCTTCCTTGTGACTCTTCTTTTATCTGAGATATATTTTTTTAGAGTATCCTCATTCAGCCACTCTTCCCTGGGTACATACTGGCTAGGTTTTTATTGTTTGCTTTAAACTTCATCACACATGGGATATAATGGGAATGGGAGATGGGGGAAAAAAATCCAGAAATATTTTCTTCAGTGTGGGAATGTAGGAGACACTTACAGTGAATATTCTCAGTAAACTCCAGCTGGGGTCTTTTCCAGACTCTGACCATCACTCTATTCTGAGTTTTGTACAGGGCCAAAGATGATTGACTCAAGGCAGAAGATGCCTCAATCAGATCCTCTTTTTTGGAAATTTGAAACCTCCCAAACTGTTAGGTATCACTGGACTGAAACGCTTTAATAGTAAAACCCTGGGGAAAGGTTTCCAGATTTCTGTAGTTCAGTTCTAAGAACTTCTCAGTTTTCTACTCTTTTCCAGCACTCTTTCAGTCATCTCTCTTTTTGGTTCTGTGTTGTACCTCTGCATCCTGCCTTTAAATTCTCCTACCCCTCTTTTCCTTTTGAGTGAGGGTTGAGCCTTAAGGCATGTGCCATATTTAAATCCACAAAGAGCAGACCGAGGGAAAGAAAAAATGCCAGAGAAGAGGTAAAGGGATGTGCTATATTGTGAAAGACAGTTGAGGAGAAAATTTCAAGTATGAAAAAGTGGTTATTAATGGAGACATTGTTTTTTTGTTTGTTTTTTTGTTTGTTTTACTTTCAATTTTATTTTATTTTTTCAGTGTTCCAAGATTCCTTGTTCACGCACCACACCCAGTGCTCCATGCAATACATGCCCTCCTCAATACCCACCACCAGGCTCACCCAACCCCCCAACCCCCTCCCCTCCCAAACCCTCAGTTTGCTTCTTAGAGTCCACAGTATCTCATGTTTCGTCTCTCCCTCCGATTTCCCCCAATTCACCCTTCCTTTCCTTCTCCCAATGTCCTCCATGTTTTTCCTTATGCTCCACACGTAAGTGAAACCATATGATAATTGACTCTCTCTGCTTGACTTATTTCACTCAGCATAATCTCTTCCAGTCCCATCTATGTTGATACAGAAGTTGGATATTCATCCTTTCTGATGGAGGCATAATATTCCATTGTATATATGGACCATATCTTCTTGATCCATTCATCTGTTGAAGGGCATCATGGCTCTTTCCACAGTTTGGCAATTGTGGCCATTGCTGCTATAAACAT